>OY856410.1:391513205-391883205 GCA_963693085.1 Alisma plantago-aquatica | reverse complement strand
AGTGGTGGTTAGTGACTAGACAACAATAGTAGCTATGGCGTGAGTAGCTTCAAGCTCATCATGGCGGCGCGTGGAGGAGGTTAGTAGAGGAGGGGAGGTGAAAAAAAAATTGCCAGACCTAGGTATGGGGGGAGAAGATCGGGAAGTAAACAGTGAAGGAGAAGAGTTTGGCTCGCGTGGTGCTCATAAGTTATCTATCAACGTCAGTTATTTTTCTAAAACCAACGATAAATAAGGGAATGAATTTTGCCTCACGAAGAATATTTAGTCATCAGTTCATTAACCAAACCTGATGACATATGAGGGGATAAAATCTTTCATGGGGCTTGGCGTGGATGATACGCGTCATCAAGCACACCAATTGAAAAGGAAGTTAATCCTAGAGTTTAATGCTTTTTATGTTAAAACTTACCAGTTAAGGTTTGTTTATTAGCATAGAAAAGTGTCGGTCCCAAGGAACAACATTTCTAAGATTATTTTTATTCAAATGACTTCTTTTGAAAAGTTTTAATTAGAACGGAAATAAAATGTCCAAGGTTAGGTCTGAATTAATCTAAAACAATAAAGAAAAATCCACACAATGCAAAAGGGAGAAAATTACAACCATTGCATGAAAAGAAAGTTGTTGAAATAAAATTGCAAGAATTAAATAACAGAATTAAAAGTGCTAATTTAAATTACTATATGAGAGAGTGGTGGAAATAAGGTTGAATGATAAAAAACATCAAGCATGGGGTTTTACACCCATAGTTCTTGTCAAACAATGACATGCAAACTCGAAAGCAATAAGTTAGATATCGGGATCACTAAATGACGAATGCTTTGACATTGGGACCATACATCCCTGCAAACCCGATGATCACAACATTTATGGATCATAGTCAGTTTCTCCCGGATGAACTCCCACCGCGATCACATCGGGGTTCATTGTGCTATGATTGGTGTTCTTAGTGTTGGGGTCCGAGATCTAATCACCCAACACCGAACGGGTGGTAAAAACAAGCGATCAAGATGTTTAAATCGGTATTATAACAATCATAACACCTATCTAACATATATTGTAAGAGAAAATATAATCAAAGATAAATGAGTCTACTGGGCTACTCCCCATGACCAATATAGAAAACTACTTGTTATTCATACTAAAAGCAAAGGGTGTAAGAAGAGAAAGAGGTGCAACCATAGACCGGTGACTGACGAATCTAAGGATTCTGATACAGTTAAAATGAAATGGCTATGCTTCTTTCTCCTCCATCTAGCACAAACAACAAAGATTAAGAAGAAGAAAGTGGAGTTTATTGATAGATGAAGTGTAACATACTGAATCTTAGGGTCTTCCCTGCAATTTACCCATATTCTATCTTTTCATTTCTTTCAAGTCCTTTTAGACCAATTTCATAAATTTCCCTTCTTTTATATTCTTTTTGGACTCCTTGTGCAATTTGAACACAATTCAAGGTTCAAATTACCTTTCTCCCTCATTTATATAAATGGAGGGGTGTTTGCACAAATAACCCACACAATGAAATAATTGGGGTCTTAATATGCAAAATGTACACTTAAGAGATAAAATAAGTGGATAATGTTTATTTCAAGCTTTTTGGATAAATATATTAGTGATAATGTGTATTTGAGTTAATTATGGGTGTAATTGACCTAATTTCCTTCTCTCTCCTCAAAAATGATAATAATATATATAAATAGAATATTATGTTGATTTTTTCTCTTAAAGTTAATAATGGATGGATATCTCGTAATTCACTCATGTAATCCAATAAAAGAAGTCTTTTCATATAACTCATTCATTTTAATATATTAATATACACTTTAATGAGCAATATATTTATTAAGGGCCATATTATGTATAAAACGAGAAAGTAATTGCATAACATTGTTCTAGACTTTAATTTGTGCATAAGGCTCAAATTTGGTGGCTTTTGGAATTCATTTGACCCTTCAAATCCATTTTATAAGATTTTAATAAAGTGTACCTATGGGATTTTAATTGATTTCATTAAATGGATGTATAACGCTATAGTCCATTATTTTTCCTATCACGCGCCCTGGTTCCATAGTGGACTCGCATCCGATAGCTCCTAATCAACCTTGATCTGATCCAACGGTCGGGACTTCATCCCCTACCTTCGGCCGTCGGGCTGCTCCGGACCCCTGACCTGCCCCGACTTGTTCTCCCTCTACACATCACCATCTCACTCGATTCTTCCTCCTCGCGATTCATCTCTCCAAGCCGCATCCAATAAGGGACTACTCACCTCCTCCCATTCAATGAGCACAAAATGCCCAACCTAGGCCGCCTCCTCCTCTCCACCAAGGAGTTGTAGAGAAAGCTTCGACCTTCCCCACACCTATTTAAGGGATCTTCGAGCACCCTCAAGCTTCGATCCTTCCTCCGCTCCCTCCAATTTCACCTCTCCTTGCCCGAGACACCCTGACCGACTCCGTCTTCAGTTGTGGCAACGTCAGCCTACTGCTCGCACCTCCAACCACCTCCGTTCAATTGGCTTCTAGGTAAGAATCCTCGATGCTTGTCCTCCAATTCCGTTTGATCACCTTGCCTCGCGACGCCCCTGTTTTCCCGGTCCTATAGGGCCACTGTAGAGCCGCTGCCGGTGCTAAGCTTTTCTGAGTTCTGGTGCTCTTCCTCAGTCGAGAGCGCCTATTTTTGAATCATCTCGACCCCGACAATTTGTGGGCGTCATTAGTTTCGTTTTTCATGGATTTGTTGGGTGGTTCCACCTTCCCTCTCCTTTCCCCTGTTTCCATCCAAGTTGGGCCTTCTTCCTTTGCTCATGAGCATGCATGGTTGCGTTTTTGAGCTCCTTGTGACCGCGTGGCATCGGGGAACAACTTCCCGGTCTCAGCTTGGGACAACCCGCAGGGAAGCGGTTTGGAGCATTGGAGCCCAAGATCCAAATATCTTCTCTGGCAGCCATGTCTGTGAGGGGAACAATCTTGGTCACGCAATGACCCTAGAGTCCCCGCAACTTTGATAAATCCATCGATAATGCCTGGGTAATATCGTAATTTCACCTTGAGTTTTGTTTCTCGCTTGCAAGGTTTGTTACATATGAATGATAGTACTGCCCTCAGTGTTTCAATCGATTTCATTTTATATGCAAGGGTATTTTAGTCATTTCACCTACTATTTACATTGATTTACATTTACATTTAAATTATTGTCACACTATGCTTTTCTTGCATTCTGATTGGCCGATTTTACTTAATTCATAGTAAATCGATCCATGGTCAGAAAAATACAAATAAATAGTCAATGGAAAGAATTTTCAATTTAGAATTCGATTTTGAAGTTTTTGAGTCATGATTTGGATTCCTTTTTTGAAGTTTCCTTTGAATACCTTTTTAAGTGTATAAAATGTTCTAAAATACATAATTAATTCATTTTAACTCCTAATTGGGAAATAAAATATGTTTTCTTATTTAGGAGAATATGAATAATCTGTTAGACTAGGTTTTGAACCTTAAATTGTGGTTTCAAATATAAGTTCCAAGATTAGGATTTTCCTATGCTTTAAGCCTTATAAATACTAATACATGTGTAATGTTTGCAACTAGGGAAATATGGAATTGGATACAATCAGATTGGTGAATGTGATGGTAATGAATCGAAAATAAGGTATGTGAAAACCTATTGGTGTATGTGAATCCTATGTTAATGTATGTGAAGCCTATTTTTGTGTGTGAAACCTATTTGTCATGTGAAACTTATTTACCAATGAATGATGAATGTGGAATGTAAATGTGCAAATCACACCTTTCCTTATGTTGGGCTTTTATCCATCCCTAACTTCATTATGTGCTAACCTTGTTATCGTTATATATGACTTTATTTGGCTCTTTACTTATTTAATGCTTCTATGCCATTGTGACTCGTCCATTTGATTTATATGAATCTTGCTACTACATATGTTGGCTCATTTACTTGGAGTTCTTGGATAATGTTGTTGCCTATGATGGCCCATTTATTGAGATTATTCATGGGTTTTATCACCCAATGCAATGTTGCAAATGTTGTTTATATTTCCACTACTGCCAAGTGAACTATTAAGCATGATGTATTTTAGGCCAAATGACAATGTAGTGTACATGAGTACAAACCACTCATAGGGAACTGAGGTTTTAGTCCTCCTGTCGGGCACTGGGGTTTTAGTCCCCCTACGATTTTACATTAGGCATTGGGTTTTAGTCCCCCTGCCACTTTATAGGAACTGAGGTTTTAGTCCCCCTGCCACTGGTGAGGTCTGGTAGGTGCCTCACCCTACATTGAGATGACTTTGTGTCTTAATATATTCATGCTATGCGATTATTATTGTGGTGATTGGTTATGGTAGTTTTCTCTCTCTTATTCATTTACTTGCCTCATTTCTTTTAAAATCTTTTAGTGTAGAGATCCTTTTATATTGAAATGCTTTTGATTATTTGATTGTCCTATTTCTCTTAAATAACACATACTTTTTATCTTTCTCTTTCTGGGTGATCCCAACCAGCCAGATTAGGATCGGAGTGCGCATGGAAAGCTTGGTGAACCTGCCTAAGGCTATGGAGATCGTGAACATCTAGTTAGTTTGGACTACTTGCATAAACTTTTGTTATGTTGTTTGTGGAGACAAGTTGTATTAGTTTAAGTCTTCCTGTACCTAGATCCTATGCTTGTATAAAGTTGTACTCCCATTTGGGAAATTTTTATAATGTACTCTTTATACATATTGAATAAGGTCAAGTTAAATTTTCTTCTGTTGCCACACATTTGATGAATTTGTTTATCATGTTTAATAGTAGAGACTTGGTCTTTACAGCATGGTATCAGAGCATCAAGGTAGTCAGATTCTTGACTAATTCAAATTATCTCCTAGAAAGAACCCTTACCATATATAGTTCCTTTAGTATGTTTTTCACCTTAGAGTTGACCTATGATGAAAGTTTAATTTAGGATCATGATAATTTCATAATTAGAAGTAAAATTTGTCAACTTTGGGTGAATTGTCTATTGAGAAGCTACTAGAGCAATAAGTTGAAGTGATGGTGTCTAGAAAGGGTCAGAGGTTGGGGGCTGGCAAAATTTTCCTCCGCCCCACTAGCTTGGTAATGAGGACTCCTGAGCTCATATGACATGGCCTGGCCTGATCTGATACAGACAACTCGAAATAGTCAATCTTTGGGCATGTTGCCTAATTGTTGAATACCTTAGAAAAACCATAAGTGATTATTTGATCTCTTACACAAAAATCATCCTTAAATACCTTATACTTCTTTGTGTAGGGTTTAGTGTACCCTATATTACACCCTGAAGTTTGGTTAGTAAGTCCTTTTAGTGTTGAATCTTATGTACCTTTTACCCTTAGCTTAGTTTGACTTAGTTGACCCTTTTAAGGGGTGGAGTGAGGGTAATGGTGTTAGTACCCTATTTGGTTTTGCAAATCTGATTTCGAGGACGAAATCCCTTTTTAGGGGGATGGAATCCAAATTAAAAGCAAAATCAAATACCTTTGGAGTTAGAAACCCTATCTATGTGGACATATGTACATAATAACTTATGAGAACAAGAATTTACCAAACACATTATACTTGTAATTCAACTTGTTTGTTTATACACACATGAATATGTAGTAAGTCATATAGAGATAGTTCATATGGTTTAACCTTAATACAGGCTTGATGCACATAATTATGAGTTACTCATTACTAATTGTGAATATTCATAACGTTGACTATGCCACTCTAATGGTAAAATATGTATGGATAATGCACCCTAACAATGCTTTAACATGTAATGATCATGTTGACCTAAACCCTAATATGTAATCATCTAGCTTTGACAACATATACATATATATATATCCTTAATGCCTTTCTTGATACATTAGTGACATTAGGTGTCATTGTCACATAATATACCTTGATACATAAAAATGGATTATAGTCACTAAGTTATCAATATATGTAAGGTATATCACCTTGTTCTCTAATGAACACCTCATCATAACTTGATACATGAATTAATTCATTAATATTTAATGGGTTACATCCTCTTCACTAAAATGCATATAACGACTCAAACATGATAATGAATAATTGGATTCACATAAATACTCATAATGCCTAATGTGATGTAAATTATGTATAATTTATAATATGAAGTGTAATTGACGAAAATGATTAATGATGTCATGGATATGAGTATGAAAGATGTTGTGACAATATTTAACTTAGGTATAAGCCATTTATGTGACATTATTTGGAATTATTATAGGCTTAATAACTTGTTGGATAGTATTAACTTTTTCTACAAAATAATTTGTGATAATTCTACATGATAGTTTTAAGAGAATAATGGAAAAATGAATCCATGTTATTAAGGTTTTTGACCTAATACATTAATTAATGTTGAAATGGATTAGTAAACACTAATTGGCTTAAAACCCTTGATGAGGGAAATACACATGATATAATATTGAGATGTAATTGTTTTGAATAAAATGTGGCACACGTGATAGTATAATAAATATGATACCTCTTCATGATGGAGATAATGATAATAAGGCAAAAATGTTAATTTGAGTTTGATAAAAGGCTATAGGTTTTTTGGAAACCTTAGTAACACCTGGCTTATGTGTAGAGCTTTTAGTACCCATCAAGTCTTGTAAAGTTGGGATGTTGCACACTCACCCTCTCTTCCCTCTTGTTGTGATTTCGGGGACGAAATCCTCTTTAAGGGGCGGAGTGCTATAACATATTGAATCTCAGGGTCTTCCCTACAATTTACCTATATTCTATCTTTTCATTTCTTTCAAGTCCTTTTGGACCAATTTCATAAATTTCCCTTCTTTTATATTATTTTTGGACTCCTTGTGCAATTTGAACACAATTCAAGGTTCAAATTACCTTTTTCCCTCATTTATATAAATGGAGGGGTGTTTGCACAAATAACCCACATAATGAAATAATTGGGGTCTTAATATGCAAAATGTACACTTAAGAGAGAAAATAAGCAGATAATGTTTATTTGGAGCTTTTTGGATAAATATATTTGTAATAATGTGTGTTTGAGTTAATTATGGGTGTAATTAAAGTAATTTCCTTCTCTCTCCTCAAAAATGATAATAATATATATAAATAGAATATTATGTTGAGTTTTTGCTCTTAAAGTTAATAATGGATGGATATATCATAATCCACTCATGTAATCCATTAAAAGAAGTCTTTTCATATAACCATTTCATTTTAATATATTAATATACACTTTAATGAGAAATATATTTATTAAGGGCCATATTATGTATAAAATGAGAAAGTAATTGCATAGCATTGTTCTAGACTTTAATTTGTGCATAAGGTTCAAATTTTGTGGCTTTTGGACTTGATTGGACCCTTCAAATGTATTTTATAAGCTTTTAATAAAGTGTAATTATGGGATTTTAATCGATTTCATTAAATGGATGTATAACGCTATAGTCTGTTATTTTTCCTATCACATACCCCAGGTCCATAGTGGACTCACATCCAACTGCTCCTAATCAGCCATGATCTGATCCAACGGTCGGGACTTCGTCCCCTACCTTTGGCCGTCGGGCTACTCCCGACCCCCGACCTGCCCTGACTCGTTCTCCCTCTACACATCACCATCTCACTCGATTTTTCCTCCTCACGATTCATCTCTCCAAGACGCATCCAACAAGGGACTACTCACCTCCTCCCATTCACTGAGCATGAAATGCCCAACCTAGGCTGCCTCCTCCTCTCCACCAAGGAGTTAAAGAACAAGCTTCGACCTTCTCCACACCTATTTAAGGGCTCTTTGAGCACCCTTAGGCTTCGAGCCTTCCTCCTCTCCCTCCAATTTCACCTCTCCTTTCCCAAGGCACCCTAACCGACTTCGTCTTTAGTTGCGGCAACCTTGGCCTACTGCTCGCACCTCCAACCACCTCCATTCAATTGGGTTCTAGGTAAGCATCCTCACTGCTTGTCCTCCAATTCCATTTGATCACCTTGCCTCGCGACGCCCCATTTGCCCAGTCCTATAGGGCCACCGTAGAGCCGCCACCGGTGCCAAGTTTTTCTGAGTTCTGTTGCTCCTCCTCCATTGAGAGCACCTATTTTTGAATCATCTCGACCCCGACAATTTGTGGGCGTCATTAGTTTCATTTTTCATGGCTTTGTCGGGTGGTTTCACCGTCCCTCTCCTTTCCCCTATTTCCGGCCAAGTTGGGCCTTCTTCCTTTGCTCATGAGCATGCTTGGTAGTGTTTTTGAGCTCCATGTGACCGCGTGACATCGGGGAACAACTTCCCGATCTCAGCTTGGGACAACCCACAGGGAAGTGTTCTGGAGCATTGGAGCCCAAGATCTAGATATCTGCTCTCACGGCCATGGCTGCGAGGGGAACAATCTTGGTCACGCAATGACCTTGGAGTTCCCACAGCTTTGATAAATCCAATGATAATGCATGGGTAATATCGTAATTTCACCTTGAGTTTTGTTTCTCATTTGCAAGGTTAGTAACATACGAATGACAGTAATACCCTCAGTGTTTCAATCAATTTCATTTTATACACAAGGGTATTTTAGTCATTTCACCTACTATTTACATCGATTTACATTTACATTTAAATTATTGTCACACTATGGTTTTCTTACATTCTGATTGGCTGATTTTACTTAATTCATAGTAAATCGATCCATGGTTAGAAAAATACAAATAAATAGTCAATGGAAAGGATTTTTAATGTAGAATTGATTTTGAAGTTTTTGAGTCTTGATTTGGATTCCTTTTTCGAAGTTTACATTGAATGCCTTTTGAAGTGTATAAAATGTTCTAAAATACATAATTAATTCATTTTAATTCCAAATTGGGAAATAAAATATGTTTTCTTATTCAGGAGAATATGACTAATTTGTTAGAATAGGTTTTGAACCTTAAATCGTGGTTTTGAATATAAGTTCCAAAATTAGGGTTTTCCTATGCTTTAAACCTTATAAATACTAATGCATGTGTAATGTTTGCAACTAGGGAAATATGGAATTGGATAAAATCAGATTGGGGAATGTGATGGTAATGAATCGAAAATAAGGTATGTGAAAACCTATTGGTGTATGTGAATCCTATGTTAATGTATGTGAAGCCTATTTTTGTGTGTGAAACCTATTTGTCATGTGAAACTTATTTACCAATGAATGATGAATGTGGAATGTAAATGTGCAAATCACACCTTTCCTTATGTTGGGCTTTTATCCATCCCTAACTTCATTATGTGCTAACCTTGTTATCGTTATATATGACTTTATTTGGCTCTTTACTTATTTAATGCTTCTATGCCATTGTGACTCGTCCATTTGATTTATATGAATCTTGCTACTACATATGTTGGCTCATTTACTTGGAGTTCTTGGATAATGTTGTTGCCTATGATGGCCCATTTATTGAGATTATTCATGGGTTTTATCACCCAATGCAATGTTGCAAATGTTGTTTATATTTCCACTACTGCCAAGTGAACTATTAAGCATGATGTATTTTAGGCCAAATGACAATGTAGTGTACATGAGTACAAACCACTCATAGGGAACTGAGGTTTTAGTCCTCCTGTCGGGCACTGGGGTTTTAGTCCCCCTACGATTTTACATTAGGCATTGGGTTTTAGTCCCCCTGCCACTTTATAGGAACTGAGGTTTTAGTCCCCCTGCCACTGGTGAGGTCTGGTAGGTGCCTCACCCTACATTGAGATGACTTTGTGTCTTAATATATTCATGCTATGGGATTATTATTGTGGTGATTGGTTATGGCAGTTTTCTCTCTGTTATTCATTTACTTTCTTCATTTCTTTTAAAATATTTTAGTGTATAGATCCTTTTATATTGCAATGCCTTGGATTGTTTGATTGTCCTATATCTCTTGAATAACACATACTTTTTATCTTTCTCTTGCTGGGTGATCCAACCACCCAGATTAGGATCAGAGTGCACATGGAAAGCTTGGTGAACCTGCCTAAGGCTAAGGAGATCGTGCACATCTAGTTAGATTGGACTAGTTGCATAAACTTTTATTATGTTGTTTGTGGAGACAGGTTGTATTAGTTTAAATCTTCCTCTACCTATATCCTATGCTTGTATAAAGTTGTACTCCCATTTGGGAAATTTTTATAATGTACTCTTTATACATTTTGAATAAGGTCAAGTTAAATTTTCTTCCTCTGCCACACATTTGGTGAATTAGTTTATCATGTTTAATAGTAGAGACTTGGTCTTTACATGAAGTGGCTATTACAAGTGCTAATGTATGAATTAAAAAGAAGCGATTGCAATGTTGCCCAAATAAACTAAGAGCCTAAACTCAAACTTAAAGGAAATTTGGAATGCCCCCTTTTGTGGAGTCCCCTCATCCCTTTATAGAAGACGGAGGGGAAGAAGCCCTAAGAGAATACAAAGAGTTTGAGGCTATTAGAAAGACTTAATTAAAAGAATAATAATTGGCAATCCTTGATTACTCTCTCTAGTATGTTCAGTAGATTTCCATAATTAGACTTTAGAACGTATGTCTTCTTTGTAAAATGCTCATAGGAGATCTAAAAATATATTTATCCTATAGCACTTGCAATTATCTTTCTAAAACATATTTATATTCCAAATTTGGAATTTAGATGTGGAGCTTATGACTATTTTGGTGAGAGGTATATCAGACTCTGTGGAAAAACGAGAGACTATGTTCATTGGTTAATTGCATAGTCAATTAAATGCCAAAATCACCACAAAATGTGCCTTTTCTATAGCCAATAAAATTCTCTTTTCAGTCCATACTTATCTTGAAATTCCACCTCTATACGCAAAAGATATGGCTAATTTGGTGACGGATATCTCAGGCACTACGGGAATATTTAGAAAGCCTCTTATCTTTATATTTTATTATCTTGATTTAAATACTTAGATAATTCTTAAAAATTTAGAGAAATCTCATAAGAATTTAGAAAGAGAATATAGAGAAAATGAAAGTTCTATTCATTTCCGAATTAAGCTAAAATTAACAAAAAAGTCCTAATTAATTATTCTAAAGGAAGCAAAAACAAGAGATGAATATTCATTCATAAAAATACCCCAAACTTAAACTTTGATCGTCTCGAGCAACATTAAAATCAAGAAATATTTCCAAGACATACTCTCAACCTATCATCCTCACTTTCCTAACAACCACTTGATTCCTTCTACCAAAATATGGCCAAGCGACCCTGACTTCATGAATTCACGAAAAGTGAATTTTATATTTTCTACTTCACAAACTTGCATTTATTCAAGACCTATAATAAAACAGATTTTCATTTCACATTTGTTTTTGGTACTCCATAATTTTTTTTTAAGTTTTACACAAGAACGTGGCTGATTTTGGATGGTTGGGGTTTTAGTAGTTTTCCCCTGGGTAGAAAATTCAAGTGAAGGAGGTATGGAAGAAGAACAGTCTCTCCTCCATTCGACTCGAGACCTTTTTATTTAGTGGACATGTAGTTACATTGACCACATTTTTTCTTTGATTTTCGGTAATATACACAATTGCATGGGTATGGAAGAAGTGGAAGAGGGGGAAGGGGTGCCACCCCAAACTTAGCGTTTTAGGCACTATTGGCCTTTTATTTTCTTTTTGATGAATGGAAAGATTTGGAAGTGGTGGAAGAAGAGTAGAAGAGGTTGTTCTTGTGTAACTCTTTTTTTAATTTCATCTTTTTTAGAGTACCATACATTTGTTCAACTATTACCGAATCATGCAGAAAATCAAGAAAATGTATTCAAGTTGTACATGATAAGAAAGCATCACTCTTGAATCCTATCAGTCCTCTATGTCTTGCCATCTTTTCTAAGGAGTGATTATTATTTGAGGTCCTAAGTGATAGGAGAATTTCTAGTCATGAAAGTTTCAAAATTTTGGTTGCAAGACAGTCACATCATTAAGAGGAGTATTTTGACAAATGATCATATCATGCACAACTACATATGGGCCTATTATACTATTAAATTTAAAAAAACTAACTGCATGCAACATGTAAAACAAAGAAAAGATACTAAAAGGGAAAGAAAAAGGGGTGGAAACGATCCACCCATCCCCACCCCGAACTTAAGACTTTGCTCATTCCGAGCAAAATCAAAATCCAAGATGGGGGAAAAGAATCACTATGGTGGAGGATGAAGGTCGATGGAAGCAAATCCCCAAAAGAGAAGAACAACAAAAAATAACAAGGGTGATTATGTTAGAAAAAAAAACATAAATATGCACAAATTATTTGGGTTGCCTCCCAAAAAGCACCTAGTTTTACGTCGTGGCCCGATAAGAGATGGATCAATCTATTGGAATTCTAGGAATGTTGTGGGGTCAGATAGGTTTAGGTCTTTCAAAGATGAATAGTTGTTTGAATCTGAAGTGACAAGGTCTTCAGTGGTGATGTATCTTTTAATTCGGTACCCATTTACTTTTAATTCTGATACAACTTTATCCCAAAGAAGAAACATACCATATGGGTAGGAACATTTGAAAATGTAGGGCCCATACCATCTTGACTTGATATTTCTAGGAAAAAGTCTTAATCTTAAATTAAAAACTAAAACTTGGTCCCCTTCTCTAATGTCCTTACGCTTGATGTGACCATCATGCCACATTTTGATTTGGTCTTTGCAGATTCTAGAGTTTTCATAGGCACTCATTCTAAGTTCATCAAGCTCATTCATTTGGAGAAGATGTTTTTCTCCTGCAGAAGAAAGGTCAAAATTTAAGCTTTTGATCCCCCAACTGGCCTTGTTCTCTAATTTTATTAGCAAGTGACACGACTTGTCGTAGATCAGTCTGATGGGGGTAGTACCAATGGGTGTTTTATAAGCTATTATGTATGCCCACAGAGCATCATTGATCTTTAACGCCAAATCTTTCCTAGTGTGACCCGTTATTTTTTCTAGAATGGATTTGATTTGTCTATTGGATACTTCAACCTGTCCACTAGTCTGAGGATGGTACGGGGTGGCGATTTTGTGGTAGACTCCATATTTTTTCAATAATGCCTCAAAACGTTTTTCTAAAAAGTGGGATCCCCCGTCAGAAATGACGGTGCATGGGACTACAAATCTAGGGAAGATAATATCTTGGAAAAGTCTTTAAACAGGCTTGGAATCACAAGTTTTGGTGGGAATAGCTTCAACCCATTTGGACATGTAATCTACTGCAACTAGACTGTAAGCAAACCCATAGGCAGATGGAAATGGGCCCATGTAATCAATTCCCCAAACATTGAAAAACTCTAATTCTTTCTAAGAGGTTAGGGGCATTTGGTCACATTTGGAAATGTTTCATGTCCTTTTACATTGATCACAAGAAAGCAAATAATCCTAAGAGTCCTTGAAGATGGTGGGCCAATAGAATCCGCATTGCAGGACCTTTCTAGCTATATTTTGGGAACTCATATGTCCACCATAGGTGCCAGAGTGACATAGTTCCATAATGTTAATGCTTTCTTCTTGGGATACACAATGACGATACAAACCGTCAGAACAAAGTCTGAAAATATAAGGTTCATCCCAATAATAATTTTTGACATCATGTAAAAATTTAGCTTTAGAGTGTCCCTTATATTCAGGGTGCAATACACCTACAACTAAATATTTCACAAAATTGGCAAACCAAGGGAATTGGGAGTCTACCCTGAGTAATTGGTCATCAGGTAACAATTCATTTATGGGGTTTTCATCAATTGGAGCTATAACTAAGTCTACTTAGGTGGTCAACCATGACATTTTTAGACCCCTTCTTATCTAGAATTTCTAGATCAAACTCGTACAATCACAAAATCCATCTTATGAGTCTAGGCTTGGCATCCTTCTTGGTCATGAGATAGAGAATGGCTGCATGATCAGTGTAAACAATAACTTTTAAACCAACAAGGTATGAGCAAAATTTATCGAACGCATAGACAATGGGTAGCATTTCTTTTTTAGTGATAGTGTAAGTTTGCTGAGCCTCATCTAAGGTCTTGGAGGCATAATAAATGACATGGTATTTCTTTTCAATTCTTTGTCCTAAAAAGGAACCTACTGCAAAGTCACTAGCATCGCACATGACTTCAAAGGGTAAGTCCCAGTCGGGTGCGCAAATGATAGGAGTAGTGGTAAGAGCATCTTTCAAGAACAGAAAGCTATCCATGCAAGCTTTGTCGAATTTGTAGGGGACCTCATTTTAAAGAAGGTTGGTGAGTGGTTTGGTGATTTTAGAGAAGTCACGAATGAAACGTCGATAGAAACTAGCATGTCCTATAAAAGACTGAATGTCTTTGACTGAGGTTGGGGGACAAAGCTTGGTGATGACCTCAATCTTATATATGTCCACTTCAATGCCTTGGTTGCTCACCTTATGGCCTAGAAAAATAACCTCCTTAACCATGAAGTGACATTTCTCCCAATTAAGGACTAAGTGTGACTCAATACATCTATCAAGGACAAGGGAGAGGTTTTAAAGGCAAGAATAAAAATTATCTCCATAGACAGAGAAATCATCCATGAACACTTCCATGACTATTTCAGTTAATTCTGAAAAAATAGCAGACATACATCTTTGGAAAGTGGTCAGTGTACTACACAAGCCAAAAGGCATTCGTCTAAAAGCATATGTACCAATAGGGCATACAAAAGTAGTTTTCTCTTGGTCTTCAGGATGAATTGGAATCTGATAAAATCCTGAGTAGCCATCTAGATAACAAAAGTGTTGTTGATGAGCTAAACGTTCAAGAACTAGATCTAGGAAGGGAAGTGGGAAATGGTCTTTCCTAGTTTCCTAGTTGAGTTTCCTGTAGTAAATGCACATCCTCCACCCTGTGATTATGATGTCTGTCTCAAAAAATGAGATCAATGAATGCAGAAGCGATTAATTAGCAGCAAAATTACAGAAAATCACTAAAAAATAAAACTTTTTGTAAAGAGATCCTCAAACGGTAAAACTCTTTCATAAAGAAACAAGGTAAGTTATTTACAAGCTGATTCATCAATACATCTCTGTATCATCTCATCTCGAGAGTCATAACATTGACTGCCCAGTTAAACTATACATGAGCAGTACACAAAATCTCGAGGCATCACGCCAAAAATCTCAAATCTAAATTAAACCATCTACTGACTCCTAGGACCTGAGAGTACAGAGATGACACATAGGACTCTCTATATACAAGACCTAACAGACAGTGACTCCACCTGTGGATCACTGTTGTCCTTGATGTTGTTGTTACTATTGTTGCTGCTCACCCACTGATGGGTTCCTCCTTCCTCGGTGTCTACCTAAAAAGTTGAATCTCACGGGGGTGAGATAATTGAATAATTGTCCCAGCGAGAGTTATAACTCTTCGCCTGAAGCATTGTTATTATAAATAATTGAATAGCACTGAGCAATATAATTATAATTATTTAACAGTAGGAAACTCATTAAATAAGCTGAGTAGAACAATAATCTCTATGTAATCATTTCAATTATAACTTGAATGAATAGCAAGTCATTTATTTAATAAGGAATATGAAGAACATGTATACTAATTAATCAACTAGGACATTATAACAATGTATCATCAATCATTGTTTCTCGCAGTTCAACCTAAACAATTATGCTACACGGTTGATTACATTTTAAAAACATACTTATGCCCTGAGGAGATGAGGTATACCACTCATACTCCAACCGACCACTGCGAAGTCGAAATCGGTACCATACATAGGTCATCAGAAGAGCCAGATTTCTATGACCTCGTCTTCCTGAGTCAATGTGAGGAGAAACATGCAGGACATCTTGTGTCTCTGATATAATAGCTTTCCAGGGTATTTTGGCAACTTCGCTATTAGAGTTACAATGGCATGTTGTACTCTCTTCGCAATCGAGGGATTTCTTGTATTTCACATCGATTCGGCATTAACAACATCGTCGGGATATTAGTGATACATCATCCTGGCATATACATGTAATGAAGGATTGAGAGATTAAATTTTTATCTCACATCAATTCCTCCATTAGGACGTAAGGATATTCACATCCATAACCCCCACATACTCAAAAGTATGTTGTCCAGGAGTTCCCTTAGGAAAACCTATTTCACCATCATCTAGCTTCTGATGATGATGGATCTATGGTCAGGGATCTACATGATATCATTGTACTTGGTTAATTAAGTACATTACAACATTCTTTTAGCATCAGGCATGTTTTCAAACATAAATCATTAAACAATTGCTATAAAGAAACAATACCATTTAAGTCAAGTTCATTTCACAACTATAACTACATTGGGGTCTCAATCCCCTATCAATTTACCATCATGATCCAAAAATATGGGTTTTCAACCCTTAGATCATCAAATCATTTGTTACCATTTTAACAGGTAACTCAAAGCCATTAAGTCATTTAACAGTGTAAACATAATAGTAGCATTGTAGGTATTTCATATGGCTCATACAACCTGTCAATCTGATTTGTTACCTTTCAATAGGCAACATTGCATATTATTGCTTACAAGGCTCATTAAATACTTTTTAATGAACAAAGAACCATAGCTCTTACCTAACTATATTCAATATTTCATAAAACCTACAACACTAGCACAGATGATAATAGGTACATCAATTTCATATCATCATATTACAAAATAAGGATAACTTCACTATTCAAGGATTGCACGACTATGCCCTTACTAGGGTTAGGGTTTCCCTTTTCTATTCAATTAGGGTTAACCAACCCCTTAGTTCAAATAGGAATAGTGATTCCTCATTTCATTATCCAATCATAGAGCTTCATGCTATAAAGCATAACTCAAGATTAGGGTTTCATACTTTTATTCATCTTAATTGAAATTAGGGTTTACTATTCACATACATCGCCCTTGATTAGGGTTTACAGTTCACATACATCGCCCTTGATTAGGGTTTACTATTCGCCATCTCATAATTAGGGTTTACTATGTCATTATTATGAATTAAGATTATCTCATCATCATGCATTAGGGATACCTCTATTATTACCCTCAATTAGGGTTAAGATTCATTAACCATCATAATTAGGGTTTTCATGATCTCACTATGAAGGATCATACCCTGATTAGATATTCATCCATAATGGAAGTCCATTACTTGATTAGCATACAGAAAAGGAATCTTCTCTCTCTCATCCTCTATAGGATGATGTTAACTTCAGCCTTGATTAAGTTAAGTCAACTCAATCTTGAAAAAGAATTAACTTCATGGTCTATGTCATTACCATTGTAATCATTAGGGCTTAATTACATCATGGGTTTCAATCACACTATACCATTAAGGTACAAGTACCATGATCACCTTTGATTACATCATGTATTAATTAACTAATCACTTCGTCGTTTAATCACTTTAAGTAACCATGGGGTTTAGGTTAAACATCCACCAACAATCTTGGGCTTTAAGGTATCAAATGATCTTAAACAACTTTGACCTCAAACGGTCTTGCGCACTAAACCTCCAAACGGTCTAAGACCATTTGGACCTTCATGCGGTCTTGGTCTGCCATTGAGACCGTTTGGTAAAGTAGACCTCCAACAACGTTTGCTAAAGTTGGGGGTGAAGACCGTTTGACCAAGTTTGACTTTTGAAACCGCATGGATACAATCGATTTGGAAACCGCATGAACCTAAACAGTTTGGGATCATTTGGTCCCAAACGGTCTGGAGACTGTTTGGTCCAAACCATCTCAAAACCACATGGACCAAGTATGGTCCCAACACCTCAAATTGAATTAGGGTTTCCAATGTTGAACCCCTCAACAATTAGTTGCATGTATCTAATCTTCAATTGGTCTTGTCATCATCATTCAATTGAGTGAATTAGGTCAACCTTCAACTGATTTGACCCTCAATTGAACCTCAAATGATCATCAATTAGGCTTGATTCAATTGGATTAGGGTTTGGAATCGATGACCCTTCAACATTAATCAATGTGAGTCTAATTGATTTGAACCCATCGAACCATCATCCAATTTGGTCATGACCAAACCCAAAATGGTCTTAGGATCGTTTGGATGACCTCTAAATAGTCAACGCCTGGTCAACGCCTCGAAACGGTCTTGGACTGTTTGCTTCTATGCGGTTTGGTTGAAACCATTTGCAATCAAACGGTTTGAAACTGTTTGCTCCAAACGGTTTGGTAAATTGTTTGCGCAAGATATGGAGACCGTTTGCTAAAGTAAATATCTTGGATAAACATAAAAATTAATGCCGCCTTCATCTACCTCTATTCAACCAAGAACAAGGCTGTTATACATGGAATTAATAGCAAGAACACAAGAGTAGTTAAAGATGAAGAAGAATTACCCAACGATTGCAGGAGAGAAGGATGCATTAGCAAAGCTTAAGGGTTAGAGTTATAAAACCTACCTCTAGGACTGATCTAGAGCTCCAAGCTTCGTAGCTTTAATGGTGGATTGAGCTCGAACAATTGTCCAAGGTACGTTCTTCAAGTTTTGGAAGAACAAGATGGCTAGAAAGGAAAATCGTGTGGAGAAGACCAATTACTAACCATTAATTTAGGTTTTCCACCATGAATTCGAGGTAGGAGATGATCTAAACTTACCAAGCTAGTGTGGTCATTCTTCCTCTGCTCCAGAGCTCCTCCTTGGTTGGTCAAAGCAAGGTGAGGAAGAAAAGAACTAAGGGAAACGATCCTTTGTGTTGTTGGAAAAGATACCTATATATATATATATTTATGGGTTTTTCAAGGAAAAAGGAAAAAGAGGATTATTTCCTTTTATCTCCCAAATATATCCATCAAGTCTTCCTCCACTTCTTGGATACGTGTCCACCTTCTAAATCCTTGCAAAACTCTCCATTATCCAAGGTTTAAAGGAAAAGGAACTAAACGTCTTAAAGAGAGGTATATTAATATCCACCCTGATTGGATATTGCTTAATATTTAATTATTGTGAGTAACTTTCACTTATACCGTGATCTTTTTGGTGCCCAAGCATGGAACAAGCTCATCCAAACTATTGCAAACACGTCCTCCAACTTATGATTGAAGGGCTCCATAATTAATATCTTTCCCTTTTACATTAAGTTATATTAAAGAGCCATTTTTACTTAAATCTTGATTATTTCAAAATCCAAATTCTCTCTCCTTCAAGACAATTCAAATGAGGCTCCCCTCTCATTTTATTTTCACTACTTGATGCCAAGAAACATGAGAGACCCTCTAGAGGTGATATATTGCATATAGAACCCTAGGTTTTGGGTAAATTGCATATTACACCAAAACTAGATTTTAATGCACAAGGTTTGCCCTACAAGCTATATCTTGGTGTCCAAGCTTGTGGAATCCATACCACCACATCATATACATTCTTATGATGTATCAACATCATAGGAACATCTTAACATGTGCAATTTGCAAGTTAACCCCTCCACTTGGGTAATTTGCACTATAGCCAAAAGTTTACAAAATAATGTCTCAACATAAAACAAAAAGGACTGAAATTGAAATAAGTTCCTCAAAAGCCTTAAATTACTTTTCAACAGATAAGAGCAAGCAATTAATCCACTTAATTATACAAAACACCTAGGGTTAGTACATAACCCAGGTCAGGAATGTTATAAATTATCCACCCCTTAAAAGGATTTCGTCCCCGAAATCATTACAAAAACATATTAAGAGAAATGAGTAGGGTATTTCCTCCTCATCTCTTCCTCTAGTTCTCACGTGGCTTCTTCAACTCCACGGTGATTCCATAGGACTTTTACAAGACTTATGTCTTTCCTTTTCAGATTTTTAATTCCCTTGTCAAGGATCAACACAGGTCCTTCTATATAAGATATATCATCATTTAACTCTACTTCCACTGAGGTATAGGCAAAGGCTGCATTGTTCCTGCATAACACACTGGACACCGCATAACAAACTCAGCAACATCCTTCTTTAAACTGGGCCACCAATACATATCTTTCAAGTTATGATACATCTTGGTGCTTCCTGGATGCATAACATACATTGAAGAATGAGCTTCTTCCAGGACTATCTTTCTTAACTTATCAACATATGGTACTATCATCCTACCATGATAAAAGGCTACTTGATCATCTGAGTCATGGAAACCATCTCGTTTCTCACTACCATACTCTGATCTAATATGTTGAACTGCATCATCAACTTGTTGTGCCTCCTTAATCTGATGTATCAGAGTAGGTTTTATGTGCATCTCAGCTAACAACCCTGATATTAATGATACTTTTAACTGTACATTTTCTTGCCTTAAAGAGATAAGCATATCCCTCCTAGAGCACACCAAAGAATTTAACTGTGTTCTGTCTAGGGCTAGTGTTGTTGATTTCCTACTCAAAGCATAAGCAACCACATTGGCCTTCCCTGGATGATAATCAATCGTACAATCATAGTCCTTGATTAACTCCATCCAGTAGCGTTGCCTCATTTTAAGCTCATGTTGAGAGAAGATGTACTTTAGGTTCTTATGGTCTGTGAAAATCTAGAATGTCTCTCCATAGAGATAATGTCTCTAGATCTTCAAAGCATGAACTACAGCAGCTAGTTCTAAATCGTGTATTGGATAATTGTCTTTGTGTTTCTTAAGCTGTCGAGAAGCAAAAGAAATCACTTGTTTATCCTGCATTAACACACATCCTAGTCCATTCTTAGAGGCATCACAGAAAACTATATACCTTTTCCCTTACTCGGTAACACTAGAACATGTGCACTTGTCAGCCTCTCCTTCAACAACTGGAATGATTGCTGACACTTGTCATTCCAGGCAAAAGGAACATCCTTCCTGGTCAACTTGGTTAAGGGTAAGGCTATAGAACTGAAGTTCTTAATGAACCTCCTGTAATAGCCTACCAACCCTAAGAAACTTTGAATCTCTATCGGTGTCTTCGGCTTCTCCCATTGCAGGATATATTCTACCTTTTTAGGGTCAACATGTATACCTGAAGCAGATATTATGTGTCCAAGAAAAGAAACTTCTGGTAACCAAAACTCACACTTGCTAAACTTAGCATATAACTTATGCTCTCTTAGCAATGTTAGAGCCTGACGAAGATGCTGCTCATGCTGATGAGCATCTCTACTGTAGATAAGGATGTCGTCTATGAAGACAACAACACACTGATCGAGAAAAGGTCAGAAGATTATATTCATGAGTTCCATAAATGCAGCCGGTGCATTAGTTAGTCCAAACGACATAACTGTGAACTCATAGTGACCATACCTTGTTCTAAAGGCAAACTTTGATATGTCACCATCCTTAATACACAGCTGATGATATCCTGACCTCAAATCTATCTTTGATAAGACGGTTGCACCATGCAACTGGTCAAAGAGATCAACAATCCTCGATAGAGGATACTTATTCTTTATTGTTACTTTATTTAATTGTCTATAATCAATGTAAAACCGCATTGACCCGTATTTCGTTTTAACAAAGAGGACCAGAGCACCCCAGGGTGAAGTACTCGGTCGGATGAAACCCTTTTCAAGGAACTCTTGTAGTTGTTTCTTGAGTTCTGCCATCTCAGCAAGCGCCATCCTATACGGTATTTGTGCTATAGGTTGTGTGTCCGGGATTAGATTAATCTTAAAATAAATTTCTCGGGGTGGAGGTACACCTGGAAGTTCTTCAAGAAATACATCTTCAAATTCCCTGATTACAGGAACTTCAACAGGATTAGGACTCTCCATAGTGGTATCTACCACATGGGCCAAGAATGCAAGGCATCCTTGCCTCATCAATTTTTCAACAACCATGGCTGACACCAAACAGGTTGGAAGAATCTTTCTATCTCCTTGAAAGATCCATGTGTCACTATCATCAGTGAACACAGCTTGCTTGGACTCACAATCCAAGACTACCTTATACTTTTCTAAGGTATCCATCCCAAGGATTATATCAAACCCTTGCATCTCAATTGGTATAAGATCCACTTGAATGCGATGTTTAGAAAAGGAGAGGAGGCATGGAGAACATACCTCCCGCAAAATAGCATATTCCATCAAAGGAGTTTCTAACTTCAAACTATCTACTCTATGACTAACTGTCATGTTGTAGTCAAGAATCACTCTTCGAGTGATAAAGGAATGTGTAGCACCCCAATCAATCAAAACATATATGATCCAGTATGTAGACATATCATAATTAAACAACTCCATCTGACCTGCCACAACCTGAGGGTTTATCACCGCCTCAGGTGGATTCATCGCATAAAACCCCATTGTTGCCTGTGGTTGATTCAGTGCTCGAAGACTAGGTGTCAATGATCTAGCTTGGGATGCTTGTCCACATCCTCTAGATCCTCCTAGAAACTATCTCCTTTGAGATCCTTGCTGACTCTACCTTTGGGGTTGTATCACACTCGCCTCTTGGGCTCTGCAATCCTTCATTAGATGTCCCACCTTTCCATAGATATAACAACTTCTGGTCCCTTACTGTGGTCTAGATGGTCCTATGACCGACATAGATGCTGAGCTGCGAGCTCCTTCTAGTGGTAATCTTCATCCTCTACCCCTATTTGACGTCCACTACGTCTGGGACTGAATCTAGGTGGTGGTATAGGCACAGAAAACCTTGGTTTCTTGAAACCTTTGGATGAGGATCCTTGAAACTGGGGATACATCTTCTTGTTCTTGGTCTATCGCTTTTCTAACACAGACCTCTCTATCCTCCTGACTGAATCCATAAAGGTAGCAAACATTTCCCTATTCTCCAAAGCAGACACGGGGGTGGTCAACTCAGCGTTTAATCCCTTCTCAAAATGCCTAATCCTTTCTTCATCTGTAGCTGCCATATGTGGATAGAACCGCAATAGCTCTATGAACTTAGCCTCGTATTCGCTAATGTGCATTGGTCCTTGTCTTAACCTCTCAAACTTAGAGATTTTCTCATCCAAGAACGTCTTAGGGAAGTATCTATTGATAAATTACCGTCGAAAAACTTCCCATGCAATCTCCACACTTGGTCTTTTTTGTGCCTCCATGGTCCACCAGTGACTAGCACTCCCCTTGCGAAGGTATACAGCATGTCTAACCTTCTCAGCTTCTACGATGTTCAAGATTCTAAAGGCCTTCTCTAGTTTAGTTAGCCACAAGTCAGCATCTACTGGGTCTGTTGTCCCAGCATATTCTGTGGCTCCAACCCAGCGTAGTCGTCCAAAAGTCTTGTCGGATCCTTTTCCTTCTGGATGGGTAGGTGCCCTAGGTACAGGTATAGGCATCCTATCAGTCATATGTGTCATGGGAGTCATGAACTTCCCGAACATGGCTTGGAAGGCTGGGTTCCCCATGTCACCTGGATTGGACTGGGGTGGTTCAGGTACAGGTTCCTCCCTTTCTTGGTCTCTTGCACCTCCTCCCGGTGCAGCAACACTACTCTTAGCAATGTGTTCCTCGTGTGACCTAGACATCTTTAGTTTTCTCTTCTCTTCCTAAATGAGCAGAAGATGCTATCAGATATACTGGAAGACACTAGAACATACTCACCAACCCTAGTCATATGTCTTTGTAGACTCAGCAAACCTAGAGGTCTGATACCACTAAATTGTGACATCTGTCTCGAAAAACGAGATCAACAAATGTGGAAGCGATTAATTAGCAGTGGAATTACTAAAAATCACTAAAAATTAAAACTTTTTGTAAAGAGATCCTCAAATGGTAAAACTCTTTCATAAAGAAACAAGGTAAGTTATTTACAAGCTGATTCATCAGTACATCTCTGTGACATCTCATCTCGAGAGTCATAACATTGGCTACCCTGTTAAACTATACATGAGTAGTATACAAAATCTTGAGGCATCACGCCAAAAATCTCAGATCTAAATTAAACCATCTACTGACTCCTAGGACCTAAGAGTACAGAGACGACATATAGGACTCTCTATATACAAGACCTAACATAAAGTGACTCCACCTGTGGATCACTATTGTCCTTGATGTTGTTGCTGTTGTTGTTGCTGCTAACCCACTGATGGGTTCCTCCTTCCTCAGCGTCTACTTAAAAAGTTGAATCCCACAGGGGTGAGACAATTGAATAATTGTCCCAGCGAGAGTTATACTCTTCTCCAGAAGCATTGTTATTGCAAATAATTGAATAGCACTGAGCAATAGAATTGTAATTATTTAACAGCAAGCAATTCATTAAATAAGCTAAGTAGAACAGTAATCTCTATGCAATCATTTCAATTATAACTTGAATGAATAACAAGTCATTTATTTAATAAGGAATATGAAGAACATGTATACTAATGAATCAACTAGGACATTATAACAATGTATCATCAATCATTGTTTCTCGCAGTTCAACCTAAGCAATTATGCTACATGGATAATTACATTTTACAAACATACTTATGCCCTGAGGAGATAAGGTATACCGCTCATACACCAACCGACCACTGCGAATTCGAAATCGGTACCATACATAGGTCATCAGAAGAGCCGGATTTCTATGACCTCATCTTCCTCAGTCAGTGTGAGGAGAAACATGCAAGACATCTTGTGTCTCTACTATAATAGCTTTCCAGGGTATTCTGGCAACTTCGCTATTAGAGTTACAGTGGCATGCTGTACTCTCTTCGCAATCGAGGGATTTCTTGTATTTCACATTGATTCAGCATTAACAACATCATCGGGAGATTAGTGATACATCATCCCGGCATATACCTATAATGAAGGATTGAGAGATTAAATGTTTATCTCACATCAATTTCTCCATTAGGACATAAGGATATTCACATCCATAACCCCCACATACTCAAAAGTATGCTCTCCAGCAGTTCCCTTAGGAAAACCTATTTCACCATCATCTAGCTTCTGACGATGATGGATCTATTGTCAGGGCTCTACATGCTATCATTTTACTTGATTAATTAAGTACATTACAACATTCTTTTAGCATCAGGCATGTTTTCAAACATAAACCATTAAACAATTTCTATAAAGAAAGAGTACTATTTGAATCAAGTTCATTTCACAACTATAACTACATTGGGTTCTCAATCCCCTATCAATTTACCATCATGATCCAAAAATATGGGTTTTCAACCCTTAGATCATCAAATCATTTGTTACCATTTTAACAGGTAACTCAAAGCCATTAAGTCATTTAACAGTGTAAACATAATAGTAGCATTTCAGGTATTTCATATGGCTCATACAGCCTGTCAATCTCATTTGTTACCTTTCAATAGGCAACATTGCATATTATTGCTTACAAGTCTCATTAAATACTTTTTAATGAACAAAGCACCATAGATCTTACCTAACTATATTCAATATTTCATAAAACCTGCAAGATTAGCACATATGATAATAGGTACATCAATTGCATATCACCATATTACAAAATAAAGATAACTTCACTATTCAAGGATTGCACCACTATGCCCTTACTAGGGTTAGGGTTTCCCTTTTCAATTAAATTAGGGTTAACCAACCCCTTAGTTCAAATAGGAATAGTGATTCCTCATTTCATTATCCAATCATAGAGCTTCATGCTATAAAGCATAACTCAGGATTAGGGTTTCATACTTTTATTCGTCTTAATTGGAATTAGGGTTTACTATTCACATACATCGCCCTTGATTAGGGTTTACTATTCACCATCTCATAATTAGGGTTTACTATGTCATTATTATGAATTAAGATTACCTCATCATCATGCATTAGGGATACCTCTATTATTACCCTCAATTAGGGTTAAGATTCATTAACCATCGTAATTAGGGTTTTCATGATCTCACTATGAAGGATCATACCCTGATTAGATATTCATCCATAATGGAAATCCATTACTTGATTAACATACATAAAAGGAATCTTCTCTCTCTCATCCTCTATAGGATGATGTTAACTTCAGCCTTGATTAAGTTAAGTCAACTCAATCGTGAAAGAGAATTAACTTTATGGTCTATGTCATTACCATTGTAATCATTAGGGCTTAATTACTTCATGGGTTTCAATCAAACTATCCCAATAAGGTACAAGTACCATGATCACCTTTGATTACATCATGTATTATTTAACTAATCACTTCATCCTTTAATCACTTTAAGTAACCATGGGGTTTAGGTTAAACATCCACCAACAATCTTGGGCTTTAAGGTATCAAACAATCTTAACCAACTATGACCTCAAACGGTCTTGCACACTAAACCTCCAAATGTTCTAAGTCCATTTGGACCTTCATGCGGTCTTTGTCTGCCCTTGAGACTGTTTGGTAAAGTAGACCTCCAAGACCGTTTGCTAAAGTTGGGGGTGAAGACCATTTTCCCAAGTTTGACTTTTGAAACCGCATGGATACAATTGATTTAGAAACCGCATGAATACAATCGATTTGGAAACCGCATGAACCTAAACAGTTTGGGACCATTTGGACTCAAACGATCTTGAGACTGTTTGGTCCAAACCACCTCAAAACTGCATGAACCAAGTATGGTCCCAACACCTGAAATTGAATTAGGGTTTCCAATGATGAACCCCTCAAAGATTAGTTGCATGTATCTAATCTTCAATTGGTCTTGTCATCATCATTCAATTGAGTGAATTAGGTCAACCTTCAACTGATTTGATGTTCAATTGAACCTCAAATCATCATCAATTAGGGCTTGATTCAATTGGATCAGGGTTTGGAATCAATGACCCTTCAACATTAATCAATGTGAGTCTAATTGATTTGAACACATTGAACCATCATCCAATTTGGTCATGACCTAACCCAAAACGGTCTTGGGATTGTTTGGATGACCTCCAAATGGTCAACGCCTCCAAACAGTCTTGGACCATTTGCTTCCATGTGGTTTGGTTGAAACTGTTTGCAATCAAATGGTTTGAAACCGTTTGCTCCAAATGGTTTGGTAAACCGTTTGAGCAAGATATGGAGACCGTTTGCTAAAGTAAATTTCTTGGATAAACATAAAAATTAACGCCACCTTCATCTACCTCTGTTCAACCAAGAACAGGGTTGTTCTACACAGAACTAATAGCAAGAACACAAGAGTAGTAAAAGAAGAAGAAGAATTAACCAACGATTTTAGGAGAGAAGGATGCATTAGCAAAGCTTAAGGGTTAGAGTTATGAAACCCGCCTCTAGCACTGATCCAGAGCTCCAAGCTCCGTAGCTTTAATGGTGGATTGAGCTCCAGAAGTTGTCCAAGGTCCGTTCTTCATGTTTTGGAAAAACAAGATGGCTAGAAAGGAAAATCGTGTGGAGAATACCAATTACTAACCATTGATTTAGGTTTTCCACAATGAGATTGAGGTAGGAGATGATCTAAACTTACCAAGCTGGTGTGTCATTTTTCCTTTGCTCCAGAGCTCCTCCTTGGTCGGTCAAAGCAAGGTGAAGAAGAAAAGAACTAAGGAAAATGATCCTTTGTGTTGTTGGAAAAGATACATATATATATATATATATATATATATATATATATATATATATATATATATATATTTATGGGGTTTTCAATGAAAAAGGAAAAAGAGGATTATTTCCTTTTATCTCCCAAATATATCCATATAGTCTTCCTCCACTTCTTGGCTATGTGGCCACCTTCTAAATCCTTGCAAAACTCTCCATTATCCAAGGTTTAAAGGAAAAGGAACTAAACATCTTAAAGAGAGGTATATTAATATCCACCCATATTGGATATTGCTTAATATTTAATTATTGTGAGTAACTTTCACTTCTACCATGATTTTTTTGGTGCCCAAGCATGGCACAAGATCATCCAAACTATTGCAAACACATCTTCCAACTTTTGATTGAAGGGCTCCATAATTAATATCTTTCCCTTTTACATTAAGTTATATTAAAGAGCCATTTTTACTTAAATATTGATTATTTCAAAGTCCAAATTCTCTCTCCTTCAAGACAATTCATGTAACACCCCTCCCTAGGGTTTCTTACGAAACCAGCGGAAGTACAGCCTAATCCCCAACATTATCCATAATGTGGGGCACTTGGCATATCAGGGAGGGATTGTCACATGTATGATCTCATATCAAGAAATAAACAACACTTGGCATTCATAGAAACATAGATTCATACATAAAGTTCTTCTTCAAAAGATATCTACATCATGATACTAAAGCTATGCTAACATAAACTGGGTAACATATAAATGATAGGATCTCCATAGATGGACATCCCATCAGGCAACAACTCCTTAGATCTTTGGGTCCTTGTTACTCTCAAGATGATTCCTTCTCTTTAGCTCCAACATCTGCAGACATCTCGTCCCCAGCCATGCAAAGGAAAAACAAACATTGTAAGTAAGAGGCATTGGCATGTTATAAAGCATGAAAGTAAAGTATATAGTGATTTGACATAAATATGAACATGCATTAACCTTAATCATTTCTTGGCATCTTTTACATAAAGAATTGGACTAGAAGTATATGCTCCTCTCTTAATGCCCCATAAGGAGCCCATAATGCTCGGAAAGCCCATAATGGCTCGGAAAGCCCATAATGCTCGAAAAGCCCATAACAAGGTGCATATAAATCTAAATCAAATTCCCTTAACCATTATCTTTCTTAGACATTACTTATCTTCTTAATAACCTAAACTTGATCTTAATTGGGATTACTCCCTCTTAAACATAATGGGATTTCTCCCCATGAAACATAATGGGATTTCTCCCACTTAAGCATGGATGGGAATCTCTTCCCTCTTAATCTTGGTTTCATGTATCTTAGTCATAAATCATAATCTTAATGTAATTTCTACTCTTAGACTTAGATTATAACAATCAACATTCAATAAGCATATACATTGAGGAAAAACATGACATTTATCATGACTTGAGTATAAAGATCATAAACATATCATAATCATTCAATAAATCAAATTTACTATGCCAAAGGCATGGCCCGCTTACCTTGAACTAAAACACCTAGGTCAAACCTGGTTTGACCGATTGGATCCTTTTAAACACCTGAAATCAGATTACAACATTATATGTACATGAATTCATAGCCTCAAAACCCTAATTTTGTGTCATAAAATAGTGTGGTATTAAAATAGAAAAATCAGTCGGTGAAAATCATAAAATCGAGTTCCTCATCAAAAATCCTTTCCAAAACATGTTTTTTTATATTTTTCTGAGGTCGTATGCAAAAGTTATGAATTTTGCACTCTGGACCAATCAGAAAATAGAAAACCATAGTGTGACATCATTTAAATCAATGATTAATCAACTAGAAATAAAATGTGGAATTACTATAGTACCTTAGGCGTGCGTTACATACAATCAAACATGCGGGGGTAAAATTGTCATTCAGTCATATAAATTCAATCGTGACTGATGAAACAAAAGTGGGCGTGAAATCTCGAAAACCCATGATCATACGTTTGGAATGAGATGAGCAAAATGGTCATTGCGTGACCTGGGATCTTCCTCCCAGCCATGGCGCACGGTGTGCACACTAGAGGTGATATCCTCTGATCAAAATCGGGATAGAGTATCTGTGGCAAGGAGTTGAGGCTTCCGGCTCCTTTACCGAGCCACGGCGAGGCCATAGAGCCCAAGATCTAGCCCTGATGTGCACAGGAGCTCCAGACTGCTCCGCCGCAAGGCAAGAAACAGGGGAGGGGCGGCGATGATTCAAAACTGGTGAAAGCATGCCCGATATGGCGAAATAATAGCGTGAAGAAATTCGTGGAGGGAAGGAGGAGCTATATCCAGCACTTCCGTGGTCGGAGGACCACGAGGGTGGCCTGGAGCTCGGGCGCCGACGAGCACCATTGGCGGCTCTATAGGACCCACCGATTGGGGTGACCTCAAGGAAAACTGAGAAAGCCAAAACAAAGGCGAGGCTCCGACGATGCTTGCTGCGTTTGAGATTGCGCCGAGGTGACAGGAGATGGCGGGGCGAAGCCAAGATTGTCGGAGAAGACAACTTGAGTAGGTCGGCACCGCTGGGGAAGCCCGAGGGGAAATTGAGCACGGAGGAGCACAACTAGGGGTCGGCGGTGCTCTCAGGTTGCTCAAATGGGGGCAGAGGAGGCTAGCGAGGTGCCTGTAAAAATGGCAGCGAGGAGGTGCTGCCTAGATTGGGCGTTTTATCTTTAGGGTACAAGAGAAGGTGAGTAAAGGCTCGCTGGGTTTGGGGGAATGAGACGAAGGCGTTGGAGAAGAAATGAAAAGAAACTGTCGAGTAATGAGGGAGAGAGAGATTAGTGATTAAACAACCTGTGAAACGGCTTTGCTCGCGAGAGAAACAGAGGTAGAAGAGGACTGAAGCACCGCTGGATCCCGATCCAATGGTCTGAGATGCGCGGGTCAGTAAATCAAAATCGCATGCACGTGACAGGAGGAATAAAACTGAAATCTTAGGGAAATCAATGCGATCAATGAAATTGAATTGAATTCTTGGTCAACCAATATTCAAATCTCTCTCAATTTAATTGAGAGGTCAAACATGGTCCTAATGCGTTCAAATTTGAACCATAGGTGCATTAGAAGGTCTAGAACATTCCTATTTAATTATATTTGATGCTTGTACTCATTTTAGGCCTAAAGTAGCAAAATCCTCATGTATACTTAAATGACTATGATTAATGCAAATAAAGCCATTAATTCTTCAAATAGGAATTGAAAACCATAAAAAACGTGCATTCAACATTATTTAATTTCAATTAACAATATGGAGGCCATTAAGCAAATAATTAAATAAGTAAATCACTAATTATCATAATAGAGAGAAAATTGGACATAAAACATTTATTCTCAATTTTCTTCAACAAAAGGGCATATATATATGAAAACATTTTCTTTAAATAAAACAAGGATAAGAGAGCAATTGGGAATAATAAAATGATTTTGTAAAACATAACATGGGCAAATTGCATTTAAGTCCATAACTATTATCTAATTTAGAAAAAGAGCATGCGAGGAATAAAATAGTTTGAAAATTTGCATAATAAGAGTGGGATGTTACAATTCTACCCACCTTAAATAAATTTCGTCCCCGAAATTTCCTAGAGTTTCTACCCACCTTAAGGGTTTCACATAAACTTGCAAATTTTCCATATAAAATTTTCATTATAAAAGGAGCATACATAATCAAAGCATTATTATTCAACAAAAATTACTTAAGTACCCTTCCTAAGTCTCATACTTACTCCTTAATTTTACACCTAACTCATTATACTTAGGGAATCTATCTCTTACTTACCATGACTACATCTTCATAGTTGTCTAACCTTACGTCATATATCCTTCATCTCTTTATATGTGGTGATCAAGCACATATTTAGAAATGTTGGATCTCTTTATGCTACATCTCACCAACTCATTTGCACATGTGTCCCATACCACACGCACAGTTAAGAAGGTAAGACACATAAAAAGTCACATTAAATGACATTTTCCTCAAATCTCAATTGGGTGGCCCTTACCATTGAGACAAGGAGAAACATGTCATCATCCAGGGTTTGGTTTCAACTACATGATCATACTAACATGTACTTCTGTAATGAGGTGAGGGCTCTAGTCATCTTTAGGGTTCTCTAGACATACTAGAATACATAATCATGTTCTCTACTTCTATTGCTTCATATACGGTGACTTGTATGAATCCTTATTGTTGCCTTCGTGGCCACCTATTCCTTGCTCTGATACCATTAATGTAACACCCCTCCCTAGGGTTTCTTACGAAACCAGCGGAAGCACAGCCTAATCCCCAACATTATCCATAATGTGGGGTACTTGGCATATCAGGGAGGGATTGTCACATGTATGATCTCATATCAAGAAATAAACAACACTTGGCATTCATAGAAACATAGATTCATACATAAAGTTCTTCTTTGAAAGATATCTACATCATGATACTAAAGCTATGCTAACATAAACTGGGTAACATATAAATGATAGGATCTCCATAGATGGACGTCTCACCAGGAAACAACTCCTTAGATCTTTGGGTCCTTGTTACTCTCAAGATAATTCCTTCTCTTTAGCTCCAACATCTGCGGACATCTCGTCCCCAGCCATGCAAAGGAAAAACAAACATGGTAAGTAAGCGGCATTGGCATGTTATAAAGCATGAAAGTAAAATATGTAATGATTTGACATAAATATGAACATGCATTAACCTTAATCATTTCTTGGCATCTTTTACATAAAGAATTTGACTAGAAGTATATGCTCATCTCTTAATGCCCCATAAGGAGCCCATAATGCTCGGAAAGCCCATAATTGCTCGGAATGCCCATAATGCTCGGAAAGCCCATAACAAGGTGCATATAAATCTAAATCTAATGGGATTTCTCCCCATGAAACATAATGGGATTTCTCCCTCTTAAGCATGGATGGGAATCTCTTCCCTCTTAATCTTTGTTTCATGTATCTTAGTCATAAATCATAATCTTAATGTAATTTCTACTCTTAGACTTAGATTATAACAATCAACATTCAATAAGCATATACATTGAGGAAAAACATGACATTTATCATGACTTGAGTATAAAGATCATAAACATATCATAATCATTCAATAAATCAAATTTACTATGCCAAAGGCATGGCCCGCTTACCTTGAACTAAAACACCTAGGTCAAACCTGGTTTGACCGATTGGATCCTTTTAAACACCTGAAATTAGATTACAACATTATATGTACATGAATTCATAGCCTCAAAACTCTAATTTTGTGTCATAAAATATTGTGGTATTAAAATAGAAAAATCAGTCATTGACAATCATGAAATCGAGTTCCTCATCAAAAATCCTTTCCAAAACATATTTTTCTATATTTTTCTGAGGTCGTATGCAAAAGTTATGAATTTTGCACTCTGGACCAATCAGAATATAGAAAACCATAGTGTGACATCATTTAAATCAATGATTAATCAACTAGAAATAAAATGTGGAATTACTATAGTACCTTAGGCGCGCGTTACATACAATCAAACATGCGGGGGTAAAATTGCCATTCAGTCTTATAAGTTCAATCGTGACTGATGAAACAAAAGTGGGCGTGAAATCTCGAAAAACCCATGATCATACGTTTGGAATGAGATGGGCAAAATGGTCATTGTGTGACCTGGGATCTTCCTCCCAGCCATGGCGTACAGTGTGCACACTAGAGGTGAGATCCTCTGATCAAAATCGGTATAGAGTATCTGTGCCAAGGAGTTGAGGCTTCCGGCTCCTTTACCGAGCCACGGCGATGCCATAGAGCCCAAGATCTGGCCCTAATGTGTACATGAGCTCCAGACTGCTCCGCCGCAAGGCAAGAAACAGGGGAGGGGCGACGATGATTCAAAACTGGTGAAAGCATGCCCGATATGGCGAGATAATAGCGTGAAGAAATTCGTGGAGGGAAGGAGGAGCTATATCCAACACTTTCGTGGTCGGAGGACCACCAGGGTGGCCTGGAGCTCGGGCGCCGGCGAGCACCATTGGAGGCTCTATAGGACCCACCGATTGGGGTGACCTCAAGGAAAACTGAGAAAGCCAAAACAAAGGCGAGGCTCCGACGATGCTTACTGCGTTCGAGATTGCGCTGAGGTGACAGGAGATGGCGGGGCAAAGCCAAGATTGTTGAAGAAGACAACTTGAGTAGGTCGGCGCCGCTGGGGAAACCCGAGGGGAAATTGAGCACGGAGGAGCACAAATGGGGGTCGGCGATGCTCTTAGGTTTCTCAAATGGGGGCGGAGGAGGCTAGCGAGGTGCCTGTGAAAAATGGCAGCGAGGAGGTGCTACCTAGATTGGGTGTTTTATGTTTAGGGTACAAGAGAAGGTGAGTAAAGGCTCGCTGGGTTAGGGGGAGTGAGACGAAGGCATTGGAGAAGAAATGAAAAGAAACTGTCGAGTAATGAGGGAGAGAGAGATCAGTGATCAAACAACCTGTGAAACGGCTTTGCTCGCGAGAGAAACGGAGGTAGAAGAGGACTGAAGCACCGCTGGATCCCGATCCAATGGTCTGAGATGTGCGGGTCAGTAAATCAAAATTGCAGGCGCGTGACAGGAGGAATAAAACTGAAATCTTAGGGAAATCAATGCGATCAATGAAATTGAATAAAATTCTAGGTCAACCAATATTCAAATCTCTCTCAATATAATTGAGAAGTCAAACATGGTCCTAATGCGTTCAAATTTGAACCATAGGTACATTAGAAGGTCTAGAACATTCCTATTTAATTATATTTGATGCTTGTACTTGTTTTAGGCCTAAAGTAGCAAAATCCTCATGTATACTTAAATGACCATGATTAATGCAAATAAAGCCATTAATTCTTCAAATAAGAATTGAAAACCATAAAAACGTGCATTCAACATTATTTAATTTCAATTAACAATATGGGGGCCATTAAGCAAATAATTTAACAATTAAATCACTAATTATCATAAGAGAGAGAAAATTGGACATAAAACATTTATTCTCAATTTTCTTCAACAAAACGACATATATATATATATGAAAACATTTTCCTTAAATAAAACAAGGATAAGAGAGTAATTGGGAATAATAAAATGATTTTGTAAAACTTAACATGGGAAATTGCATTTAAGTCGATAACTATTATCTAATTTAGAAAAAGAGCATGCAAGGAATAAAATAGTTTGAAAATTTGCATAATAAGAGTGGGATGTTACAATTCAAATTGGGTGCCCCTCTCATTTTATTTTCTCTACTTGATTTCGAGAAGCATGAGATACCCTCCAGAGGTGATATCTTGCATATAGAACCCTAGGTTTTGGGTAAATTGCATATTACACCAAAACAAGATTTTAATGAACAAGGTTTGCCCTACAAGCTATATCTTGGTGTCCAAGCTTGTAGAATCCATACCACCACATCATATACATTCTTATGATGTTTCAACATCATAGGAACATCTTAATATGTGCAATTTGCAAGTTAACCCCTCCACTTGGGTAATTTTCACTATAGCCCAAAGTTAACAAAACAACGTCTCAACATAAAACAAAAAGGACTGAAATTGAAATATAAGTTCCTCAAAAGCCTTAAATTACTTTTCAACAGATAAGAGCAAGCAATTAATCCACTTAACTAGAAAAAACACCTAGGGTTAGTACATAACCCAGATCAGGGATGTTACAGTGATGGTGGAGGTGGGGATGAGCTCATTCTTTTCATTCCTAATGATAGTGGTTCCACCCTTTTTGGGGACGACTTGGACCGGGCTGACCCAAGGAGAGTCAAAGATGGGGTAGATGATTCATGTAGTCAAAATTTTATTCACCTATAGATAGACAACTTCCTTCATGTTTGGATTGAGATTCCTTTGTGGGTCTTGAGAAGGTTTGTTGTTTTCGATCATTGGGATTTTGTGGATGCAAATGGATTGATCTATCCCAACTAAATCTATCATTTAGTATCCTAAAGTTGTTTTTCTTTTCCTAAGTTCTCTCATAAGCATGTTTTCCTATTCAATGGTGAGGTCAGAGTTGATGATGATAGGGCATAATTTTTTTACATCAACAAATACATATTTCATCCCTATGGGGAGAGTCCTCATCTCTGGAGCATTAGGTGCTTCAGGTTTTTCTTCTAATGTGGAGATCATCTTAAGGTCCTTGAATTCAGCATTAGGGATTTTCTCAGAACTATCTAGATGAGCATTTCATTGGTCTAATTGTTCATTGCAAAATTTGCATTCAAGAGGGTTAGTGAGAGCTGTGTGTAGAGGATCCTCAATTAACTCCCATTCCTGCTTTAGTTGAGATAGTTTGTCAATGTAGTCAAGGAGATAGACCTCTTCTTGGAAACTAGGTCCTTTCATGCTTTCAAAGACCCTAAACTCAAGAGTTTGCCTTCCTTATCTTAACAGAATGGTTCAAGCCTCAACATCAATCAAGGTCCTGGCTATGGCTAAGAAGGGACGGCCAAAGATGAGTGGATAATGTAAATCTTCCTTGATTTCCATGATCACAAAATCACATGGAACATAAGCATCTTTCCCAACTTTGACTGGAATGTCTTCTATGATTCCCATAGGTTTGGTCATGGAGGAATCCGCCAATTGGATCGTCATGGCTATTGGTAGCATGTCATGGAATCCTAATCTTTTGCATAAACTGTAAGGCATGATGGATATTCTGGCTCCTAGATCGTCTAGGCCTTTCCTACAAGAATTGTCCCCTAAGTAACATCCTATTCCAAAGGAACTAGGATCTTTCTATTTTTTAGGCATTTTGCTTTGGATTATGTCTGAGGTGGTCCTAGCAAGTTTTACAGTTTCATATTCTTCAGTGGCATACTTCCTAGTCAAAAGAGATTTCATGTATTTGGACCAGGTGTCCGCTAAGGCATCAAGGAAAGGAATGTCAACATGTAGTTTTTTCATGGCATCCCTAAATTTCATGAAGCGGGTATCTAGCCTTATTTGCTTAAGGCAGGCTTGGTAGGGAGATCGTGGTTTGTAGATTGGTTCCTCAACTTCTATCGATGGAGTTTCAGCGATGGTTGGTTCTGGGATGGGTTCGGGTTCAACAATAACCAAATTGTCATCCACAATTTCTAGAGGTGTGGTAGGGGTTGTTTCTAGGGGAGGAGGGGAGTGAACCATTCCCGAATGAGTAGAAACAACTTTGAGTTGTTTGCGGTGCTTGGGATTATTTTCAGGCTGCCCTGCAAAAGTTCTGGCAAGGGGTTTTTGTTGGTTGAACAAACAAGCTAGTTGGGCATCAGTCACCTTTTGATGAGCTTGTTGGGCAATGATGATTTGATCCAAAGCAGCTATCCTTTCATTAGCTGAGGGGGTGGGAGTAGGAGCACTTGGTGGTGGTTGAGGAGGTAGCTGATTGAGATTTTGATGGGGAAGGTTTAAGTTTTGGAATTGTTGTCCTTGATATGGTGGTCGGTTTGGGTGATTTCCTCAGTAGTTTCCTTAGGTTGCAAAGTTCCTTTGGTTGTTGTATGGGAATCCAGGTGGTGGTTGATTGTTGCCTTGAGGGTAGGGAGGCCTTTGTTGGGATTGGAGTTGGCTAGAGTTTTTGGCACATGCAAGGTTCCCATATTGAAAACCAGGGTGGTTTCTAGTCCGGTTGGGGTTGTAGTAACCTTGGCCTGGTATGGTATGGATTGAATTGAGGTCTTCTAGTTGTTGTACCATTTTTGGCTGCAAGGGGGTGTTGTAGAGGTATTGACAGTGCATGGTAGTGTGATCGTATCCTTGGAAAATGCCACAAAAACTTTTATTTGTTGGGGTGACACTCTAAGGGTGCCTTTGAATGACTCTAACCGATCCTATTTCAGGGCGATTAATTTTAGGCTTTCTGCTATACTTTGGATACCAGGATTAAATTCTACCTTGGCTACCATAAGGATTCCACCATTTCCCCTTCTAGACCTTACTTCAGAATCCCATTTGACCACATCCCATGCACTAGTCAGACTTTAGTGCATGAAATTTCCTCCAGATGAGGAATCAAGAAAGAATTTGGTATCATCAACACCATGATAGAATATCTCTATGAGCTGGTCTTGAGATATACCATGGTGAGGGCACTTCCTAAGTAAGTCTTTGAACCTTTTCTAATTCTCCTAAAGATTCTCATGGGGACATGGAAAAGTGAGTGATTTGTCCCGTGAATTCATAAGTGAGAGAAGGGGGGTAAAATTTCTCAAAAAACTTACTTTGTAGAACTTCCCATGTTGTGACATGTTCTTCACTCTCCATTGTGTTGTACCAGCTACTAGCTTGGCTCGACAGGGAATACTTGAACAATCTATGGCAGATGGCATCTTCAGATACGTTTGGGAGTTTGTTCAGAGCATAAAGGTCAACGAACCTTTGAAGGTGATCTTGGCAACTTTCTCCATTGTTGCCTGAGAAAGGATTGGCTTGCATCATGGTGATCCATTGGGTTTGGATCTCGAATTGGGGGGAAATGATGTTGGAAGGCACGACTAGGTGTTGGGAATATGCTGATTTGGGAATAGAAAAATCTTTCAATTGTTTTTGCCTTTCGGCTTCCTTCCTATTAGCTTCTAAGGTTTCCTGTTCAGCCATGTAGGCTGCTCGAAAAGTGGCTTCTCTAGCCGCTTGGTCGGCTAAGATGTGCTCTCTTTGAGCTACTAAAGAGTAGTTGATCCTACGGGTGACTTCTTCCTCATCCAACATATTTCAATTTTGATTTTGGTAGTTTAGATGGTGGAAAGTTCTCTCTATTTCCGGATCAAACGTTTGAAAATCAATGTTCGAGCATCGCATGTACAAATTAAACAATTATTCGTGTGCAAAAAAAATGGAATGCCAAAATGGAAACTCGACAGAAGGAGTAGAACTTCCGGAATGTTACTTGTAAGGAATAAAAAAAGAAAAAAGTTTTTCAAAAGTTTTGGGGTTCGAAAAAAAACAAATTCGTTGTCCCCATCAATCGCATCAAAATTGATATGCATCATCAAGCACACCAATTCAAAAGGAAGTTAATCTTAGAGTTCAATCCTTGTTATGATAAACCTTACCAGTTAAGGTTTGTTTATTAGCATAGAAAAGGGTCGATTCCAAGGAACAACATTTTTTAGATTATTTTTATTTGAATGACTTATTAATGTCTAAGGTTAGGTCTGAATTAATCTAAAACAATAAAGAAACATCCACACAATGCAAAAGGAAGAAAATTATAGCCATTACATGAAAATAAAGTTGTTGAAATAAAATTGCAAGAATTAAATAATAATATTAAAAGTGTTGAATTATATAACAAGTATGAGAGAGTGGTGGAAATGAGGTTGAATGATAAAAAGCATAGAGCATGGGGTTTCACACCCATAGCTCTCACCAAACAAAGACCGACAAACTCGAAAATAATAAGTTAGATAGCGGGATCGCAAAACAATGAACGCTTTGACATTGAGACAATACATCCTTGCAAACCTGATGAGCACGATGTTTACAGATCATAGTTGGTTTTCTCGGATGAACTCCCTCCGTGATCACATCGGGGTTCATTACATTATGATTGGTGTTCTTAGTGTTGGGGTTTAAGATCTCATCACCCAACACCGAACGGGCCGTAAAAATGAGCGATCAAGACTTTTAAATCAGTATTATAACAATCATAACACCTATCTAACATATATTGCAAGAGAAAATACAATCAAAGCAAAATGAGTCTATGGGGCTACTCCCCATGTCCGATATAAAAAACTACTCGTTATTCATACTAAAAGAAAAGGGTGCAAGAAGAGAAAGAGGCACAACCATAGATTGGTGGCTGACAAATCCAAGGATTCCGATCCAGTTACAATGAAACGACTATGCTTCTTTCTCCTCCATCTAGCACAAAAACCAAAGAACAAGAAGAAGAAAGTGGAGTTTATTGATAGATGAAGTGGCTATTACAAGTGCTAATGCATAAATTAAAAGAAGTGATTTCAATGTTGCCCAAATAAACTAAGAGCCTAAACTCGAACTTAAAGGAAATTCAGAATGCCCCCACTTGTGGAGTCCCGTCTCCTTTTATAGAAAAAAGGAGGGGAGGAAGCCCTAAGAGAATACAAAGAGTTTGAGGATATTGAAAAGACTTAATTAAAAGAATAATGATTGTCAATCCTTGATTGCTCTCTCTAGTATGTTCTGTAGATTTCTTTAATTGGACTTTAAAATATATTTCTCCTTTGTAAAATGCTCAGAAGAGGTCTAAAAATATATTTTTCCCATATCACTTATAATTATTTTCCCAAAATATATTTATATTCCAAATTTGGAATTTATAAGTGGAAGTTATGACTATTTTGGTGAGAGATATATCAGACTCTGCGGGAAAATAAGAGGCTACATTCACTGCTTAATTGTGAGTCAATTAAATGCCAAAATTGCCGTAAAATATGTCTCTTTATGCGCAAAATATATGACTATTTTGGTAACATGTATCTCAGGCAATGCAGGTATATTTGGAAAGCCTCATATCTTCATCTTTTATTATCTTTATTTAAATACTTAGATAATTTCTGAAAATTAAGAGAAATATCATAAGAATTCAGGAAGAGATATCGAGAAGCTGAAAGTGCTATTTATTTCTGAATTCAGTTAAAATTAACAAAAAAGTCCTAATTAATTATTCTAAATGAAGCAAAAACAAGAGATGAATATGCATTCATCAATGGAAAATGTGTCTCCAGATTTTGCACAACTGACGCCAAATGTAAAATTTTTGGAGGCAAATTTTTTTCACTGAAAATTTGTATTTAGTGGGTGATTTTGGATGTTGGTTTGGTTTATTAACAATAGACGTTAAAGAAAAGTGATATTCGTGTCTTTTGTAAATCAGTCGGTCTTCAAATATAGGTGTCAGTTGAGTTTATACGTCAATGTTATAGGCTATTGGCATCAGTTTTTTTTACAACAACTGAGGACATCAAATATGACATTATACATCATTTCTGTACTAGAGGTTCTTAGATATGAATTCACTGCATTAATCGTACATTGATTACCATTTTGATTCAGAATAGGAAACTACATGAAATGACTAGTTCGCCTAGCAAACTGACTGGCTCATCCACCAACCAACTAGTTGGGTGTACGAAATGACCAGTTCACCGTGTGCAAGTTCTGGAAAATTCTTTAATCTGACCCTTTCGACTCCTACACAGATTGGGAACCCTGACCCTAGCCTCTTATATAAATAGAGGGGTACAGTGGGATTCTCAGAATATGAAAATTGGCACTTCAATTTGTTGTCCTTTCTAGTTGTGGTAACCAATAGAGAGCCTGAGCAAGTCCTACCCAATAAAGGAAGGGATAGTAAGGGAGAAACAATTGTGTGAGAGTGAATCAATCCTAGTAGGTGATGTTTGAAATGAACAAGTCCTTCTCGTTGGCTCTAGTAGTGGAATGTGTAGTTCTTAGTGGTCCACATAGATTACTCAAGAGGCAGGAGGTTGTTGTCTGCCACTTGGAGGACATCATCAACCACTATCCATGGTGTTGCACCAGGAGATCGGTGGAGACAACTGTTCAAGTGTTGCTTTTGTTGAATGAGCATGTTGTTGTCTAAAGAAGAAGCATAATTCTAGAAAGGTAATGTTGATGGACTTTCTCCAGGACTAGGTATAAACTTGCAAACATTTACTTCCTAGATACATTATTGTTGACGCAATCTTACTATTTTGGGAAACTAGCATCTAAATTCTTTATTTATACTACCTAAATCTATGCCCAATTTCCCTACAAAAGTGTAGTTACACTCTATAATGTGCCACAAGAAAAATATGTTAGTGTCACATCGAAAGATGAACATATAGTTGAAAGTATCTCTATTGGTAGGATTGTTGGCATAACTATAGGTCAAATTGACATTTGTATAGAAAATTAGAGATTCATAAAAGGATGATACCACAATACAAAATATTAGATTAGAGTTTGGAAGTAGGAAGCAAATGGCTTCCATGAGTTAGATGATGGGATAGTAAGCTTCGACAACCAAACATTGGTTCCTAAAACTGGTAGTTTGAGAGAGATGGTACTTGAGGAGGCTCATTCCTCAATGTACGCGATGCATCCCAACATTACAAAGATGGATTATAATATGAAGGGTTTGTATTGGTGACCAAGTTTAAACATAATGTGGCATAGTTTGTGTTTGACTATTCAGTTTGTCAACAAGTTTGGGTGGAGAACTAGAAGCCTGTAGGGACATTACAACCTTTTTCGGTTCTATAGTGGAAATGGGATCATATTACCATGGATTTGTTGGTTGGCATTTCAAAGATAGCCAAAGTTCATGATTCCAATTGGATGATCACTGATCGACTAACAAAGTGAGTTCACTTTCTTCCAGTGAAGAACACCTACATAGATGAGAAGTTGGCACAGGTCTGTGTTGATGAGATAGTTTGTTTGCACAACATACCAGTTACCATAGTATCTGATAGAGGTCACGGGTTTTGGGAGCACATACATACATAGTTGGAGACATAGTAGAGATTCAACATAGACTTTCACCCATAGACAAATGGTCAGTAAGAAAGAACCATTTTGACATTTGAGGATCTTTTGAGAGTGTGTTTTCTTCAGCTTCTTGGTAGTTAGGATGTCCACCTAAGTTTACTTGAGTTTGTCAATAACAACAATAATTAGAGAAGCATAGGCATGGCTCAACATGAGGCTTATTACAAAAGGCATTTTAGCTCACCTTATTTTTAGTATGGCATGGTTGAGTATCAGCTGTTGGGTCTTGAGTTAGTATAATAAACTATAGAGAGTATCAAGGTGATTCAACAACATCTCAAGACAGACAAAAGTCATATGTTGATAACCGATGTAGACTGCTAGAGTTCCAAATTGGAGACCATGTATATCTCAAGGTTTCCCCTTGAAAAGGCGTGTTAAGGTTTGGTAGTAAGCGTAAGTTCGGTCCTAAGTTTATGGGACCTTACCCTATCTTAGCACGATTCTAAAAAGTGGCGTACAAGCTGGAGTTACCGCCAAAATTGTACAGGTTGCAAAATGTTCTCCATGTTTCCATGTTGAGGAAATGTCACCCCGATATAGAGTCGACATTATAGCTAGTGGAGGTTGAGTTAGATGAGGATATTTCTTATGTTGAGGGCCCTATTTTGATCCAATATTAGTGAGTGCAGAAGCAAAGGAAGAAGGACATAGCCTTAGTGAAGGTGTTGCAACATCATCATGGCATGGAGGAACCCACTTGGGAGTTAGAGGATCAGATATGTAGGAAGTACATTTCTTTGTTTTCTTAGGATTTTGGGGGTGAAAACCTTATTAGGGGATTATGGCTGTAAGACCCCTGACCTAGTTTTAAGATTGAACATGGTTTCTTGATCTAATCGGGTGCTTGTTTTCTTAAGCAACCCTAATTCATGCTTTGATATTAGGTGATAAAGCTATGTTTCAATTTTGGTCCAGTATGGACTTTTTTTGCTTAAGTTTTGCAATTTATGTGCTTATGTGGACCTTTATCAAATTTTCCCATTTCTAGTGTTCTATCTATAATGTCAACACATGCATGTTTTGCTTCATAGTACTCTTCATAATGTTGGGTATAGTTTCTCCTTTGGATGCATTGTTCCACCATTGGATGTTTGCTCCTTTCCCTTGTAGATTGAGAATCAATGGATTTTCATTAAAGTGATAAAATCAATTATTTTTCTATGTATGGTGAGGATTTGATGGTTTCACCATGTGGATGTATGATATGATGGTTTTTGCTTGTAGTAGAGGAATCAATGGTTCTCTCTTGTGACTCTAAAATCGATGAATATCATTATTTAGTGAATAATATCATGATGGAACATGGTTTGCAAACATGGTTTAGTATGGTGCATAATCTGATGGATTCTCTGATGATTCACATTGATGAGTCCACCAAGGCACAAACTGATGCATGTCCTTGAAAACAACTGCTGGAAATTCTAAAATACATGGACAAGAAAATTTTTGGGTTTTGACACATGGCAAGTAAGTTTTTCAACCTTTTGACCACTTTTCTCTCTCTCCTTATATATATATCCATCTTCTCTCTCCCAAATGAACCCTTTGCACCACTCATCTTGTTCATGGCTAGTTGAGGAGTTCAAACCAATTAGTTGGTGGAAGGAGAGCATCTTGAGGATAAAGGTTGGCTAGAACTTGGATGCATGCTGACTTAGGGTTTGGATCAAGCATCTCTAGGGTCATTTGGAGCCATCAAACCTAGTTTCTTTCCTTATACAAGTAAGATCTTCTTCTCTAATCTAGTTGCTTTGTTGTCTACTTTCTTTTCTCTTCACACATGAGTGGAACCATCACGTTGTTGATAATAAGTAGTGTTTGTGACTAAAGAAATCATTTTCTTTTCTCTTTTTCCTGAGATCTACCTTGTTCTTAAGGATAAGAGCTAGCTCAGAGATTTTGTTGTGAAATCTAGGCTTTCATCTTTTCTTCTTGAGATACCTTGATGTTTGGTTGTTCTACTTCATCTTGAGGTGATTTATATAACCTTAAACCCATTTCTTTCCTACTTTCAACTTGCTCTGTATATAAATCTTACCTTAGAAACTTGGTATTATGAAAAAGGATGATCATTTGTGCACTTTTTGTAAATATTTTGTGATAGTTGTGTGTTGTTAAACTATCCTAAGATCATATGAACGTCTTTTCTTCTCTAGTTGATTACCTTGGTTTTGATGGTATAAAATGATGGTTTTGTTAAGAGTAGAAAATGATAGATTTACTTAATGTGGGAATCAATGACACCACTTGGAAAATGAGTTGATGCCCTTAGAATCCAATGGCTATGTTAAGTATATGAACTTATGGCTTTGATGACCATGAATTGATGGGTATGTTTAGTATATAATTTGATGTTTATACTAAGTTCATGAAAGAACCTGTGGGTTTTGTTCAAAGCCCATCAATGAACCGATGGGTATGCTAAGTACATAAAATGATGAGTCTATGAATGATCTAACGGTTTGTGTATGTGTGCTGAATTAATTGATGGTTTAACTGTATATACTAATTTGGTGACACAAATCCAATTCACACCTTTGAACTTTTCTTGTAATGGTTAATTGATGATGGTTTAAAACGTCTATCTTCTAATTATGTTTAAATGGTGAATGGGTACATTCATAATGATAAAGGTAAATATGTTACATTACTCTTAAAAATGTCATAAACCTTGTGATTTATGCTTAATTATGTTAAATCTAGAATTAAGAAATTCATTTATGACACATTGAACCTTATGTAAAGTATTGAAAGATAATGATGTTCGTACAAGAAGCATTGTTGTATGGTCTACATGGCCTTTGGGCATGTTTTGAGCCCTAGTGAAGGTTTAGTCTTCTTAATGAATGACAATGGACAAGTACCCTATGATATTTTGATAAGGAGTATGTCTCATATGTTTTATATCTTCTGGAGTTGTTATGTACCAAATATATTATAGAAATAATATAGTTGTTTGTATGTAACTTGGTTGATGCAGTTTGAAAACAAACAATTGGCTTAATTAACCAAGTAGAACCCTAATCATGAACTGTCCCGATGCATAGAACCATCCCAGTGTCAAGGCTTGCTGGATAGTAAAATGAGTATTCTAGAAAGGAAACTCAAAGTTGTATATTGCTGAGTATATGCAGGTGCAGGGAGGACATATCCTTGTCATCTTGTTCACAAGGTTTTTGAAAGTGATCGAGTCTGTGTATATGATCAATATATATATGATTGAGAATGGTTGTGATCGTACCTCAGATTTTATTATTGAATATCCTAGATTCTAGTGTCGTATCCTATGTACCCAGGGTAAACTAGGCTAATTTTAGTTTGATTGTTATGTCACTGTAGTGGGCTCATACTGACCGAGGGGAAGAGATCTTAGGATTCTAGTTCTACTAGAGTTTGTACGGAGATGATTGTGACTTCATAAGGTTTAACAAGTTGTTTCAGTGGTGTGCCTCAAACTACCCAAGACTTAGTAATATATGTAATTTAGTTGTGTAGCATATCTTTTAGGGTTATTTGATGTCTCACATTGGATTATAACCCTTCATTTTCCTCTTGTAATATGTAGATGATATATAATGCGGTAAGAGAAATCAATTGTACATTTGGCTTTAACTATATCTGATCCTTTTTTAATTATATTAATCTTTTAATCATGTAATGTTATATACTTATATGTTCATTTACATAATCTGATGTAAGCATTGGACATTGTTGAGAGTTATATCTCTTGCTGGGACATGGGTATCACCTTGTGGGTCACCACATCTTTTTAGGTGATTGTCAAGAGTGTCATCAAACCCATGGTAGCAAGGAGGAGCAGCTTGGAGAATAGTAGAGAAGAAGGTTGGCTAGTGTATACTATTTCCTAGAGTCGTCCATGTACTCTCAGTCTTTGGTGGGGAATTTTTGTAGATAATGTACATCGACTCGAGTTCTGGAAATGTGCTGATGTTGAATAGGATGTAGACATGATGATAATATCTTTTGTATACAGGTTGTGGCTGAGTCCACTAAACAGATGTAAAGATACCTAATACCTTATGTACATTAAAGAAAGATATTGAACTGCTATGTAAAATTTCTTGGATGTGTTTAATAAGTTTTAATTTTGTTTTATAATTATACACATTGTTACTAATGTGATTAACTAGTGTTCGACTGTGTTTTAGTTTTGAGTCATCTCATTTATCGTGGTAGGGTGCAACACTAATTTTATAGTGAAAATAAGGGTTAGTAAATATAATTTCTAGATCACCACCAATCAATATTTTACACATGAATATCAAAGAAGAATGAAGGAACTTGTTTTACCAGATATTGCTTAACTTGTAACTTATTTTTCAAATTTTCTTAATTTGAATTTTCTCTCTCAATACAAGTTGGTGATTCTTTCATTATCTTGTTTTATAGGATTTCTATTTCTATTGTACATATGTGTCTACATAATCAATGTCATTTTCTCATTATCTTACTATATTGATAACCACCATATCATGCTTGCTAGTCATGCCATCATATTCTCTTTTCAACGTTTCTAACATTAGTATGTGAGTATATTATCAATTGAATGTCAATTATATATATGTGGTAGTTAGGACATGGGTCTATTCATTCTAAGAAAGATTACACCATTTTTTCATGTACATATTCATCAACATTTGGTTAGGGGCTATAATAGGTGAGGGTTATATATCAAACACATAGCTCTTTGCATTTCATTTTATATATTAATATGGAAACATTCATACTTGAAGATTTATTCCATATTAATCTATCATAGTAATAGTTCCACACTCTTTTTCATATGTTGAGATTGATGCTAATCCATTTAGGCATTTGTTTGTAATTTGGGTTAATGTTGAGCTGAGCCTCAGGTCTAGTCTCAATAACCAAGATGGCAGGTCTTGATAGTCTCAACACAACAATGATGAAGATGTTGAAGTTGGATTTATCCATTTAATCGATAAGAGTGAAAATCTTATTTCATTTATAAAATATTTTCCTTAATGCATTGTAATTGATCACAAGTCACTATGAAATTCCTCAAATAAGTAGTATAGAAATAAGAATCTCTATAACTAGGATGAATCTCAACAAAAAGGTAAATTTTTATTGAGTTTGCTAATATGGTAAATAAGTAATAAGTGCACTTTATACTTCCTTAACTGTAGTGAGGTTGTCAATTTCCCGATCAGATACTACGCTAATACATTTCAAGCATTTATGAGGTTATTTATGTGCTGGTTAGAGTTAAACTCTAAATTGAATTTGAACCCTCCTTATACAATTGGAAAGTGCATAAGTTGATGTGCGTTTTTTCTATCAAGAAAACCTTCTTTATCACTAGTTCCCAAAAGAGACTTTCTATGTGTTTCCCATTACATGATGACAATCGATTTCAGGTGTGTATATGAATCATACAATTCTAACCTCCACTGGAGAAGCCTAATGGGTATTTGGATCCCATTAGATCTAGACTTGTAAGTCTAGCCTACATGGGATGACAATGAAGTGAAATCTCAACCTTTTCATATATTCATTTTTTTATGAACCAATTGTTGATTTCTACTACATCTTTGAATCTAGGGTTTGTATATGGATATGACTGGGGATGAAGAGAGTTTATTCTAGAAATCCTGAAGAAGTGAGGTCAAGGTGTGGGGGAGAACATGATTTAGAAAATCCAAACAAAAGAGGTAGATTACAGTCAAGAATAAAAAAAGGAATATGTGAAGCAAGTATTGGACAAAGAAAAAAGGTTGGAGAAAGCACTATATATCAAAACCTTAAAAAAGAAATAATTTTATCTCTATGTAATTGTTTTCCCCTATTCACATAAAATATTAAAATCATCTAGAGGTAATGTATCCATCACATATAATTCAACAAAGATGAGATCTTATATATGATAGTAACTTGTAGCTAAGCTCGAATTATATCATTTCAACCACTAGGTCGTCACTCCACAAAAGTCCTCCTAGAAAACAGAATTAAAGAGTAACTAACATATTGTTTTATGAAAGTTATATCTTCAAAAATTATAGTTGATGAAATCCTTATATGTGTCTTCATTTTGTGTCAATTTTCCTATTATTCACATCTAGATATTTTATTATTCATGTTTACTTCCAAATATTGGTTTTATAGTAAAAAGTAGTTATGGATATTCTTTACATGACTTCTATGTACTTTGACCATGCTTTGTATGGAAGGGAGGCAAGAAGGAGGATCTTAGGATTATTCACCCTTGGAGGATCCTGAAAGTGAGTCCTAGAGCCTCACCTACTTTCCCCAAGTGATCACAGGTCAAACCAAACAAAAGAATACCATGGATGAGTAAAGTGAAGATCCAAGTGCAAGTAAAGAGCCCTAGAATGGCTATGGTACCACAAAATTGTCATGCCACCCACATCAATTTCATAAAGAAAATCTCATATAAGATAATTCCTAGAAGCTGCAGTTGAATGACCATTCCAACTAAAATGGTCGTGATGGGAATCCCTTGGAATGACCATTGGATCTACAATACTCATGCTAGAAATCCCTCAGAATGACCATGTCAACCAGAATGGTCGTTCTAACAGAACCTAAAAATCTAAATTTTAGCTGATCATTTTGCACTATCAACATGACGTTCTCCACCACCATGGTCATTCCCACTCACTCCTACCATTGTCATTCTTCACAAAATGGTCGTTCTACCTGCCAAACCCTACTGCTTTCCTAGTATCAATTTACATACTTGCCCCTGTTAACCATATGCTTTGCAATCCCCTATATAAGCATTGGTTGCAGTTGTGAGCACAAGCTTGGCTCCCTTGGGCATTCATTTTACCTCCCACCACCTACCTACCTCATGTCATTCCCATTTCATGATCTTCCACCCCATAACCATGGACTTTACAGTTTTGTCCATCATCCATTCCATTTCTATTCCATTCCACCTTGGATGAGAGAATTGATCAAGCTTGTAGTTGCTAAAGAATTAGGATTCATCCACTACACTTAGATTCATGGCTTCTTCTATCTCTTTCTTCTTCATTTTTATATTTTCCATTATCAATAGTAGTTAAGTCCCAATGTTGGGATGTTTAGAGGAATAAATGCAACTTGGGTACCATGTTGGGGAATCATTATTGTAAACCATAATTTTCTTTTGGAAATGTTATCTTTATGTTTCTATCTCATTCTACCATGTCTTTCTATTGTAATTAATGCTTGAAATCACCTATGAATAGAAGAATATGGTATATGTGGCTATTTTGGGAGTAGTTGCTAACTACAACTAGTGGATCCTTAGCTAGCTACCCCCTTCCGACATATCCATATTTTTTCAATCCCTAGGTGTGAGATATATGCAACTAGTAGTGCTTCACTTAATTTTCTAGCAAAAAGCAAGTCTATAGGTTTGATAGAATGTAAAAGGAGGTGAAATACCCTTCTCCTAGACTCTATGCCACCCTTTTCCACTTAGTACATTAGGAGAATCACTCTTAGATGCATGGACTAGTGTCATTCTGAATAAATTATATCTGTAATGTAGTCAAATTATCCTTTTAAGGTTGGACGTGGGTAATATAGACTAGATCCTCTATGTACACCGTATACCACCCATGGTCAACTAGTAGTATAGGACAATTCACAATCATCCCACTATGTTGTTTTGTTAGTTAACATGATTTGATTGAATGAGTTTCATGACTAGGTTGATAGTCATATTTGTTCCCCAAAAAGTCTACTTTCCCAATTAATTTCTTGAAACTATAATTGTTTAGTTCCTTATCTAGTGTTAACCTAGTTAACTTCCTTACTTTTTTAATTTTCTAATTGTTGCTAATGTTAGTCTGCCTTTCCTAGATTAGTTAGCCATATTATCTAGCCTTTTGTGCTAGATTTTTCTATTTTAGTTCATTGCTTGCTTTCTTAATGAAACCACTAGCTTAGTGTCACTTGTTGTTCTCTTCTTACCTTTCTTAGATGGATTATTCCCTCTAGTGGTAATTAGAATTTCTTTTAAGTAGCATAGAGTTGATTTTTAATATATGTTAGTGTATTTTTCTTTCTTTGTTAGTTAGATAGAGCTTGTTGGTGTCAGGTTAACTAAGATTTCATTCTTGTTCTCTTTCTTTTTTTTTCTCAATTAGTGTAACTGCAAAAATCAAATTTTAATCCTTAAACCCAAGATACTACATTAGAAACCTTTATTAAAAAAGATTATCTCCAGTGCCCCCTCTCTCCCTTGGGTTCAACTCCAATTTGGCATTCCTATATTTCTCCCTAAGACCGTGTGATTGTGGAATTCTATAAGAGTGTATCCATATTGAGTTATAAATATGAAAAGACCTAGGTGTGTCTACGAAACTTCTAGCCATATGAAATTGTCTAGGGGTCCTGGGATGCATCAATTTCCTCATATGACTAAAAGGCACTCACACAAACTAGGTCCACATGTACATTACATGCAATGATATCTGAAGCTTCCAAGTTGAATAACACAAAGTGCAGTAATACAATCCATATGATTATTTCACTTGTAAAATTGGTTTGGATCATTCAATTTCTTGGAGGAGGTGAATCATTTTTTTCTTACTCTATTAGATGACCATATCAGGGAAGAGATGAATCACAGTTTACATGGTGCAAAATGCCATGTCTTTCTTCTTAATGTGCCAGTTCATCTAGATCTAATAGAGAAGAGGATCCATGCAAGCCATAATGTCCCATGTTACACGCACTCATAGAGAATTAAGGAAATAACATATCCCATGGGAATAATGTAGCACACCAAGATAAATTAGTACATGTGGTACACGTCGTTTGACACACCAATTCACTAGGGGTTCTAATCCTAGAGTTTAACCTCTTGTTAACAGAAAACAATGAGTTAAGGTTGATTTATTAGTATAGAGAGGGTCGATCCCGTAGGACAACATGAATAACATTAAATTTAGAACCAGGTTACCTTGAACAATTATTGGAATGGGAAAGTAAAAATATATTAGTTGTTGGTTGATTATGCTAGAACAAGTAATAAAAATATTATACTAAGAATGAATAAATAAATCTTAAATAAGAAATAATAATGGAACGAGTTATGCTGGGAACAAGTAAAAAGAAAATTATGCTAAGAACAATAAAGGAAAGATTGTCTATGAGAAGAATTAAATTGGAAATAAAGAAAAGAGAATTAGTAAATAAGTGATTGAAAACAAGATTGTATCAATGAAAAAAGATATCAGAATTATTGGCTTGACCATCATAGCCTATGTAAACTAGATCGATGGAAACTATGAAAAAAAAAACAAGTTAAATGAAGGTATGTAAAAACATTATCAAATGCATTCACAAAAGTCAAACTCCTCATCAATCCACTGGTCTTGGTGTTTGCAAATCCTTGCCCGAACATCCAAACAAAAGATCCATACGAGATCTCATCCAAATCTTTATGCATTTGTTTGGTTATTTTGAGACTTGGGGCCCGATATCTCATCATCCAAGACTAAAATTTGACAAAAACAAGAGATCAAGTTGTTTAAGTCGGTAAAAATCCAAATAAAAACATTGAGCAAGTACTATCATATACAATTAGATCTAATTGACTATGACTATAAGGCTACTTACCACACCCTGATATAGGAAACTACTCAAGATCCATGGAAGTTAAAGAAAGAACAACAAAAGGAAGAGAAGAAGCCATAGAATATAAGAACAAGAATCCAAAATGATCTTGTCTAGTGACTGTGAGATGGCTGCCTCTCTTAATTCATTGCTCCCAAAAATAAGACCAAGAAACAATAGAAGAGAATTATAAATATTTATTGAAGAACAAGAGTACAAGATGTAAAAATACAAATAACAAGTGCTAGAATCTAAAGTATAAGTACAAAACCCGGATCCCTTTCTTGTAGACTCTCCCTTCCTTTTATAGGGGAAGGATGGATGGAAACCCTGAAGAGGGGGAGAGAAAAAGGAATGTTGGTGGCTAGTGAAGAAGTCATATCGAGCACCATGAACCGACCCGTTCACATCATGAACTGATTGGTTTAGGCCTGAAGATGCACGGGCCTGGTCAAAAGCCCTAAGGAAGGGCGGCAGCTCTGTTGAACAAATCTTGGTCACTAAGCAAGTTGAACTGACTATTTGGATATTGAAGCGCCTAGTTCACATTTGGATTTGCTGGGACTAGGGATGCAGGTCAAAACCCTAGAGATGGGGTGGCGGTGTTGTTTGACCTTGATTTGGTTATAAAGAAAATTGAGTCGATCGTTTGGAAGACTAAAAATGATCAAATGGGGAACAAAGACGAGTGGTTGGGAAGAATAGAACGTCCATTTGGGTTGTTGAATAGCCAGTGTGGAAGGGTGGAGCCAAGTAGTGAAATGATAATATGGGCTTTGGAGTGCAACTTTTTGTATGAATGAAAGGCCTGGTTCATAGTATAAATTGTCGGTTCAAGTGTTGAAATGGTCGAAAAATTATAGTGGAAGTAAATTTTGCAAAATATAAATGAATAAGATAAGAATTTGCATTATTGGTCAAGACATGAGCAAATTGTAATTATTTCTTGAAAATTAGCAAAATAAAAATAAACTTCTATTAAAAAACTATGAAAGATGCATTGAAAAGGGATGAATATACATCCATCAAGATAACTAAGAGATGTGTTCAACTCATCTTATTTATATTTTTGTAAGTACGTTTTGGATTTAAGATAACAACAATATATATAACTCGTGGCATTTTTATTTGGATGGAGCCAAACATTTCCTCAATGTCGTAGCAAATTACCTGCTATGGTCTCTCACTATCCCTAATCCGTTTGATTGTCCTAGCTAGGAGGAAAAGTTTATCTTAATCAACTAATATTTCACATGAACCCCAATAGACGCAGAAGTTGTAATAGTGTAGTTAGGTACAACTGGAGCTCCATATTTCCATCATCATATTGTTATAGTTTTTTATGAACAAAAATACATTTTTAGAGGTCGTTTGGATACGGTTGTCAAAACTACTGGCATTTTCATACGTATTCCCCAAAATTTACTTTCTCAATAACATCTCACCTAAATGTAGGAACTTTTTTTGTAAATAATCATTTTAGAAAAATTATTAAGGAACTTTGATCTTACCATACAAATATGAAATAACATGCAAACTTTAAGTTTCCTTCCAAACACCAATCAAACAATATGCACATATATAGCACCGTCTATTGTAAAATTAAATGTATGCAGACAATATTAATCTAAACCCCAAAGATATCATTTAAATCCTTGTATGACACCTACAATACTTTGAATCTAATTTCTCACTGCCATTCATTCACATATATTCGAAATTATAGACTTCAATCTAATTTCTCTGATGATTTGTATCCATGATTAGTTGGGAACTTCTTATACCATTGAAAAACGTGTGTGCCACAACATCTTTTCTGTGGTAAAACAAATGAATACCGACATTCACAGAAAAAGCAATACTAAGCTATGTACTTGAACAAAAAAATTAAGGTGATGAGTCCCATTATGATCCTGGAAGGAAATACGCACCCCGCCAAGGATCCAAGTTGAGTTTCGTTTTGTCACATATTTTCAGACTTTTCAACCTAATATAAGATGGTCGCATAGTGCTGGTTATTACGTTTTAGGCTTTCATTCTATGAGTATATCTTCTTATAACCTCGCGGTCCTCCTTTGCCATATTTATCCAACAAAAAGATAGGTGATTTATGCAAGCACATGATCGAGGAATATCTTCTGCAACATTAACTTCTGGAAAGACTCATGGTTCCGCCATAACTCCATCAAGAACCTCCATCCATATATCCAAGTCCCTAAAGCTCTAACTTCCTTAAATATTAAAAAAGCACTAAAGCTCCTCACCAACAATAGAACAAATGCGCTCAAGAGACACCTTCTCACATTCATAGCGAGAAATGATTTAAGGGACATCGTCTCTTAACTTGAAAACAATACTAGCAACTATGTTTCCTGGAGATGGGGAACCCAGTATACTCCAAAAGCAGCATACACCTTCTTGTCCGATAGGGGCCTCATTTCCAACCAATCTCATATTTGGAAAACCAAATGGTCGTAAAAACTTAAAGCCTTCTTCTGGCTAACCCTAAACAACAAACTACTCATTGATCATAACATCACCAGAAGAGGTTTCCTGGGACCAACCAGATGTTACCTTTGCAAAAATGAAGAAGAAACTATCAATCATATCTTCATACACTGCAACTTCATAAACAATATCTTTAAAAACTTCTTCCAAGGTAAACTCGATATCCAAAATATCCTGACAAAATAAAATAGTGTAACTCCTCTTACACTATTTAAGGGCTTCAAAACTGAAGACATTCTTGTCTATACACTATGAAATGTGTGGTTGGAAAGAAACCAAACAAAATTCAACAACTCCAGCAGACTCATGAAAAATATTTCTTTGAACATCTCATTAGATCTTGCTATCAATAATTCATGCATGACATGTCTCAACTTCCACACAGGTGAACCAAGCTGAAGCTAGCTCAGAGAATTTCTTTGCATGCAATGGAGGTGGAGGATTCTATATCCTGAAGCAGATCCTAGAAGATGAATCACATTTTTAAAAGAGAGGACAAATCAGATGGCTTATTTATGTACTTTCAGCTTGCTCTAGTTGCTGAGGCAATGTCTAAGAGGTGCCTCCTCCACAAATTCATCTTTTATTTTCCATCGCATTTTCTTGTTTGAAAGACTTTTATGCTCCCAGCTTTTGAGAGAAATGTTGGCTAGTTTATGCTTACATGCGTCTCTTGGTCTGTAAGTGAATCCTATCATTATTAATGCATGAATTTTCCTATATATAAAAAAATGATCGATGAATATCTTATGCAACACATTGTACGAGGTGCTGTCACTTTTGGGATCATCCATAATGGAACTGCTTTAGTTTCTCATATATCCAATCCTTAATTCCTGATTTGGAACGGTTCACCCACAGTGCAACGTGGAAAACTGCTTGTCAGTACCTTATTCATCCAATATGGCACCCTCTACAATATTCAACTACAACCCAGTTCCCATTATCAAATCAATTCAAGCCCAATTATTCTTATCCCAACGAATGAAGGTCGGGGACCGGCGTGCAAGTGTGCATTGCACGGTGCAGTGTACTCGTACCTCCGGAGGTGATCTGCATCGTCGAAACGAACACATACGGCCGTTATTCTCGAAGCTTTCATCAAGTTGGCATTCGAACCTATGTGAATTTTTTAAGTCTGAGAAAAAATAATACAGTACAGATGATCGACCGAGGCAAGTATGGACTGCTTATCCCGCCGACACAAGGAGATAGGATGGAAGATATCAAGTGTGGGAAGGAGACGCGCGAGTAATGCAGTTCACCCCAAGGCCATCATCTACCGGACATACCACTGTACTTGGTCTGTGGAATCTCAAGACTTCCGTCATATAAGTAAGATTGAAAATGTCTATGCTTGTAAGGACGCGCTCCTTGAATCGATTGGGTGAGCGATACTAGTTGGAAACATTTAATCTACCATGCCCGTGTGCATTGTCTCATCCATTGTAGCCCAGAAGATTATCAGGAAACTGGAAAGATTATAAATATATTATGAGCTTAAACGTTTTTGAAATCATCAATTATTTGTTTTTCCTTCACTAAGTTTGAAGTATGGAGAAGACTACCATTTTTTACAGTCCACTTGGTATGATCTGCGGGCAGAGCTAGGTTGGACTGCGAACGATCAGGCAAATCCAAATAGAGGCCGACTCCTACGACGAGTTGGTAACTCCAGAATCTCAGTTCCTCTCTTTCTCACCGACTGTAACTACTTGTATATGTGAACGTTCACAAGCAGATCCTTGATTTCAAACCAAGATTATAGAACTGAGAAACAAAATGAAGTAGAAAACTAGTGCACGTATGATACCAAACGTTGTGATGGAAACAATGACACGCTTAAACAAGCTGTGGGAAACCTGGCTTGCAGAATTGATAGTTAAAACAGCCATTACGTGACAAGTTAATTGACTGTTGTTGTTTCTATCGTTATTTTTAGTTATGAATAATGTTCTATGCCGAGAAAAGGCGGATGTCGTGCTGGCTTCTGCCCTTGTTGATTCAATATGAATCTCTAAGGCACAGTGAGGCACATGCATCACCTAAAATTTTACTTCAAAATAAATTTGCAGATGAGATTCAGTTGTTGACTTGATTATAGAAAAAAATGAGATTTCACAATTGACCCATTTCTTAAATCTAAAACTAGAATCAGCTGGGACCTGATTCTAGTCACCATGTCCAACTTAAAGCCGATCCATATGGATAAATCTATAACCATAACCAATTCAGAATTTTGATCAATTGTGAACCAGCCTAAACTTGTCTAAAATTAGAATATATAAGGTAGGCGTGTCCAATTTTTTTATCAATATAATCTAAGTTGTTTAATAGTCCAGCCTAAAATTAAAAAAAAAGTTTTATCGGTATGATCCAAAAAAAGTGGTGAATGTGCATTTGCTTGAAACATTTCCCAAATAACTATTTTACATCTTTGAGCACGCATGGATCCTTTGATTAGATCTCGACAAAAGTCCAAGTAAGTATAACTTGTATTTTTTGAAACCTATAACTGACCCAGATAATGAAAACTAAAACCTAAAAACTGTCAAAGTTGACATAATGGTCAATTTATCTGAATTGAGGATTGTACATATATTCAAAGCTAAAATTAAAATCATTTTTATCTTTTATCAAACAGTATTAAATTCACAAACTTGGACATACAATTGACGACATACTAATTATAGAAGCAATGTAATTAAGAAAATATCGTCTTCAACTAGTGTTTTGCACATTAGAAAATAACATTACTCTGCTCTTACTTGGTAGTTAATCGAGGGTCATAAGATCCTCTGTTCAACTTTTAGAAGTTCATTAAATATATAATATCGAATCCAGATGTGTGTGCCCTTTATTTGGGTACATAGTCAGAAATGTTTAGGGTTTTATAAAGAAGCCTATAAAGCAATGCTTTTAACTTGTTGAAGCGCAATGAACTAATTCCGATAGCATGCCAATCAAATATGTGATGAAAAATTCAATGAAAATAATAGTAGCGTGGTAAACAACTTTTAGTATTTTATTCGTAACTAAGATTAACTTGAAATTTCGAAGTACTTTGCATATTTCTAATCAGTCTTTTTACATAATTTAATAATTTTTGGATGATGTATGGATCTGTTAATTGGTCAAATGTTAACTCAATCGAGCATGCCATATAGAATGCATTATAGCCATATGGTGTTTCACTTTTAATTATTTAATGGTAAATCCAAATGAGCTGAAATTTGAGTTCTAGCTCTATGCTTTATATCACAATCACAATAAACCTTTATAATATTTGAATGATGTTTGACTATGACAAATTACTATTTTAGTCAAATTTTATGATAAGAACATTATGTTGAAATAAAACAAAATCTAATGTAGGACTTATTTCTAATAGTTCCTAGTACCTCAATTTATCTAATATCAATAACCTAACACCTCGATACCTCTTATAATACACCAGTCATACCAAAGAAATGAAATTCTAGAGAGAGAGGAAGATTTAGGGTTTGAAAGTGGAAAGAGGTGGAGATTTTGATCTAAGGTTCTATATTCCGAGAGCGATAAAATCAAGTAATTTAATCTTCTCGAGATAGGTTATCCTGGTGTTTATTCTCTCCTATGTCTGGAATTTTTGGTCCCATTTATTTAAATCAAAAGGATAATGAATACCTCTCTCTTCTCTTTATTTCTCTCCAATTCTTCTTACCTAGTGTTCTCAAGTTTAAAGGAGGGAGAAAAGCACTGATTGCTCAAAGTTTAATTTAGATTTTAGGAGATCGATTCTTGGAATACATTTTTGAGGTGTTTAACACCTGAGGTGAGTGGGTAAGACAATCTTTAAGTCAATATTGCACGTAAGTAAATGAATTATCTTCAAAATTATCATTTTCTACGCAAGTGATAGTGAATAGAGTGTTACTATTCTTTAAGTTTATTTGTAGGGAATTTCATTCAATTCTCAAAGTATGATCAAACAACGTTTATACAGTGAATGTATATGTACCTTGAATATTAAGGAATCTAGAAATTTATTTTAGTGTTTATTGGATTTATTTTGAATTAATATTAATATTGAAAAATCATGTTGTAAGAGCGTGTAGAACATGATGTACTAAACAATGGATGCAGCAATCGGGGAGGCGATTGGGGCGAACTAGGGTATGTGAAGGAGGATGATGGTGATCTTGAAAGAAACATATTGACCTTGGTCTCCTTGGGGGAGTCTGGGATCTTACTCACGCATGTTGATAGAAGAGTGCAAGGGGAAAGCCCAAGCTCCTTTCATGATGAGATGGAGGATATCCTATCTAATTTAATGGACATTGAAAGTCAAAGAATTGTGTGTTCTAACATTCTACCTCTATGAAAAGATAATATACAAGTGGGAGAAGGATTTCTAATGTAGTCAACATGTATTAGAGATTAGGTTTCCAAAAAAGATATAGTGAGTCAATAAAGATTAGAAAAATCATGGCTATATACATATTGATGTAGAGAATCTTGATATTAGGTTAAGGTCTAAGATAGTATAACAACTACCATTAATAGCTTGCCAAGTTTTGAGGTAAAGGAGGAATATTTGGAATCTATATTGAAACTATGAAATATGTAGTGCTCACAAAAATCATCTCAAAAGACATTAGATATCTAACCCAAAAAGACATGTTAAGATTAATCTGGGAGTTGTAAGGTCACTTGATTATGATTGATCTGGAGAATGACTTTATTTAGTTTAATTACAAAAAGAGGAGGACTATCTTCATGCTAGAACATGTGGACCTTGTAACACCCCCTTTAAGCATATAGGTAGCAATGAAAGCAACACCCACATTGTCTATAATATGGGGTATGTAAAAGAGTGAAATCACCCCTTTACTAAAAATTTGAAGAATTGACATCCATTCCAAACACTCTCAGAGGTATGATGGAATGGGCATAAATTTTCCAAACTTATTAAACATTGGTATACAAAAGACCATTAGAAAGAAGCATAATAAAAAAATAACTGACTATATTCAATTTCATAAAAGGTTTACAAGAATACATCAAATTCTCCCATGAGGGTTTACATCAAGACACACAATCATGATATAGATAGGGGGAAGTCTAGACTACTACAATCTTGTCTCCAAGAAACATCTCCATCAACTGAGTCCAAGCCAAAAGCTATATACTCCTTGTCTTGTTCATCACCTTGCACATCACCTGGGAGGTTGGGAAAGCACCCAGCAAAAGGGAGAGGAAAACAAGGTATGCGTCAAATAATGAATAAGTACAAGAGAAAAGGAAATCATATGAAACATAAATATATTGAATTATCATAAGATGAGAGGGCCAAGAGAATGAGGCACATAACAAAATAGATTCTTACCATTACAAAACATATAAGAAGTAGCATGCATGATATTAATTGGACTACATTAACTAAGTAGGTTTGAGGCACCTACCGGACCTCAACCTATGGGTGAGGGGAGAACTCATACATTCCCAATCACCTATCAAATTTTATAGGGGAGGAATAACACATTCCCCAAGGGGAGAATAAGACGTTCCCTAGGGTGATTATTTACATACCCTCTGTGGGTGGTTGTACATAAGTACCACTACTATAGTTAAATAGACAAATAAACCATCATGCTCAAGAAATAGTAAAGTGGAAAGATAAATCATCATATAATTACAATTTGGTGGTGGGGTTCCAAGACCCAAGAATAATGTTCTAAATTGATTTATGAGGCAAGTATAACAAAAGATTCAAGAGTATATGAAGTAGGGTTTAATAAAGCCTCATTATAGAAAAATAGGTTAAGGCACAATTATTCCCAACCTAAGGTGTAAATGCACATACATAAATAGGGATTGCACATACATAGAACATACCTCTCTTACTGATATAAATTACTAACTTTCACCACTTTAATTGAGTCCAAGTTCCACTTTGCCTATTTTCAATGTATTAACATGTATTAGAGTACATAGTGCACATTAATATATAGAAACCCTAATTTTAGAACTTTTTAGAAAAATTCGGATTTAGGTTTTTAAAATATCACCAATGAACTTATTAGGTTCTCCTAATCAAGAAAACATATTTTTATGTTAATTTTGGAGTTATGATGATTAAGATGTAATTTTTATGGATTTTATGCATTAAATTCATTTTACAAAAATAACCCTTCGTCAAACAATGAAATCAGTCCTTGAAAATATTTTTATAAGATAGAGATTAATTTTCCAATTCTAAAAAATATTTATTTATCAAATTTGGATAAGTAGTTTAGAAGATATGAATTTTGCAATACTGACCAATAGGAAATTGCCACATCATCAAACTGATCGAGATAATTAAAGAGAGAGGGAGAGGGAGAAAACACCATTCGACCAAGATCAGGTTTGAAGTTGCATAGGTAACCAAACTAGAGCTTCTAGAGAAGGTAAAATAGCAAGAAATCAAAACCTTAGAAGAGCATGGTAAAAAGAGATGGAAATCGTCGATTTTCAACATAAAAGGATGAGTTTTAAGCATGTACTAAGAAATATATAAGAAGGGTGTTAACCAAACTTTCCTCTAGGAAGGTAATAAGGTTCAAACAGAAAGGATTCTGATATTAGAAGGTCTGGTTGCTCCAAGCCAAGCTTCTTTCTTGAGCAAAGATCACCTTCTCCACTTTAGAGGTGCAAACCCTAGCAAAAGAGCATGGAGATGAGATGTTTCAGGATTTTAGGTGGAGTTTTACCATGTATGGTCATGGTTCCGACCTACAAGAAGTTTTAAGGAAGACTAACAATATGCAAATAGGGAATTAAGGGAGGAAACTTACTAGTTTTGGTCAAAATTACCAAGGAGGAGCTTTAGAAACCCTAATAGAGCAATTTGGAAGCCCTAGGAGCCTTCTTCACCAAGGTAGGTGTGGCAACACATCCCATTATCATATAGATAATGAGGTGTTATGTGAAAACGTGCGGAAATCACCATAACCACAGATTATGAAAACACAGGTTAATTAAAACCGATTGCGGAAAAATGATAAACTGTGAAACTATTACTTTCCAATCCTCATCCTGCACAGAAACATGTCATATATAAACATACGCGAGATCTGATATGTGTCCACAGCTTAGGGACAGATGTTCATCCATCCCATGAGTTCACCACCTGTTCATATACATAGAGGCCCGCATCCTGCCAACAGCGGAATATACAAAACATTATCGATCATTCATCGTGAATCAACGTCAAAACACTGCCACGGACCTGAGAGTACAGGGATGACTCTAGACTCTACTACAAAACATCCAAAACAGCAGCATGTCCATCGCTTCCGTTCTACTGCTCGTCAAGCTGCTCGTCTGCAACACCACGACCACCACCACGTCTAGCTCGGCTACCTAAAAAGGGTGTAAACCAGCGGGGTGAGACAATTGAACAATTGTCCCAGCGGGAAACATAACTCCCCACCGCAACTACAAAACCTCAGCAAGATAAACTATAACATCAGATACTTAATAACAGGTATAGCAAAAGCAGTCTATATAAAGCAAAGTTATTCTTACCGACAAGCTTACCAGTTGTACAAAAGCATATACTAGATATTTCTCAATGGAACATGATTGATAAGATAAGATATATCACTATGCAACATGATTACCAGGACAAGATATAATGCCACATAACTTGATTATCAAGATGAGACAGATTACCACATACCTGATGAATATAGAAGTAACTGCAAGATATAATGGAGATATTACACAAACAAGGCCTCAACCAATGTTTTGTGTTTGATATAAGAAGTAAATACTAAACGGTTGTATTACGTATTATTATGCCCTGAGGATTTGAACTGTACCATTCAAATCCAACCTTCGGTTACAAAACCCAAGTTGGTGCCATACAAGGTCAATGGAAGAGCCGGACTCCACGACCTCCCCACCTCGTGGTCAGTACACGAGTACAATACAAGCAGGACCGCAGTCACATGCTGAAGTGGTCTAAGCCACAGGGTCATCTCCATAGGCTACCCTCTCTCTAGCCCGCCTTGGTACAGGTCTCGGCGCTAGTAAAACTGAGCCGTGGGCCTGTTCACCGTGCTATGAGCCATGAACGCATTCATGCTCTACACATCACATATCCTGAGCCATGGGCCTATTCACCATGCTCTATATACATTTCTGAGTCTGTAACCGAAGTTACACTCTTACCTCCTCATTTTCAGGCTAGGAGCAACCTACACATATTCAATAATATGCGTTTCCAGGTTAACCCGTAGGAGAACCTGTTTCACCATCACCAAGTCCTGACGATGATGGATCTATGGCCAGGGCAAATACATGATATGTTTCACTGTGATTAATTAGTATCTTTTAGATGGATTGCAGATTCAACCAAGTTGTATAACATGCAAGATATAACAAAAAGTAAATAACATTATATTATTATTAAAAACACATCAACCTGATCCATCTCAAGGATCCAACATCACATGTTACTACTTGGCCTCTTGCCAACCATCCAGATCCATCTCAAGGATCATCACATACCACGGGATCTCAATCCCCCATCATGTACTATCACTACCTCTCAAGATTCACATCATCATCATGGGACAAACACACCATACATGTAACCTCATAGAATAATTATCAAAGTGATGTTACTCATCACATATGTCTCATAGCCCTTTCATGGCTAAATCATCACCTGCATGGTTAGAGTACACAATAATCGTAGATTTGACATAAGGACTATGAAATGCCATTCAAGATACTCTACTTATCATTCTTACACTATTTGGTGATCAAGTGTAATAAACACATCATTTACAAACCATATTCGTGCTTATCATTTTCTCAAGATTATACAAATAATCATGGTATTCACTTTATGCCAGAAGTCATGTTGAACATACAGAACAAGCACTATTATTACCACTATCATTACTGTCACCAATATCATTAAGCAACCACTAGTCTAACTACCATTAATATTTAACAGATAAGCATAAGGCTCACATCATGCATTACATTACTACTACCTTCCTTATTGTCATCATCTACTACTATTAGCATCATTACAATCATTATCACTGTTATTGTCGCTACCACTGTTAGCAAGGCATCACCATGGTTTGTTTGAGCATAACTAATTACTTCCTCATTTTCAAGGGATCGTCACTATAGGATATCAAGACTCTCACCATTACTCATTACAACCCTCACTATAACTCCTCACAACCCTCACCCAAAGGAAGGATACAACGGTTATAGCATGAGAATGCAACAACGCTGCGTTCCTACCAATGAACCCAACGCACGACACAGCGTCACAAGGGGTGTCGCGCGTCAGGGGTGTCGGGCATCCATGCATATCGGGCAACACCCGTCACACCTCCTGCCGGCCGACACTCATGGGAGTGTGACGCCCGTCACAGCCCAAACACAACGCCCGATACCAAGGGGCTGTTGTCCACATCACAACCCACAACAACAACCAGGAGAGAGAGAAGGGACACTCCACAAATTGTGCCATCAACAACACCAACTCTAACGGCTGATATACTCCAAGGAGAGGGGCGTGACGCCTGACACAACTCCAGCCTATCGGCCGTCACAACCCAAGACTATCGCCCACCAACAACCACCATGCTCAACAAGGCCTATCGGCCAACACTCACACTAGCTCAACCTATCGCCCAACACAAGGGCAAAGATATCTTCCAACACCAAGAACACCCACCATGTCGTCCATCACAAGACACTCATATCGTCCATCACACCAAAACAAGGAAGGGGTATCGCCCAACAGGTCATCACCAACCTCCAGCACAAGGAGACTCAAACCCTAGAAAGCAAGGTACACATGGAAACCCTAAACCCTAAGGGGGATCGGCCACCAAAGGTACAAAAGAAAGGATCTAACTACTAACATATGAACAAGAACATAACAAGAGGTACTGGAGTTAGGGTTAGAAGCTATGCAACCCGCCTTAAGCTCCAAGCTCCAAGGAAGAAGAAGCACTCCAAGGTCCAAGGGATATCATCCACCAAAGCTGATCCAAGAGGGTGTATCGGCCACCAATGCTACTCCAGGAGAGTGTATCATCCAACACAAGCAAGGAGGGAAGAAGTGTCGTGCACTCAAGGTGGAGGAGAGACCAAAGGATCAAAGGAAGCTAAGGTAAGGGAAAGAACCACCTATATAGAATGAAAGGGAGGAGAAAACAAGGTATATCTATGCTATGTGTCATCCACCCAAGGGACACTTGTCCTAGGGTTCAAGACAACACTTAGCACACCATTAGACACGTGTCTAAGATATGCACCAAGTGTCCACCAAACATGGTCAAGGCTGAACCAAGCAACATGGGCGACACAAACAACAACTCTACTGGGCCACACACCAAGGCACATGGGCGACACACAACCTCCTTGGATGACACAAGCTAGTCTTGGCCGACACAAGACTCAAACAAGGCACCCCAAGGCCCAAACAAGCTCAACTGAGGCCCAAAGAACTCAAACAAAAAGCCCAAGCCTTCCTCTCAACCGTAGAGGAAGCAAAGAGAGGGAAACACCTCACAAGACGACAAACTTGCACACAAAACCATAAACTTGGGTTATTTACAAGTTGCCCCTCCAACTCTCAACAAAGAACAACCAAACCCTAATCACCACTAAAGGTGATTAGCAAGCGTCAAACCATCAAGGTTAAGCAAAATAAACAGGGTAAACCCTAAATGAAGGTCAGGGTCCTTACAGTAGGCTCCCTCTATTACCTTGGGGCAGCAACTTCATGGCCAAATACAGAAGGAACTATTATCTAAGCTAGAGGAAATAAAAGGAGAGAAAGAGTTTTCGAATTGTGAGTTGGGAAGGGGTATACATGGCTATATATAGAAAGAGGTGAAGCATGAGGAGTCTTAAGGGACTTTCCATGCGTCTTTCGCCTAGGGATTGATGGCCATGCAAGAGGATAGCTCATAGAGGCTTCATGCATATCAAAAGTCGGTTCTAAGATCCCATAGATTATTCTAGGCCATCCCCACCGTTTTTCAAGAAAGAAATAACCTCATTGGTTGATAGCTTTTAAGGATAAGCATCTTTATAAAGAGGGTAATCCCTATAATACCCTTGGAAAGAAATACCATCAAACCAAGGTGAAACTAGGTTCTCCAATGGTTTAAAATCTCATTAATGGTAATGGAATATCTAAGGATTAAAATTTAGTTGATAATTTGCAAAGAAAACCTCCCAATTGGGTAAATTGCATAAAGTCCAGAATGTACCTAAAATTGCATAACGTGCACAAACAACATCCAAATGGAACCAAATTTGAAAATTAGTCTCATTTTATGTTTTCAAATCATATAAAAAGTTAGATTAAAGTTTAGAGCACTTTATTATGGTCATTAATCTTTCACTGAGGTATTTGTGCATAAACCCTTATATTAGTACAATTAGTGAATAAACGTTCACTAAACCATTATATTCTCTAAAAATTGAACAAAAAGGCCAAGAAGGATAGAAATGAAAGGAAAAGATGGAAAAGAGGGTCAAAAGACAAAATTACATAATTCAGTATGTTACAGGGTACTCTTGCTCAAAAGGGATGTCACAATTATAATAATCACTGCAAATAAAGTAAACAAACACCATGCATTGATATTGAAATTTATTTATAAATTGTTCACAATTGGTTTATTAAATTGATGCTAACTAGGATATACATGATTAAACATAATTAATACATGAAGTAATCTATAACATCATGATCTTCTATCGTACATGGCACCCCACCATATGTATCTTTAGGAAATGTTGATATATTCCTTAAGCTGACCTTCATATATCCCTTTCTTGGAAGTTGCTTTGTACCTATGGGCATCACACCCCCAGCCATGCATGCAATAAAAACAACATTAGAGTAAGCGGCATTGAGCATTATTATAACAACTTAGGAACTTGGTAATAAGGAAAAGCATGAAACTAATTGAACAATAGATTTAGATTCACATAACCTAATCTTATTGATTGATTAAAGTATCCTTGATACTTATGCACCAACGGTTCTCATAAGGCCCGTAGGCTCAATATTAACATGATGAGGATAAAGTTATCCAACCCACTACATATTACATCAATATCTTGGAAGTAATTAACTTTACTTGGATTTCATATGAACATGACATGAATTCTTGAAATAGCATTGAGGCATAACATTAAAGCAATAGCTTTACAAGAACTTTGATGTTGTTAAGGTTTAATTTGAAACACATAACTATACATATCATTCATCTTGATCATCATAATAATCATAAGATGAGGAGTGCTAATACTAAATCCTCAAAGTGCATGGATCTACTTACCTGATCCCGAGGAGATATATTAACAGTAGATGAAGTCCTGATAATTCCTAATTATCATGTCCAATGCATAAGTGTGTTAATTATCATGGTTAAGCCTAAGGTTTTAGGGTTTTCAATAAACCATGAAATCTTGGTTGGGAAAACATATTTGAAATCTTGACCATTCGACATGTCTCGAAAAATTGATCAAAATTCATATAAGGGTCATTGTCATTATTCCATCTGGGTGGTCATTGAATGGTTGACCAATTCATTTCTATCAAGACAACATATACAAATGAGAAGCTTTGTCAGATCTATGTTGATGAGATAGTGTGTTTGCATGGTGTTCCAATAACTATCCTGTCTGATAGAGGTCCTTAGTTCACAAGTCACTCTTGGGAGTGACTACACACATCTTTGGGTACGTAGTTGAAGTTCAACACTACTTTCCACCCATAGACAGATGGTCAATATGAGAGGACCATTCAAACCTTGGAGGATCTATTAAGATCTTGTGTTCTTTAGTTTTTGTGCAGTTTGGATGTACACCTCAGTCTGATAGAGTTTTCCTACAATAAAAGTTATCAGTGAAGCATCAACAAGGCACCTTATGAGGCATTGTATGGGAGATGGTGCATGTCTGTGTTGTGTTGGTACAAGACAGGTGAGTACCAACTTCTTGGTCCTGAGCTTGTGCAGCAGACAACAAAAAAGATCAAAGTAATTCAACAACTGTAACATCCCTGACCTGGGTTATGCCTTAACCCTATAAGTTTTGCTTAAGTAAGTCATTTAGATTCTTGTCTTTATCTTTTGAAAAGTAATTAATACTATAGGAGAGTTTATGTTTCAATTTTGGTCCTATTTCAATAATGTTGAAACAATATTTTACCTATTTTGGACTAAAGTGCATTTTACCCAATTTAAGGGGTTACCTTGCAAATGTTACATGATAAATGTTCCTCAAGTGTTATAGCATCATAAGAATGAGATTGATGATGAGGTATGGCTTTTGGAAGCCTAAGTTCCAAGAAGGAGCTTGTTTGAGTAATGCTTGTGTATTGAATGCTAGTTTTGGTGTAATTCGCAAATTACCCAAAACCTAGGGTTGGATATGTAAAATACCACCTCTAGTATATACCTATTGTTTCTTGGTATCATTTAGAGAAAACAAAAAGAAAGGGGCATCTTGTTGGAACCACATTTGAGGAGAGATAATCTTGATAATAAAATAATCAAGAAATAAGCATAAATGAAACCCTAATTTATTTTGTAGCAAAAATAAATATAATAATTGAAGTGCCCATCAACTAAAAAGGATGTGGTTGAAATCCTATAGTATGAGGACATCCAAATGACTTGAGTGGCACTGAAATATCCTAAGTAGGTGAAGAAATCCACTCACATTTGTTAATTAAAAAGATATGTCCACTAAAAATGGATAATAGTATTATAATGATTAAGGTGCTTAAGTGGTTGCTTTTAATTGAAGGATAATTGAGAGGATATTGAGGGCGAGGAAGATGGATTCGAAGGAAAGGAAGGGAGAGGGCATGTGGCAAGAAAGTGGATGAATTTTCTCCTACTTTCTCTCTCCTAGAAAATCAATTATATGTACTCAATTTTCTCCTTACTTGAAAGGCTATTTTTGCAAACCACTTTCTTTCCTTACTTTGGCCGGCGACCAAGGAGCTTAGGAGCAGGAGGAAAGTGTTCCCCAAGATGAAGGTAAGATCCATGATCATCTTCAACCTTGAATTGATGGTTGAAATCGGATTTCAACACTCATTTTCTTCTCTCTTCCATCCAATGCTCAACCTTGCTATCTTTTGCATCCAAAGAGTTAGAAACAAACCTTGGATAGTTCAAGGAGCTTCTTTCACCATTAGAGATGAGAAGTTTGAAGATTTGAAGCTACTTTGAAGGAAGGTTATATAACTTGAACCCATCAATGTTATGATTGTTTTCAATTCCTCATCATATGTTGATCTTTATTTTCTTCTTGAATAATTGATGAATTCATTATATATATGATAGTAGAATTCAGAGGACTGAAGCTTGATGATGATGACATAATATTAGCACACACCTCAATAATATCAAAAACAAATGGTTTCAATTTTGTTGGTCAAACGGTTTCAAACTGTTAGAGACCAAACGGTTTTCAAAATTGTTAGAGGTCAAACGGTTTCAAACTATTAGAGCTTAAATGGTTTCAAGAATGTGTAAAGGTCTAATGGTTTCAACCTAATCTAGTCAGCATGGTCTCAACCTTGGATGGCCAAATGATTTCAAAACGTTTAGAACTCAATTGGTTTCAAAACCCTAGATCAATTGATGTGAAAACCCTAATTTAGGTTCAAATGGTTTCATCTCTGAATTGACCAAACGGTCTCAAACTGTTTAGGGTTATACAGTTTCAAAGTTGATTTGATCAAACGGTTTCATCTCTTAATTGACCAAATGGTCTCAAACTGTTTAGGGTTAAACGGTTTTAAAGTTGATTTGATCAAACGGTTTCATCTCTGAATTGACCAAACGATTTCAAACCGTTTGAGGATCAAACAGTCTCTAACTGTTTAGGGTTAACCGATCTTCAAACCGTTTGAGGGTCTTGGGTTGAAATGGTTTAAAAACTATTTGATGAGCAAAAGGTTCAAGACTGTTTAAGGATATAAGGACTAAGACCGTTTGAAGGTCTAAACGGTCTCAAACTGTTTGAAGGTTTAAGACCAAGATCGTTTGAAGGTCTAAATGGTCTCAAACCGTTTGAAGGTTTAAGAACAAGACCATTTGAAGGTCTAAACGGTCTCAAACTGTTTGAAGGTTTAGGACCAAACCATTTGAAGGTTCAATTGGTCCAAACCTTTTGAAGGTTCAATTGGTCTAAACCGTTTGAAGGTTTAATTGGTCCAAATCGTTTGAAGGTCCAATTGATTCAAACCATGTAAGTACTAATAACCCCATTAGTGGTTGAAGAGTATCTCAAAGTTGATTTCAATTGAAGTACCTCTAAAAGTACTTAGGTGATAAATACATTTAGAGTGATTATCCCTTGATGCCTATGAAAGTAATAAATTCAATACACTATGATAAGCATAGCTGCATGTACTTTAGTAAGAGGTTAAGTCAACCTAATAAGGTATGATGATGATGATATGTGTTCCTAAGTACATGGAACTATGATAAGTATGATTTTATACTTAAATAATGCTATGTGCACCAAGATATGTGGAAGCACTGACTTATGGTTTGGATTAATGAGGTAATCATAAAACCCTAATCAATGGAGAATGGAAACCCTAATCAATAAGGAAAATTACAATACATAAGTTTAATTGAATGCTTATGAAGGTATTATGTAATTATAGACATGTGGGGCAATGAATTAGGTTTTGGATATTAATTGTAATATCAATGCATTCTCCTAGATCATGGAGTTTTGAATTAGGGTTTGATCTTTGATAATGTGATCATGAAACCCTAATCAAGAAGGATGAAAAACCCTAACCCTCATTTTGGGTAATAGGTTGAGAAACCCAAATTGAAATGAAATGGGAAACCCTAACCCTAATATAGGGTGATGTTATGTGAAACCCTAATATAGGGTGATGTTATGTGAAACCCTAATATAGGGTGATTTTATGTGTAACCCTAATATAGGATGATGTTATATGAAACCCTAATATAGGGTGATGGTATGAGAAATGCTAATTAATAAAGATGGGAAACCCTAACCCTAATGAGGGAATAGTGATGTTATCTTGTATTGCATAATGTTGATATGTGATTGATATGGTTGTGATTAAGTATACTAACCATGAATGTATCATGAGATGATGAGCATAACCAGGTACAAGTTATGGTGTTAATGGGCCTTGTGAGCCATTATTTTATTTGTTTCCTAGTGAAAGGTGAAAACAAGTTTAATATGCCTGGTGAACTATGTGAGATGCTTGTGAAACAAGTATCATGAATATCTTGGTCAGATGACCTGGAGGTAATAGTTACCTGATAGTGGTAACCATGTTTAGTGATGAACTAAGGGTTTGAATAACCAGATCCAGTAAACATGATGATGGTATTGTTGAGGGATGTGAATTCCTAGTAATGAGATAAGGGATTGAGATCCCAATGTTTTATAAAGTTTTGAAAAGTACTTGATAGAAGTATTACATGTTTCTTTGTAGCATTTGTCATAATAATTCTTGTTTGAAAACTTGACTGATGCAAAAATAATATGGTAACGTACTTAAATAATCACGTGGAATTTTATCATGTAGAGCCCTGGCCATAGATCCATCATCGTCAGCAGTTGGTGATGGTGAAATGGATTCTCCTACGGGTTAATATGGAGCGTATATTGTTGAATATGCGGGGTTTCTCCTAGCCAAAAATAGGAGGATTAGAGTGCAAGTTTGGTTGTAGACTCAAGATATATATAAGAACATGGTGAATAGGCCCATGACTCAATGTGATAGAGCATGAATGCGTTCATGGCTCAGAGAGCACGGTGAACTGGCCCGTGGCTCAGATTTACTAGCGCTGGGACATGTACCAAGGCGGGCTAGAAAATGGGTAGCCTATGGGAGCTAACCCTATGACTGAGGTCACTTAAGAATGAGATTGTGGTCCTGCTTGTGGTCTCGCACTGACCGAGACAGATGAGATCATGGAGTTCGGCTCTTCCTTTGATCTTGTATGGCACTGACTTTGGGTTTTGCAACCAAAGGTTGGATTTGAGCGGTACGGCTCACTTCCTTAGGGCATAAGTATGATTGAAAATGTAATCAGTCGTGTAGCGTATTTGCGTAAAGATGAAATACAGAAATCATTGGATGATGATTACCGTGCTTACTGTATCCTAATTGGATAGATATTATACATGATCTTCATATTCCTTATTAAAATGGATAGATGGTTTATTGTTCTATCATTGCTTTAAAAGATGTTGTTGCTCAATTCTGCTTAATATTGATTAAATCCTGCTTTTCAATAGAGAATCATCTGCTCAGCTTATTACTATTTATCTCCAATAACAATATTTTTGGCAGAGAGTTATATCTCTCGTTGGGACATGGGTCTCACTCAGTTGGTCACCAACATTTTAGGTGGATGCAGGCAAGGAGGTACGAACCATACAACAGGGGAAGGACAGTAGCATCAGGGACAGAAGTAAAATCTCAGGTGGAGATACTAATTGCCGTGTCTTGTAGATATGAGTCCTATGTGTCGTCTCTATACTCTCAGGTCCTTGGAGTTAGTACTTAGTGTTTTTATGATCGATCTGAGATTTTTAGCATTGCATGCCTTGAGGTTTTATGTTGCTTATGTGTAGATCTAACATAACAACTATTGTATGTAATCCTCTCGAAGAGAAGGTACGCGGTATGTACTTTGTGGACCAGAACATATATATAATATTTTGGTTCTTATTATAAGAGTTTCTTGGAAATGGATCTCTTTGCAAAAGGTTTGAATTTTTAGTGATTTTTAGTAATTCGTTGTTAATGTTTTCTTCAGCATTAATCATTATCTGATGACAGCCTGATTTAGGTCGGGTCGTCGTCACAGTTTTGGTATCAGAGCTTAAGGTTTGCTGAGTCCACAAATACAAAGGATTAAGGTTGTTGAGTCTGTTCTAGTGTCTTTCAGTTTATCTGATTGTGACTTCTTCTCTCAGGATTAGAAGTAAAGCTTGAAGATGGTTGGGTCAAACGAAGAACATGTTGCTAAAAGCAATGTTGTTGCACCAAGAGGAGGTGCAAGGAATCAAGCTAGAGAAGAACTAGTACCTGAACATCCCCAGCTTCACCAAGCTATACTAGAAAACCCAGCTTTCCATGCTCTGTTTGGGCAGTTCATGGAAACTATGACACATATGGCAGATAGGATGCCACCACCTACACCTAGGGCACCAGCTCACAATGAGGGACATGGATATGGAAAGACTTTTGAATGGATTCGACAGGTAGGAGCCAATGATTATGCTGGTACAGCTAACCCAGCAGATGTAGACTTGTAGCTGACTGAGTTGGAAAATGCCTTCAGAATACTTAATATCCCTGAAGTAGAGAAGGTTAGGCATGCAATGTACCTATTGAAGGGGAGTGCTGGCCATTGGTGGGCTATAGAAGAAGGCAAAAGGCCAGATGTTGAAGTCAGATGGGAAGAGTTCTGAAAAGAGTTTGTTAGTAGATATTTTCCTAAGACTTACATGGATGAGAAAATCTCTCAGTTTGAGCAGATAAGGCAAGGACCAATGAACATTAGTGAGTATGAAGCTAAGATTATGGAGCTTCTATGGTTCTGTCCGCACATGGTTTCTATAGATGAGGAGAGGATTCAGCATTTTGAGAAAGGTTTGAACGCTGATTTAACCACACCAGTATCTGCTCTAGAGAATAGAGAGAGGTTTTCCACCTTTGTGGAGATCGTTAGGCAGATAGAAAGGTTCGTGAATGAGAAGCATCAAGCCAAAAGTAAGAAAGTATATACCCAGTTCCAGGGACAGAGGTCCGAAAGTTTTAAGAAACCAAGGTTTTTGGCACCAACAACACCACTGAGGTTTAATACTCAGACATAGTGGACATCCAACAAGGATAGAGGTCATTGTTTACCACCAAAGGGAGCCCACAACTCAGCATCAATGTCAATAACAGGACCATCTAGACCACAATGGGAGAACAGAGTCTGTTATAAATGTGGGAAGATGGGATATCTGATGAAAGATTGTTTAGCTAGGGATGTGAGTGTAACCCAACCACCGAAGTAGAATCAACAAGGCTCTCAGAAGAAACAGTTTAGTATTGTCTCATGAGGATGTGGACAGACGTCCCAAGCCGGTTCATCGACATCCAACAACAGGGTGAGTGGTCGACAACCAGCAACGACAAGATTATATGCTATGAATCAGCCAGAAGCAGTGGTCAACCCATGAGTCGTGACATGTAAGATGGAATTATTTCATTCTGATATGTCATCATCCTGCTTTGTATTTGTTTTGATTGATTCAGATGCTACATATTCCTTTATCACTCGAGAAGTGATTCATGACTGCAATATGACTGTCAGTCATAGAGTAGATAACTTGATATTAGAAACTCTGTTAGTTGGATATGTAGTGTTTCTGGATGTATGCTCTCCCTGTGTTCTTTCTTTTTCAGAACATAGCATCTAGGTGGATCTTATACCACTTGAGATGCATGGGTTTGACATAATTCTTGGGATGGACACCCTAGAAAAGTATATGGTTGTCTTGGATTGCGATTCCAAGAAAGCTATGTTCACAGACAATGGTGTTACATGGATCTTTCAGGGGGACCGAAAGATCCTTCCAACCTGTCTAGTGTCAACTATGGTAGTTGAGAAGTTGATGCGACAAGGATGCTTCACATTCTTGGCACATGTGGTAGATACCAAAGCAGAGAGTCCTAGTCTCTCTGAAGTTTTGACAGTTAGGGAGTTTGAAGTTGTGTTTCCTGAGGAACTTCCAGGTGTTCCTCCACCCCTAGAGATTGATTTCGACATTAATCTAATCCTGAGTACACAACCAATAGCTCAAACACCTTATAGAATGGCACATGTTGAGATGGAAGAACTCAAGAAACAATTATAGGAGTTGCCTGAAAAGGGTTTTATTCGACCGAGTACTTCACCATGGGGTGCTCTGATTCTTTTCGTTAAAAATAAAGACGGGTCTATGCAATTATGCATCGACTATAGATAGCTAAACAAAGTAACCGTAGAGAACAAATATCCTCTGCCAAGGATAGATGACTTGTTCGACCAGTTGTGTGGTGCAACTATATTCTCTAAAATTGATATGAGGTTAGGATACCATCAGTTACACATCAAGGAGAGTGGCATACCTAAATCAGCCTTTAGAACAAGGTATGGTCACTATGAGTTCATAGTTATGTTGTTTGGACTAACTAATGCACCAGTTGCATTATGGAACTCATGAACAGAATGTTTCAACCATTCCTTGATCAATTCATAGTAGTCTTTATAGATGACATCCTGGTTTACAGTTAAGATGCTCAACAACATGAGAAACACCTTCGTCAGGCCCTGACTTTACTGAGAGAACACAAGCTATATGCCAAATTTAGTAAGTGTGAATTCTGGTTATCAGAAGTGTCTTTCCTAGGACACATAATATCTGCCTCAAGTATCCGTGTTGATCCTAAAAAGGTAAAATTTGTCTTGGAGTGGGAACAGCCAAATACACTAATGGAGATATGCAGTTTTCTAGGACTGGCGAGCTACTATAGGAGGTTCATTAAGATCTTTAGTTCTATAGAATTACCCCTAACCAGGTTGACCAGGAAGGTGGTTCCTTTTTTCTGGAATGAAAAGTATCAACATTCTTTCCAGTCGTTGAAAGAAAGGGTGACCAATACACCTATGTTAGTGTTACCTGAGTAAGGGAAGGGGTATATTGTTTTCTATGATGCTTCTAAGAAGGGTCTAGGATGTGTGTTGATGCAGGATAATGAAGTGATTTCTTTTGCTTCCCGATAACTTGAGAAACATGAGGAAAATTATCTGACACGTGATCTAGAATTAGCTGCAGTGGTACATGCATTGAAGATCTGGAGACATTATCTCTATGGAGAGACATTCTAGATTTTCGCAGACCATAAGAACCTAACATACATCTTTTCACATCATGAGTTGAACATGAGACAATGGGACTGGATGGAGTAAATGAAGGATTATGATTGTACAATTGATTATCATCCAGGAAAGGCTGATGTAGTGGCTGATGCACTAAGTAGAAAATCATCATCACCAATCATAGACAAAGCACAATGGAACTCTTTAGTGTGCTTTAAATGAGACATGCTTGTCTCTTTGAGGCAAAACAATGTACAGCTTAAAGTATCCTTGCTAGCTGGACTATTAGCCGAGATGCACATAAAACATACTCTGAAACAACATATCAAAGAGGCACAACAGGCTGATACTGTGATTCAACAAATCAGGTCAGAGTATGGTTGTGAGAAATGAGATGATTTTCATAAGTCAGATGATGAGGTAGTCTGTTACCATGGTAGGATGGTAGTACCTGATGCTAATGACTTAAGGAAGTTAGTCTTGGAGGAAGCTCATTCGTCTATGTTTGCAATGCATCCAGGGAGCACCAAAATGTATCATAACCTGAAAGATAAGTATTGGTGGCCCAGATTGAAGAAAGATGTAGCTGAGTTTGTTATGTAGTATCCAGTGTGTTAGCAGGTTAAAGCTGAACATCAAAAGCCTGCAGGAACAATGCAACCTTTACCTATACCACAATGGAAATGGGATCACGTAACCATGGACTTTGTGGTTGGTTTACCCAGAACAACCAAAAGTCATGATTCCATTTGGGTGATAGTTGATAGGTTGACTAAGTCATCACATTTTCTTCCTGTCAAAACAACCTATACTGCTGAGAAACTTGCAAAAATCTATATAGATGAGATAGTGCGGTTACACGGGGTTCCATCTACAATTATTTCTGATAGAGGTCCCCAGTTCACGAGTCATTTTTGAGAACGACTACATAAAGATTTGGGAACACAATTAAGATTTAGTACCACCTTTCACCCATAGCCATATGGACAATCTGAGAGAACTATACAAACTTTTGAGGATTTTCTTAGGGCATATGTCGTTCAGTTTATAGGAAGTTGGGATCTACACTTGTGCTTAATAGAATTTTCTTACAACAATAGTTATCGACACAATATTGATATGGCACCATATGAAGCATTATATGGTAGTCATTGTAGATCTCCATTGTGATGGTATGAAATAGGGGAATATCAACTTTTGGGACCTGAGTTAGTGCAACAGACAACTGAAAAGATTAAAGTAATACAACAACAGTTAAAAGCTGTACAGGATAGATAGAAATCATACACTGATAAACAGTGAAGACCTTTAGAATTCCAAGTTGGAGACAAAGTCTATCTCAAAGTCTCACCTTGGAAAGGTGTTCTTAGATTTGGGAAAAAGGGTAAGTTAGCTCTTAGATTTATGAGGCCTTATCCAATCACTGAACGGATTGGAAAGGTAGCCTATAAGTTGGAGTTGCCACCTGAACTACATAGATTGCATCCAGTATTCCATATATCCATGCTGAGAAAGTATTACCCTGACATGGAGTTAGTTTTACAACCTGTGGAGGTAGAATTAAAAGAAGATATATCCTATGTAGAAGGACCAATGATGATTCTTGACAGGAGAATCAAAAAGTTGAAAAAGAAAGACATTTTGCTTGTGAAAGTTCTCTACCATCATTGTGGAATTGAAGAGGATATGTGGGAGCTGGAGGAAGAGATGAGGAGGAAGTACCCTTCTCTTTTCTCTTTACGATTTTGGGGACGAAATCCCTATTAGGGGTGGATAATTGTAACATCCCTAACCTGGGTTATACCTTAACCCTAGAAGTTTTTCTTAAGTAAGTCATTTATATTCTTGTCTTTATCTTTTGAAAAGTAATTAAGACTAAAGGAGAGCTTATGCTTCAATTTTGGTCCTATTTGAATAATGTTGAAACAATATTTTACCTGTTTGGACTAAAGTGCAATTTACCCAATTTAAGGGGTTACCTTGCAAATGTTACATGATAAATGTTCCTCAATTGTTATAGCATCATAATAATGAGAATGATGTTGAGGTATGGCTTGTGGAAGCCTAAGTTCCAAGAAGGAGCTTGTTTGAGTAATGCTTGTGTATTGAATGCTAGTTTTGGTGTAATTTGCAAATTACCCAAAACCAAGGGTTGGATATGTAAAATACAACCTCTAGTATGCCCCTATTGTTTCTTGGTATCATTTAGATAAAATAAAAAGAAAGGGCCATCTTGTTGGAACCACATTTGAGGAGAGATAATCTTGATAATAAAATAATCAAGAAATAAGCATAAATGAAACCCTAATTTATTTTTTAGCATAAATAACTATATTAATTGAAGTGGCCATCAACTAAAAAGGTTGTGGTTGAAATCCTATAGTACTAGGATGTCCAAATGCCTTGATTGGCATCAAAATATCCTAAGTAGGTGAAGAAATCCACTCACATTTGTTAATTAAAAAGTAATGTCCACTAAAAATGGATAATAGTATTATAATGATTAAGGTTATTAAGTGGTTGCTTTTAATTCAAGGATAATTAAGAGGATATTGAGGGAAAGTAAGGGAGGGGGCATGTGGCAAGAAAGTGGATGAATTATCTTCTACTTTCTCTCTCCTAGAAAATCAATTATATGTACTCAATTTTCTCCTTACTTGAAAGGCTATTTTTACAAACCACTTTCTTTCCTTACTTTGGCCGATGACCAAGGAGCTTAGGAGAAGGAGGAAAGCATTCCCCAAGCTGAAGGTAAGCTCCATGATCATCTTCGACCTTGAATTGATGGTTGAAATCGGATTTCAAAACTCATTTTCTTCTCTCTTCCATCCAATCCTCAACCTTAGCTATCTTTTGCATCCAAAGAGTTGGAAACGAACCTTGGATAGTTGAAGGAGCTTCTTTCACCATTAGAGATGAGAAACTTGAAGCTTTGAAGGTACTTTAGCGGCGGGTTATATAACTTGAACCCATCAATGTTATTATTATTTTCAATTCCTCATCATATGTTGATCTTTATTTTCTTCTTAAATAATTGATGAATTCATTATATATATGACAGTATAATTCAGAGGTCTGAAGCTTTATGATGATGACATCATCTTAGCACACACCTCAAGAATATAAAAAACAAAAAGTTTCAATTTTGTTGGTCAAACGGTTTCAAACAGTTAGAGACCAAACAGTTTCAAACCATTTGGTGACCAAACAGTTTTCAAAATTGTTAGAGGTCAAACAGTTTCAAACCGTTAGAGGTTAAATGGTTTCAAGAATGTTTAAAGGTCTAATGGTTTCAACCTAATCTAGTCCACATATTCTCAACCTTGGATGGCCATACAATTTCAAAACATTTAGAACTCAATTGGTTCCAAAGCCCTAGATCAATTGATGTCAAAACCCTAATTTAGGTTCAAACGGTTTCATCTCTGAATTGACCAAACCGTTTCAAAGATGATTTGATCAAATAGTTTCATCTCTGAATTGAGCAAATGGTCTCAAATCATTTGATCAAACGGTTTCATCTCTGAATTGACCAAATAATTTCAAACTGTTTGAGGATCAAATGGTCTCAAACAGTTTAGGGTTAACCGATCTTCAAACTGTTTGAGGGTCTTGGGTTGAAACACTTTCAAAACCATTTGATGAGCAAAAGGTTCAAGACCATTTAAGGATATAAAGACCAAGACTGTTTGAAGGTCTAAACGGTCTCAAACCTGAAGGTTTAAGACCAAGACCGTTTGAAGGTCTAAACGGTCTCAATCCATTTGAAGGTTTAAGACCAAGACCATTTTAAGCACTACAACAAATAGCAGTATACCCGGCATGTAAAAATACCACAAATGGCCTAATATTATGCCGGAATTTACTTTCTCCATCATTAAACGTAATGCCGAATGAATGATAGTGAACTGCGTGCCGTTAATGGTAATCCAACATTTTAAAGATAGCTGGTAAATGATTCCAAAATGGTATTGAACAAATGACGGGACTAATACCGTACAAGCACTAAATGATGCCGGAAAACGCATTTTCGAAACAATCTTGTACACATTTTACGACACGAATAACGTGCCGGGAAGATACATGAAATTTTGTAGCCATTAATATAAAAAAATAATATTGATAGTAGAAATTTTTATTTGGAATGCTATTCAATTACATCCATTTATGAAGTCAAGATTATATATATATATATATATATATATATATATATATATATATATAAGTTAACAATAAAGATGATTTCTCAACGTCGTGGCAATCACAGTAAAATTTCAACTTGATCATAAATATCTCCAATAACAAGATATAATATTCATACATGTGCCATTTTGTTCACGTACACGATAAACACAAAGTTCAGCTATATCATGCATGAACTAAAAACAAAAATAGAAAAATATATATATCTATATATAATCAATGTTGCACTTTTTGATTAATCTGCTATTCATAGAGATCATCATGTGTTGGACCGTCATGTTGATTATTTCCATATGCAAGCTCCTGAAAGAAGAAAAGAATCATTTATATATAAGAACATATAATAAACCAATATTTAATTTGTAAATAAAATATGAATAAATAACAAATAATATGGACGGTTCCAATACAACTGATGGACAACATGGCAATAACACAGTAGTAGAAGGATGAATCAAATATAAAAGTCGATAATGACAAAGCGAACTCCAGAAGATGAAGTGAGACATCACTGGTTTAAATTGATACTGTGTTTAGACATTTATTCTTGGGTTAATTTCATTATAGAACATCGCGTCTACCCATGCCTCCATGGGACTACACACCTGCATATATTTTGACCCATGCCCATGTGACTATACCGTTGCGTATGTTCATAGTATATATAATAGCTGATGATGTATCATACTAACTACAAGAGTTAATTACTTCAACAATAGAATAAAAGTAGCAAAAAACACACCCTAAAGTTATACATATAAACGTACTTGTATGTTCGAAAAGCATATTAATTCGAACCCAAGAAAAGGTAATGATAACCCTATGCGAAATAAGTTACACTTGTACAATTTTTAGTAAAAACTTGACTTCGACGGCCAAGCAACTGGATCCAATGTCAGACTGAACCAGATCTCACGCTCAGTCAACAAAATTGTAGATTACTAGATCTTATCAAAACTCCAACAAGAATTGGTCACCAGCCAAGAGTCTAGACGTGAAGTATCCAAACAAAAGATATCTATATTTTGGCAGAAACTGTACAAGACACATCAACGTGAACAACAACATTGCTGTAGCTGCTGCAACTACCTAGTGGACCCACTCAACATCACTACAACATTGTGAACAGATTTAAGATGTTAGTGTCGTGGTTGCTGGTTCATTGGTGTTAAGAAACTTGAAACCTCATTGCAAATAATTAATTCTAGTCATTCCTCCACTCCATTTCTTCCTACATGGCTACTAATATGTACTCATGTCCATGAGTACCACAAAAATAGTACCTCCTTTACGTCAAGGACAACACCTCCATCTTTTCCTGTTTATCCAACAACTTGCAATCGTATATACCCATATCTTCCAACATCTCGCAATCCTATATACCCATACCTTCAACGAATCTTCTCTGCCAATTTCGTCGCCCTGAATCCCAGAAAAAGATATGAACAATCTATCTTTTAAACCCCGATTGATGGGTGTAACTGAAATTTTGAAGGAACTCATTTTCTAGAAATGTAACTTCGGTTCCTGCAAAATTAGTTCAAGTGTCTCCTAGAAACTGACTTCCACGCAATTAGTTTATTATATGAATATCTGAAATTAAGAACAAGTACAATAAAATAAACAAAGTCATGTATATACTCATGGACACATGAACTAATACGAAGTTTGAGCATTGAAATATCTCCATTGTTCCATGTATGGATAAAATTTTATCCTAAATATCAACTAAAATATAACACCAATCCAACAGAAAATTTTATATTCATTCATGATAGAATTCTTATGATTGACTACGAAATTCCTTGCGACAGATATATTATATCTAGATAACACATTATTAGCAAAAAGAACACAATAGATACGAACAATAATGTGATTTTCTTTTTCAGAATTACCTACGCTATAAAGACTGATCAATACATATAATATTCTAATAGTAACTTTGCTTTCTGATACATAGGCTTCATGCGAGCCAATTAAACTCCGTCAAACTGCCGACTACCCAAACAATACTAGTTGGTTAATTAACTCCATCTCCTTAATCTCAGTGCAAAGTATTACACAGTGCAAATAGTTGTACTCATCGATCAGGTAAAATCCCTCTATGATTTCACGATTGCTACAGAAATGAAGGTTCTTTTATCCAGTCACAGGTAGTGGTAGAGATAGACGAAGTGGAAAGTCGAGCGTATTGCACATATGTTTCTGCGATGCGCTCCTATTTTGATCAATCGTGCGACTTCCTCCACCACTGGGCACCATCAGGGAACACGTTGGTTCCCATCCATTATTGGTCATCACCAGCTTGTCGACCCAATGAAAAGTTCTGCTGAATTCTGAGCGATGGACAATAGTGTTATGTAGATAAGGACATTTCAACCAAGAACATTCGCATCCGCACATAGGTTTCTGCCAATCAATCCAACATACACAACACAATAAGCATCTTAACTGTTACCCCTCTTCCTTCTACATCCAATATAAATGACTAAAAAAGCAATGGGCTATCATATAGACCAAACCCCCAGATTGAAAACGTAGTAATATCGGTTGAACCTCTCACCTGCCACCACAAAAACAACCAATTGTGATGGTCCTCTATAGTGGACACATACATTCATGCTACATAACTAATACTCTAACGTGGCCTCAAATAGGAGGTATATAGATGGGGAATGCTTGGCTCATCATTCTAAGGAGAGACAGTACCTGCAAACCCCTCTGCTACTGTGAGAAATCTAGAAATGCTTGGACCAGAAACCATATAGAAGTAAAGACAAATCGTGACAAATAGAAGAGTATATGTCACTTCCATCACAAGATGATAGAAAAGAAAAAAAAAAGAGAAACATCAAACAGAACAATGTGTTTAAGCAGGGGTAGAAAGATATTCTTATTTGCCATTTGAATAAGCATATCACTATTTGCCATTTGAATAAGCATATCACCATTTGCCATTTGAATAAGCAAAAATAACAGAATATTGTTCAGAAGTCAACATTGAAGAATAGAGAACAGAATAAAGAATATGGGGTAGGGGAGAGAGGACTGAGTAAGCAAAATAGGACTGCGGCTGTAACAAAAAATGGAAAAAGAGAAAATAGAACTAAGAAGAATGTAGAGAGAAGATCGTACAAAGAACGGGTAGATTACTTGTTGCCTCTACTGAAGCGGCACATTGTCTGGACGCTTAAGCGGCCGCACCGGCCGCTTTTAAATTCACGGGCCATGTGTATATGTAATGGGGAACATTAGCGACAAATCAAGTAAGGGTTTTCTAGAGTTGAGGTAATAAACCTGATCTAAGATGGCATCAGAGCCCCTTATGTTTAATGGGGTAATTTGAGAGAAAGTTTCAAAACAAGTAAGCTACTTACACGGATCTTCTGATGAAAACTCAAAGCTAAAACCCTTAAGTATAAAAATATATTAAATAATTTTCAGACACTCAAGTATGAAAAATATATACACATTCAAAAAGGTCTCAAGGATCGAATAATATAGCTAAAACCCTTAAGTATAAAAATATATATTGAGTAATTTTAATATAATAAAATGTAAAAGTCAAAAGGTAATACCTCGTCTGTGGGGTAGTCAAGTCCCAAAGTATCCATGTCCCCCCCCCCCCCCAGATTTCAAAACATATAATATTTTCTTCATGTAGGAATTAGCTTTCTCAACTGCCTTTTTTGCACGTTCTGCTCTAATTTGTGCTTCATTTGCTGCTTGTTTATACTTCTCCAAATCTATGATGTGGCTAAGATTTATAGCATGTGAACTTACTCTCATTCAAATATGGCCAGATCTCTCAGGTCCAAATACTTTGTAACAAATATCTTCATCATCCATTTCAATCAATCCTTCTTCACGTTGAGATATCAATGTTGTAATTTGTTCCTGCCCAAAAATGCATTTCCTTTGTTTATTTTATATCTTTGATACCTAAGACAAAAAAAGATCGACTTATCATCTTCTCTTTAGCTACAACATCAACAAGTTTTTTGTCTTTTCTTGTCTGAGTCAATTCAAACATCCTTAGTCGATTAGGAATGACTCCATTGTTCTTTACAATCTGCATGTTCTTAAATATGGTATAATAACATTCGTCGACAAGTCTTTAAATTAGAAGGAAAGAAAGTAGTATAAAAAAACTCTTACATCTTCATGCTCCACAACACTAAAATGAGTCCTTCCAGTACAATGAGGCATTGATTGTTGTGCACGACTACTTTTATTTCTCTTACTAGAAGCCTTGAGAAAAATTGCATGCATAATGTTAGAGAATAGTGAGGTAACAATAATGATCAAATAATGTTATTGTGACAAGTTTACCCTGAAATAGTCACTTTTCCAATACTTTTTTATTAGAAATACCCAATCTTCTTTAGATACATTTGATGGACAATTTCTAATGGCTTCTTCATCATTGGAAAACCTCAGATAAAGTTTATATAGTTCTATCTTAAATTCACGCCAAGCCTTTCCCAAAGAATCATATATATAGTGAATTCTAAGTTCCTTTTCCTCACGAATTAAATCATCTTGAAGAATTATAGAATCATCCAGCAAGTATTCAAAAGAGGTAAGAAACATTACCTTTAGTTTCTTAATAATATTAATTTGTCAAGTACAAATCAAACCTGAATCAAATCCAACATCATCTCCTTTTTCTCAATCGGCATACGGTCCCACCTTGTATAGCTAAGTGGAGTAGTAATAGAATTTCACACTATTGTTCCCATTTGACTGACCAATAGCCGTGATTCAATACGGTTTATTGTCTTACCTCGAGCATTAAATTCTAATTTTATTTTCCCTTCACTTCTGAATCTCTTCAAGTTCAAATTGGCAGATTTCCCACATACCCTTTTTCTCTTTACTTGACCTACAACATAGAAAGATAATTTTAATATCTTATAGTAAACAATAGAAATTCACAAAAATAAATAAATATTTTTTTATCACCAACAATGTTATTCTCCTCTTCGACAATTGAAGTTGGCTCATCAATCAAATATGGATTGACACTAAGCACGTGTGAATTCTTGTTGATACTTTGTGACCTCAATACTCTCTTTCCTGTGTTTGTTCGCCTAGTTGAAACATCTACAACATCTGATAGATTCATTGAGAACTTGATTACAATACATTCAAATAATAAATGTAGATGTCTATAAAATCTAAATTTTAAAAAAAATTATGAGTGACCACACTATTAGTTGGCCCTCCCTTTTGTGATGTACCTAGACTCTCATCTCTTGATGGATTGAAGCAATATCGACTATAGTTACCTACATTTCACGAATCAATACTATTATATCAACAATTCAAATAGGTTATTTTGTATTAGTTACATAAGATGAAAATGCAATATAACAATATGATACTTGTGGCGGTGAAGGCTTACCATTATCCTTTTCAATGTGTATATTAGAAGGGGGGATGTGTTGCTTGCCATGTACATTATTGACCCCACCATTAGCTCTCCTTCCACCTTCTTGCAAAGCATCTGAAATGTTGTTACTGTCATTATCTGCATTTCATGAAATTAAATATAGAATATTACACTAACATAGGAAATTCATTACTTAAATTTTGTAAAATACAACTTCAAGACAACACCATTGTTCTTGGATTGATATTCCTTGTTATCACTCATTTGATGCTTCAAAAAGTTTCCATACTGCTGGAAATAATGTAGAAATTTTTCATTATCCATCAAATCATCATTATCGGGAATTTGGTTGAGCTTTCCTCCTTGATGTTGATACTCAGTCACCCCTGTGCTCAAGTTCGATATGGGTGATATTAAAGTGCTATTTTTGTATGGGAATTTATTTCCAAATATGTTGAAGGCTTACCATTATACTTTTCTCCATGTGTAATAGAAGGGTTGATGTGTTGCTTGTCACATACATTAGTGACCCCATCATTAGATAGCCCAATTCCTTGTTGCAAAACACCCAAAATGTTATTAGAGTTATCTGCATATCATGATATTAAAGACAAAGTATTATAACAAGCATATGATATTCATCACTTAAAATTTATAAAACACAACACCATGATTGTTAGGTTGATTTTCTTGGTTGTCACTCAATTGATGCTTTGAAAAATTTCCATATTGCTGGAAATACTGTAGAAATTTTTCATTATCCATTAAATCATCAACATCAAGAGTTTAGTTAATATTTTCTTCCTGATGTTGACACTCACTCATCCCTGCTTAAGTTTGAAATGGAGGTGTTATTCGAATGAAGTTTCTATGTAGGGATAAAATAAACAATCAGCTTGATTTGATTAGAATGTAACCTCTATATCATGAATATTTGGATCCTAATTTGATTGTTTCCCACTCCGATTGCATTGCCATCAATGATCATTTCATTAGATTTATCTCCTACACCAACACCTTCGCAACCAAAAACATTAAGAGTCAGCATTCCAGATATATGAAAAGTAACAAGAATCAACAACGATGTAGATTACTAGACATCTATATAAAATTTGAATAATTTTATATGATGAATACTTGTTTGTTGTGAAGATGTATAGAGTTATTTCCCACTTGTCATGGGTGGTGTAATATCCTCAATTTTGATAAAAATTGAATTATATAAATGAATTGATTTATAAATTCCCTAATTGTATTATTGATGGAATAATAATATTAATTACCTTTGTGGAATGGGTGCTTGTGGCACAAGTTAAATAAAAGAAAATAATTCATAATGAATTGGTATTAATGGCATTTGATATGGTAAATGAATTATACAAGAGGATATGCAAGTTACCAAAAGAATTACTTGGTGTTGTGGATAATTAAAGGAGTAACTATCTAGCCATTATTGGCAACACAATGTTTAAGGCATCAAATATTGATATTTTAATATGACTTTTCATATACTTGCAAATAATAAAGAAAAAGAGAGAATTCTATTATTTGGGAAAGGTTTTAATGAGTTGTCATGGAAGAGGGTAATTGGCTTAAAGGACATACCAAAGAAAGAGGTAAACGAATAATCTAGAATCTCAAGTCAAAAGAGTTTTCTAATAGCATAATGATCTAATTAACCAATATGTGACTTATCGTTATATACTGTCCTTAGTGGCTCTTTGGTTTACCAATCAAGCATTATCTTTTTACAATGGGTGTTATCAAGCCCGAGAATCTATGTTGGGAAGGGAGTAATTAGTTTTGGAAGAACATTACCATAAATGGATTATACAACCAAATCAATTGATCAAGTCACTTCCTTTATCCAACACCCTCAATGCTCCCAAAAAGGAAAGAGTGACCCGAAGTCCATAACCCCGTCGCTTCTCTCTCTCTACATGTTACTCCTTCCTCGTAACCCTAGATGTTCCACATGCCCTCTATATAAGGAAGGGTCATGAAAGTACCACCCTTCACCAAATAGTAGTCGGGATCTGTCCCTCCTCCATGATGGTAGCTAAGGGTTCTATTATCAGGCGGGTCGCTGGGAGATTGTCCTCCATAGGCGGGCAAAGCGGCACCACTCTAGCATGGTCACACACCGCACGCCGACGTACAAAGAGGACATGCACCCTACAAGCAGCTTTAGAGGTCGCCAGGGTAGGGTCGAGCTAATGCAGCTTTGATGGACCTGCACGATAGGAGGGAGTCTAGGAGTTCAGCCCATGGACCCATCACCAGAGGATGTTGCGGCGGCAGCACTGCCCCAGTAGAGCCAACGTTGCAGGTCGCTAGCTGCTAAGTCTTACCGCTACTGCGAGACCGAGAAGGAAGGAGACTAACAACTTGGGATCCTGAGGCAGTGGGTGTATCACGAAGGTAGCAGGAGCCGAGGTGATGAAGGTGTTCGAGGGGGATCTGGTGGCAACCGTCGGCGGCACACTCTGCATGCAGGAGAACAGCTAGAGTCGGACCTTGGGGGGGGGGGGTCAGCATCCTTGGCTGCTGAAGGTTTGGTGCTGGGAGGGCACTGACTGCGTCGGAGACGGTGCGTCTACCTGCGCCAGAGATGCAACAGTGATGCGCTGGTCAAACTATCGGGAAGCAGATCAGGGAGAAGGGTGGTCTTATCTCTGGTGAAGGCCAAAGAGACAAAGGGGTGGCGAGCCTAGCAGCCGATGGGTTATCTGGGCGGTGGCTGCAGTGGTCGGAGTTGGGGTCGTGGTCGCAGTTGAAGCCCGACCTCCATCCGGCTTACTTCATCGTACGCGCCCAGGAATCCGTTCGCGAGAGGACGAAGAAAAGGAAGGGGTCGATTGACCCAGATGCCCAGGGCGGATGCTTCAAGTGTGAAGGATAGGCAGGTCTTTTCCACCTTAAATTCCAGCCGGCAGCCAACTAGGATAACACAAGTAAGTTGCTTATGTTTCAACTTATGATTGACCTAATAATATTAATCTTACAATAATTGCAGTAATTACATGGATGATCTAATGAAAATAAGTTATATATGAAACTTGCTCAGCAAAATGAGAGGAATCCAAATAAAATATTGTCAGAACCTGATTATGCTTCCTGTTCCAAAAGTATGTGTAATACATGTGCTAATGTGTTTAATGAAAAGGAAAACCTAGTTTTACTTTAATATGATGCTTAGTTGGTCACATTGAGGTAATATTTGATCTAGACATGTATAATGAGTAAAACCTTGATAATGATGAATAATGGATGATTCCATATTAGTAATCGTATTCATGCTATTTAGGGTTTTAAAACTAATGTCAACATCTTGCTATGATCTAATGCTAGTAAAGTGATCTAGATATCATGAGTAAGCTAATGTGGTGAAGTTGATGTAATTAGGGTGTGTAATCCTAATCCTTAGTCCAAACATGAGATAACCCTAAACCCTAGTTTAGGATCACTTCCAGATCTGATTAATGTAGCATGAATACATGGTGACACATATGTAGTATGTATATTTCAGATTGAATGCTTTGTTGATTGGATGTCTGGATGCACTCTTAAAGTACATGTTAGATATTCATGGTTTCCGCGATGACATAAGGTACGTGGTTACGCTTATGAATACATGTATCAAATTCTGAGGTTGTCGATGTTTCTCGATGAGATTGAACGACAAATAAACTGTTTGCTTATTTATTTAGTTCTTGCAAATTATAAATTTCCTATGTGTATCATGTAAAGTAAATAATGGTATTCTGAACCCTGAGTTAGACTGATCTTAAGGGTAATGCACACGAGCCCCGGAGGGACAGTGATTACACCTGAGGTAGTTGACCAGATATGGGTTAGAATATGAAAACAAGTTTATTTTCTTATATTCAAGATAAAGATGTTTGCTTATATCTGTACTTGTGATTATTGTTTGAATCCACATACCTGTATAGAAATATACTGATCGCGTATTTATTTGTCGGCATTTTAGGTATCATATATACTTGATCTGTGGACATGAGGGTACAAATAAAGAGGTTGAAGACACTACAATTTAATCATGAAGGTTTAGTCTTAATGGTTTATCTTTACACATGTGAAAGTTAATTCTGTTTAAAAGTTATGTAACTCCTTAGAGGAGCTTTATATGTAAACATGTAAATATTTGATCATTAATTAATGGAAATTGTTTACTATTTTGTATTATTTCATGAATATGATCATGGAAGTTATGATTAACGATCTGCGACTTTAAGGTCTTTTAGAAACTCAAAAGTGCGGGTCGTTACAGGTGGCTTTCCACTCAAAGACTTCTTTTTCTGTAAACCTGCATATAACAAAGTAATGGTATTAATTGGTAATCTGATCTTTTATACAAATTAATTGTAGAAGTCTTATTACAACATGTACTACCTTCTCCAATGGTTTGAGTTTTTTCTACAAGATCTTTGTTCTGAACAGGCTCTTCTATGAATCATCTATTTCCGGATTTTCCTATATAGTTCATCATACAAACAAAATTAACTTGAATAAAAAATTTATTGAATAAAAATTGCAATATGATCACACCATCCAAATTTTCATTTAACTTCATATCATAAATTTTTGCAGTATGGTTTAGCATGTCAGTCTCGAGAGAAGAAGAATTCTCCCTTATCCCAACTAACAAACCTATAAATGGCATTATTTAATTTTTCACATAAGAATCTAATATAAAAGCATGTGCACTATCATGTACTAAAAATATATGATCAAATGGTCTAAGTACCATATATGTCTTAATACCTCTTGTCCCATAGTAATTGTCTTAATTGTGTTGAAAAAAAGTCATGCTATTTTAGTACCTTTTTTTTGTGGAAGTCTGATTGCAACATGTACTACCTTCTCCAATGGTTTGAGTTTTCCTGTTGGATCTTTTTTGTGGATAATTTTTTTCTGAACAAGCTCTCATGTGAAGCATCTCTTTCCAAATTTTCCTATATAGTTCATATAAAAAAAATTAACTCAAACAAAAAAATAAATGGATAAAAATTGCAATATGATCACACCATCCAAATTTTCATTTAACTTCATATTGTAAATCTTTGCAGTGTGGTTTAGCATGCCAGTCCCAAGAGAAACAGAATTCTCCCATATCCCATCTCACAAATTGATAAACAAAATTATTAAATTTTTAATAGAAGAATCTAATATAAAAGCATGTATATTGTCATGTATTGAAAACATAAGATCAAATTGTTCAAGTACCAGATTTCTTAACAAATCTTGTGTTTGACAATTCTGGATAAAACCACTCTTGCTTAATTTGGTCATTTCTACACTGGTCAGTCGAAGTTTTCTCCACATTACCTGTTATTTTATTGGCTAGGTTGGACATGTTGATCATATTTTCTACATGTTTCATTAATTAATCACTACAATGATATTCATTTTGATCATGATATGCAAACAACTCAAGATATATGTGTATATCCTAACAATGGTAGGATTTATCAAATTACACAAGTCAATAGTATTTTGGAAAAAATATGATCAGTACTTGTTTGTTGTGGAGAAGTATAGAGTTTTTGTCCACTTGTCATGGGTTCCTTTCCACTCAAAGACCTCTTTATTTGTAAACCTAAATATAACATAGTAACGGTTTTAATTTATTTGAAAAAAATCATACTATTTTTATAAAAATTAATTGTAAAAATATGATGCAACATGTACTACCTTCTACAATGGTTTGTGTTTTTTGTATGGTATCTTTGTTCTGAACAACTTCTCCTGCAAAGCACCTCTTTCCAAATTTTCCTATATAGTTCATACAAACAAAATTAACTTAATTAACAAAATAATTGAATAAAAATTTCACCATGATCACACCATCCAAATTTTCATTTGACTTCATATTATAAATCTTTGCAGTGTGCTTTAGCATGCCAGTCCCAGGAGAAGTAGAATTCTCCCTTATCCCATCTAACAAACCTATAAATAGTATTATTAAATTTTTAGCAGAAGAATCTAATATAAAAGCATGTACATTATCATGTACTGAAAATAAAAGATGAAATTGTTCAAGTACCAGATTTCTTCATAAATCTTGTGTTTGACAATTCTGGGTAGAACCATTGTTGCTTACTTTGGTTCTTGCTACACTGGTCAGTCAAAGATTTCTCCAAATTACTTGTTATTTTATTGGGTAGGCTAGACATGTTGACCATATTTCCTACATGTTTCATTTGCTAATTACTACAATGATATTCATTTAGATCGTACTATGCAAACAACTCAAGATATATGTGCATATCCTAACGATGGTAGAGTTTATCAAATGACACAATATATTGCTGAAAAAAGAATATGAACGATTAACTTAGATAATTGGGAAAATTGATCCATTAAGATTTACAAATTATTTTGAATGAATAGCAATTTTTTTTGAAATAATAAATCATAATGCATTTAGTTGATTGAATCCCATAAAAGATTCCCATCTTTGTCCATCCATCCTTTCTTCTTTGCAGATTTCATAGATAATGATTTCACTACATCAAGTCTCTTCCAATTGCAAATATCAAATTCATCTGATGGAAATGCCGCAAGTGTCATAGGATTGAACTCTTGTTCTTGACATGGACTTTGATCGTTAAGAACATCATCATCTACTTCCTTTTCACATGACATGTATAAATCACGTGGTGGCGATTCAATTGCAACCATCTAGTTACTCTTGGAAAGGTCCCGAACATAGAAGCATTGTTCTGCTTGATATGCCAAAATAAATGGTTCGTTAATTTTCAATTTACGTTTGATATTGACACTAAGAAAACCATATTTATCCCGCTGAAAACCTCTCCCTTTATTATGCATGTCTCACCATTCGATCTTGAAAATGTGAACTCTTCTCCCACCAGTATAACTCAACTCTAAAATATCATTCAGAACACCCCATCTGTTGCCTCTGCTTTAACAAGAACACCACTATTTTGTGCTGTTAGCCTACTATCACGATCAATGGAATGAAATCAGAAACCATTAATGTCTAAGCCATTATAAGATAACACCCACATATCAGGTCCATGAGCTAAATTTAGAAGCTCGTCATCGACCATACCCTCTTTATGTAATTGAACCACCTAAAATTTAAAAATATCAATATTTATTATAAACACCATCAACATTTTTAAGTTATGAAATTATATACAACCTAGTAAAATGTATACTCACCTGAGACTCCAACCACTTTGGGAATTTACATTTATGTACCACATCCATATCATCAACACCAGTTGCTTGAATAAGATGTTTATGATAGCTACATAAAGATAGAATATTATAAATAATATTTTATGGTTGAGATTATATAAGAGTTAAAATAAACTAAATTACCTTGCAAATGGTGTAATTTTGTCAGAATTTTCTAACACGTATTTGTGGACTTGTTGCCATTCAGTGACACTTAGGTTCTCAGTGATACCCACTAATAGTGTCTTCCCAATTTTGTTAAAAGTAGGTAATTTTGATGATATTTGTCTCTCTTCAAGTTCATGGTATCGTGATTGATGGTCGATACCAATGTCATTCTACTTCATATATCTTGAGCAAAATGTTAAACATTCATTTGTGATATACATCTCTGCTATGGAACCCTCGGGTCTGCTTTTATTGCATACATAAGATTTCAAAGTACGAAGATACCTCCATAATAGGAAAAAAATTACACCCACATTACACGATTAATTATAGAAAAGATATAAGAGATATTAACCTCTCAATTGGGTACATCCACCTATACTGGATTGGACCTCCAAGAATTGCTTGCTTTGCTAGGTGAATAGGCAAATGTACCATTACATCAAAGAACGATGGTACGAATATTTTCTCCAACTTACACAATGTTATGGCTATATGTTTCTCCAACCTTTGCAAATCTTCTACCCTTAGAATTTTAGAACATAGCTCCTTGAAATACATGCTAAGCTCAATTAATGCCTCTGATATAGGTTTTGGAAACAATCCACGAACTGCAAGAGGTAGGACTTTCTGAAAGAACACATGTAAATCATGAGACTTCATGCCAGAAATTTTTCGATCTTTCACATTCACACATCTAGACATATTTGAACAAAATCCATTTGGAAACTTGATTTCATTTAAGAATTCACAAAGAATGCTTTTCTCCTCTTGAGATAATGTAAAGCATGCAATTGGAACCTCTAGCTTTCCATTAACAATTCTTGGAAAAAGTTCTTGTCTTATTTGCATATATTTCAAATCTTAGCAGGCTTTTGAATTGTCTTTTGTTTTGTCATCAATGTCGATGATCGTGGCAATTAAACTATCACATATATTCTTCTCAATGTGCATAAAGTCAAGATTGTGGCACAAAAGAAGTCCCTCCCAACAAGGAAGATCAAAGAAGATACTCTATTTCTTCTAAGCATGACGACACATCGTTTTTGAAGATTTTGTCTTTCGCTTGCCAAGGTTTGTCACAAACAACTCATTTACTTGTTTTAAAGCATCTTCTCCAGAGAGCTCATGAGGAGGAGGGAGGAGTTCTTTTTTCCATCAAATGCATACTCATTTGGCCTCCATCTGTGATCTAGTGGTAGAAATCTACGATGTCCCATGTAAAAAAACTTCCCACCATGTCTCAAACGTAGCGACCATGTATCCTTGGGACAATAAGGGCATGCTAACTCACCGTGGGTACACCATCCAGACAGGTAACCATAAGCTGGAAAATCATTTATTGTTCATAATAATGCATCATGCAATTGAAAATACTACTTAGAAATAGCATTATATGCTTCAACACCTACATCCCATAACTCTTTTAAATCCTCTATTAATGGTTGCCAATACACATCAATCTTGTAAGTAGGATATTTTTTCCCAGGAATTAGCATAGATAAAATTAAATAATCTTGTTTCATACACATCCATGGTGGTAAGTTGTACGGGATAAGAACAACAGGACATATGCTATAAGAAAGATTCATGTTTCCAAGTGGATTAAAACCATCAAAAGCCAAACCAAGTCTAACATTACGAGGGTCGCTAGAAAAATATGGGTGCATCTCATCAAATCTTCTCCACTCTTCAGCATCAGTTGGGTGTCTCAACTTACCATCATTGTTACATTTTTCTTGGTGCCATCTCATCTCAACAGATATTTTTTAGCACATGTACAGTCGTTTCAACCTAGGTATCAATGGAAAGTACCATAAAGTCTTATAAGGAACCTTTTTCCCCAACTTAAACTTCTTTCTACTCTTTCTGATGGGCTTGTCTTTAGAAATTTTTTCTATACATGTGTATTTCCACCTAGAGGTTCCACAAGATGAACACATATCATCATTCTTGTGATCCTTCCAAAATAACATGCAATGTTTGGAACATACATCTATCTTTACATAGTCTAAGCCTAGATCAGTTAGATACTTTCTAGCTTCATAAAAAGAACTAGGAATACGACAACCCTTGAATGCCTTAGATAATAATGTGATCAAGCTATCAAAACACCTATTGCTCATCCCATGAAAGCCCTTTATCTGCAACAATTTCATTGTGAATGATAAATTTGAGAATCCTATACTTCCGTCAAATAGTGGTTCCTCAGAATCTTTCATCAGTCTATAAAAATTAGAAACTTCATCATCTAGATTAGCCTCATGAGTCTCATCCATTTGATCATATTCAGGGACAAAACTACGAGGTATTCCTAGCCCATCCCTGATCATTCCCCCTATGTCATCAACCTCATTTTCAAAATCATCTCCATCATCAGAACTACTCAATTGAATAGATTCACCATGCATCAACCAACACTTATACCAATCAGTTATACCATGGCCTATCAAATCAGTTTTGACTTCCTCTACAGTTTTGTAGCTTCCGTTAATGAATTTCACACATGGACAAGGAATCATTCCATTATTCTCAACATTTTGAGTAGAAAACTGAATAAATTCATTCACACCATTGATGTATTCCTCAGATAATCTATTTTTATTTTGCATCCAACTCTTGTCTATTCCAGCCATTGAATCCTATGAAGATGAAAGCCATTTTAGAAAATGTAATTATAGAAAATTGGTTATCATAGTTTATTTACTAGATGATCTATTATGAAATAATAACAAAAAATGTGGATAGCATAACTTTAAAAAAGGAGTTACAAATATGCAAACAACAGTTTTACACAATGAACAATGTACATAATAAGCATTTCAAGAAAGCAAATTAAGTTATGAAGTTGCCCAATTATATGGCTTTTATCAAATCAATCATATGTATAATATGTAAAATGCAATGACAAATTTTGAAGTACACTCACTTAATAGCCCTGGTTGAAGAGAGCCCTTATTGGTGTCAAAGAAAAGTGGATTCATTATAATTTATCTGATCACTAAAAAAATAACATATTTTCAATTTCTAATGGAATTTCTAATAGAACAAACCAAGTAAAATATAGAAAAAAAATTTTCAAATAAGAAATGCATAACTAGACCAAAATAAAACTAGAAAAGGAGAAAATGTTATATTCTCTTTATGTGAGAATCTTAAAGGATCAATAATCAGTGTAGAGCTTGAGATAGGAACCGAGTCAAACCACAACCCCCTCGTTCTTGTAACATATTCTCTACCACTTTCCTCCTTCAGTCCATCTCACCTTTGTTAGTGGTGATGGCAGTTGTTTCCCTAAAGGAGATGATACCATTGTGTGGCGATCTGGGCATGGATGAAATCCACCATCTGTTTCATCAATGGTAGTGGATGGGGATAAAACATATATCATGTTTTCTTTGGTAATTATACCTCCCTAGTCGAAAGCTCAAATTTGCATCACCTGATTTAATAGGTATCACTCCTAATCATCTTAATTTACCTACACTAATGTCATGTTACCCGTCTCCATGTTTACCTAGTTAATTTGTGTTCCCCTTTCTCCTCTCCTCCAAAATAACGACTTCCTCACCTGTAGATCCCACTACACCCAAAATCCTAACTGCCGCACAATCTCTTCTGGTTTGTCCGTCAACACCACCTAACTGAGTTATAACAGTTTCAAGAGGTGAATAATTTCCAAAACTGTAGCAGAGGAATCCAGGCATGTACCATGACCTCACATCAGGCAAGAACATGTGTTCTGATCCTTTTTTGGTTGTCCTAATATCCGAAATGCTCTAGTTACTATTGCTTGTGCTTTTTGTCATTGTCGTGTACCCTCTACCCTAGAATAGCATTGATCTTCACTGGAGCCACTAGAGGAATTTTCCTCTATACCCCTCTTCATTGTTTTCCGAATTCCTAAAAGTGAAGAGTGGTTTTGAAGGATTCATGTCAGTTAGGTACCATAGGAAGCTAGACTTCAAGATTGGTGGATCCTGAAAAAGATTGCGGATAGTGGCAATGAAGAATAAGTAGAAGAAGGAGAATGCATTAGGAGTTGCACATGATTTATTTTCTGATAAAAATCCTGCAAGTGCATATCAACATGAACCAAAATATCAATAACGTTCTCCATTCTAGAAACAGTTCAAGGGGAAAACATTTAGTGAGGGGTCAGCTAGTAGTACCCTTTCATTGTTGTTGCACCAGCTGCTGCATTTTTCTAAATAAACAGCAATATCATGTTTGCATTTATTAACAACTAGTTGGTACTAAGACCTATACATCCTGATACATATTCTAGTTAACAATTTCAGACTTACTTTATGTTCTCTAAGCTTGTCTAATCATCTCCCTCACCCTAAAATTGGGCCATCACCTTAGACCTCCATAAATAAATTAGAATCAAGGAAATCTTGGCCTTTCCTTCAGTTCAAAACCACATTACATAGTAAAATCTAGATCAAGGACTTCATATATAAAATAAATAGATTCTCTGTAGAGAAATTCTATATTGACCAGATTATCAAAGAACAAACAAAATCTAAAAATAGTAACACTCTAACCTTTGATACATGACCAACCACTGTAAAAATTTTCAGATAATACCCATTAAGCTATAGTCACATAACTTTTCATAACAACAAAGCCAACAAGAACTAAAACTAGGCTTACATCAGAACTCGTAAGTAGCTTTTAAAATTTTGTGGCCCTCTTTCCATTATGTGTGAATTCTTTTTTCTTTTCAATTTGGATACGAGGAACTACCTATACAACAATTTTACATTATGGTTTCTTTACTCAAAGTCAGAAAAATTTGTACAAGTATTCCTATCAATAATGTTAAAATTAACCATGGGTACCTACATGTGGCCATGTTATAATGACTTCTACTCCGTCCATGGATGGTCTTCTACAAACATAGTTTTCATGTCTACTAAAATGAGGTGTTCATCATTTTCAAATCCTGCTGAGATATGCTGCAATTCTGTTAACACAGTTGAGCATGTAATGTTGTATTCTTGTTTTGTGTATTCCCTTTTGATCTAGCTTAGGGTCTATTTTTTCTTTCTTTTGCCATTTTCTTATTTCTTCTCTCATGTATCTCCTTTTAGGACCTTTAGTGATAACACCACTTCCTGAGTGTCAGGTGATTAAATGGATGTTCAGGGTTAGGAAAACACAATGGGAATATGCACAACTAGTATGGGCTTTGGAATACGACCGTACAGATGAAGAGGCTCACAATATCTGGGTTAAAAATCCAATTATGACAATCATTTTTCTCCATGGAGGGAGTGTGAGCTTATGATTTCAATATATTGTCGTAACGACATGCTACAGAGAGCTGTAAAGGCTTGTTGGTTTTTTGCATTATGTTTTGTCAAGATTTTATTGACTATATAAATTAGAAAATAAGGTTGGAATTAAGATGTATGGTTTGTAATGTTTTGATGGATATAAAATACATGGTTTGTTAGATGAGAAGAAAAAAGTTTTGGAGAAATATAGTAGCTTGTTTAAGGAGCCAACAAGAAAATTTTCTAGAAAACTCACCATAAATTATCTAGATAAGAAGATGATGTTTGAGTTAGGTTAATTTATCACTAGAATATAATAAGATATCATAATGTAGTTTAACTATGAACTAAACTAAATAATTAATGTGTAAGTATAATAGTTGTGTGTTGTGTTGAATGGATGGTCTAGAGGTTTCTTATTTCTTTTTTGGTCATAGGTCCTAGAAATTTTTGCATTAAGTCAAAAAGGTTCGACATTGTTGTTTATGGTACTCTTGATGCTTGGGTTTATTGGGAGGACTTCCCTATAGCTTCTCTCAGAAGAACTGTAATTATCCTAGATCAAAGCAAGAGAGAACTTTTCATAAAATATTATACCAAGAGAAAACTTTTCACTAAACTTGTTTACCCACTGCAACAAGCCAACAAGCCAACAACCATGATCTTCTTATACACAGCTTCCTTGTGGCTCTTCCAAGCCTCTCTTTAGTAGATAGAAAACTGGATAAAGTCATTAGCCCCTATATTTTTAATTACCCAACTGAAAGAAACAGTGATGGAGTTCCCAAGAATTTATGGGAGTATGCAAGAATGGACTCTAGTCGCATATGTCAATTGCAAACTTAGGGGCAGTGAATATGAGTTAATGGATCTGTAGTTGTTGTTTAAAGCAATTATTTTAGAAGGAGAATTCATTGCAATAGAAGTTGAGGAATCCACAATAGGTGACAAATCTGGTTGTGCACATGTATGAATATTGAAGCACTCACATTGAAGACTGTGAGTATTAGTGTTAAGCAATTTCTAGCATTGTCTTCATCTGCAGATTTCTCTTCTACTGGATGACAGTTCAAAGAACCTACAATGCATTTCTCAGATGATCATATCTAGAAGTTTGGGCTCATAAGCCAAGAGAAGTGGAAGCATCATTCCTTGCTTCCTGTGTTGTATCCATATCCTAATATTAGCATGGTATTAAGGAATTCATGGCTTTGCTAGGCTCATTCAACTCTGTCATTATGGTAACCTATAGGACTTAGGTAACCATTACAACTTTCCATGGTTCTTACTGATGTACTATATCTATATATATATATATATATATATATATATATATATATATATATATATATATATATATATATATATATATATATATCTTTTCGTGTGTGTTTGAATGACAATAGATATTTCCTTTATTACTGAGTTATTACATCCTCCAAATAGAGATGAATTTAAAAATTGGATCAAAGTAGCTGACTCTGTCATGCGTGGATGTTGATGATGACTCAACTATTGCAATATAGCTGATCTCACAAGCATGGAGAAGCGGTAAAGCAATTAAATCTTGGTAGAACACATATAGTGTATAACAATTACATTCATTGTCATCCTCTATCTCATAGATATCCCTTTTAAGGAAGAGGAATCTATAGAAGATGAGGAGAAGAAATGTAGCACAAAGACTTGAACAAAACAACTAGTGGCATTAAGGCCATATGGCTCTGCACTGTATACAATTTTGATTTTTTCACATGAAGACCAGATTGCTTACTGTTTGTCTCCAAGTGTTTTTGAAATACAAGACACTAGCTCTAAATCATTTTAGTACTTAAGTTATCAACAACATTGTGTGTTAGCATCTTAGTTTAGCACATCAGCAAACTACACAATTTATATGTATAATAGTATGCTTATTATCATGTTAACACATCCTCATGTGATGCTAAATTGTGATCGAACACACGATTAACAATTTTTTATTGATGATTTTATTTTCTGAAATGCATAAGATATCTTTCACTCTATTCTTAAGGGTTGTTACCTCTACTAGTTATGCAAAGCTCATACCAATATCTTCAATGTGTGATTATGATATCTACAAACCATACATTATTGCAGATGCAACTGGTGTGTAGATTTAACTATATTCATTAACATTTTGAGGATGATTGTTCTAATCCATTAACTAATACATGGTACATTATGTGTTTATTTTATCCATCCATCATATTTAAGTTTTAGTTCTGTAATTTTTGTCTCATGTACCCATGTCCACATCTTTCTTCATACTACTAGAGATCGAGGATTCTATTTAGTGGTTCGGAATTTCTATTACATACATGGAACTTGTGAAAGTTCGTTCATGAATCTGACATGACATTCTTTGGGGGAAATATAGCATGGAGCAAAAACACACTCCTTGTCAATTTTTAGCTGAATAACCAATGTATCTTATGTAAAAATTTCATGTTTGACCATGTGTTGTTGCTTCCTTCAATTGGTGGTAAGCTGCACCCATCCTAGATATTATTTTCTATTGATCATTCTATTTTCTAAAATCCATAAGATGTCTTTCAGTCTGTTCTTAAGGGTTGTTACCTCTACTGGTTCTGCAGAGCTCATAGAAGTATCTTCAATGTGTGATTATGATATCTACAAACCATGCATTATTGCAGATGCAACTGGCATGTATATTTAACTATAATCATTAACATTGTGAGGATGTTTGTTCTAATCCATTAACTAATACATGGTACATTATGTGTTTATTTTATCAATCTGTCATATTTAAGTCTTAGATCTGTAATTTTTGTCTCATGTACCCATGTCCACATCTTTCTCCATACTTCTAGAGATGGAGGACTCTATTTAGTGGTTTTGAATTTCTATTACATGGAACTTTTGAAAGTTTGTTTATAAATCTGACATGACATTCTTTGTGAGAAAAATAGTATGGAGCAACAAAAACTCCTTGTCAATATCCAGCTGAAAAACCAATGTATGTCATTCATCGAGCACTATACACACAAGGCATGCATGCTCCATTCATCTTTTAAGTCTACAATGGTGATGCTTATCCTTTCAGAAATGGGGCAATGCATAATATAAAAAATGAATTAGTTTATTTCCTCCTGGACAGTGAGATTTAAACTTGACCTTCGGCCTCCAACTATGCATTATTTAATATATCTCATGGAATGTTTGTTAAGATATTTCATGGAAAATCACATTGTGTATCTTGTTTTGTTTGAAATTGCAGGCCAATACATTCCTTGGTCAATTACCATACTCAGATGGGTTTGATCCAATAAGACATATGTCCAGGCATCTAAATCTATGAATAGGGAATGATTTCTGCATAAGACATATCTGCATCAGGCCGCACAAGGATCCACTTCATGTTTCCTAGAATAGGGATTGATCTCTCTAAACTGAGACGCTAGGTATGAACTTAGGTAGTTGCTATGTTTGGAAAGGAAGATGTCACTAAAATAGGTGTTAAATGTTATTTACCTACAAATTCCTCTACTCATATAAATATTTCAGGTTTGTGCCATGTGTTGTTGCTTCCTTCAATTGGTGGTAAGCTGCACCCATCCTAGATATTATTTTCTGTATTCTACCCTCTCAACTTTGAGTTTTTTTGCTCATCCCTCTAAAGAAGCTTTTGTAGCATCCTTCACAAGTTGTCTTCTCCTCTATTCCACCTCCATTGACAACATGTGCCTCTCATCCTCTTGTTCCCTCTAATCAGTGTACTCTTTTCCATAAAATCTGTTTTCCATTCATATTCTTCTTTAGTAGACAACACTCTCTAGATCACATCAGGTTAAAAAGAGCTAGAAGTGGTTTAACAAGGCTATGTGCTAACACTAATAATGTAATCCTCTGAGTTTTGAAGAAGTCAGGGGCAAGTTGTATATTACATTGGGTGATTTGAAGTCCACCAAACACCTCATGAATGGTAGAATATCAAGCCAATGCAATCGGTATCCCTATAAGAGAAAATTTAGTACACGAGCAACCTGTATGCCTACATGGATGCATATGATTAAATTTTTGATGCAGGGAAGCTTTTTTATTGTAGAAAAATGTTTGAAATTGGTGATGCTATTATCTGTGTTGGTGATGTTTAAAATTAGCCAAATGCATCAGTTTTGTTAATTATGAATGGGCACATAATGGGAACAATAAGGCAGTTCGATGATGACAACATGCTTGATTTGTCTTTGCTTTTGGGGTTCTGATTCATGGTATCTGAACATGATTATACTTTCTCCTATTTCTCTTCTTGACTTGTTCAATATTTTTCTATTTTTAATAACTGTAGGAAGTCACATAACAAGGCTATTGGTGGCCTACATTTGGAAATACAACTCCATTTTGTTTTCTACTTCTAGGTAACTGTTGCCTTTCTGAATCCGTGTTTTCAAGATCTGCAGGAATCATGAATATTTCTATTTTTGGATTAACATCATGTATATCATAGGGTATCATGCCTATTTATTTTTGTCTATGTGGAAGTGTTATTTTATATGCATAAGACAAAACAAAAATAGAAAAGAGAAATCATTTGAATCAAACTAAATGCCTATGTATCTTCATCACTTTTTTGTAGTAACTGAAACTATATTTTATAAGGTTAAACCTCTACATCAGTTGCCAACATGACAGGATGCAGCTCTTGTACTCAGTCCTTTTTAGGTCACCAAGTCCCAACAAGGTGTGGCCAAGGCCTGACATGTCTTGTTTGGTTTTACATTTTTATTTTTGTAATTAAATGCATCATCAGTAATGTCATACACACATTCCTCAATTCACCAAGTACATGGTCATATTGTGCCACCTCATCTAAGAGTTATATTCTATCCCACAACTTTATTTGTGGTATTGTTGTTGTTGTACTTTACTTAGGTTGCTAGATAGCTATATTTAATTAGACAATTAGTCAAACATTTATTCTATGTGTCAAGGAATTATTTATTGGCTGGCAATTTTTTTGGCTCTATCTGTGCTTTGGTTATTTAGTGGGAAAGATAATATTTCATTTGCAGCATTGCTAATTAAAATGCTCGGCTCCAAAGCCTTCCCATCATCGACGGAAAAGGGGAACACAGAGTCCGACTGAGTGGAAAAGAGGTTTAGTATATAATGTTCATAGAGAAGGGAGAGAGGAAGGGTGCACCAAAATTAATATCCCTTCATAGATCTTCAAAGGTTGAGGGATCACAGTCAAACCCACAAAAGGCGTCCAGTTCATGAATAATAGGGGGTCACGAGCGAGCAGGCTAAGAGGAAGGAAGACACGTGCATTGATCACATGATGAGGAGACAGAAATTAAAATAAAATAGGAGGTTTGATTATCTTGGATTAGAAAAAATGGAAAGTAGTAGGGTAGGGGATTATTTATTGGCTGACACTTTTTTTGGCTCCATCTGTGCTTTGGTTATTTAGTGGGAAAGATAATATTTTATTTACAACATTGCTAATTAAAATTCCAGGCTTCACTTCTATAAATGACTGGATTAATAAAGTGTAACTAATCAGCCTTAAGTTGCACTAAATTTGGCCAACCATACCTAACTTCCCTGACCATACCTATTTAAATTATAAAATGTATAAAGATGATCTAATGTGACCAAACTTGGAGGTAGTTGATTAATATTTGGCACTTAGGCGTCTTAAATTAAACTTAGAAGCTTTGGGAACCTACTACGGTCACCTAAGGGCTTGGGTGCATAGTTTTAGGATCTTGGTGCTTTGACGACCACCTTAGTGACTATGGTATTAGTAAATAGTTACCCTACATAAACCTTTAAATTCGTTTTTTGTTGTGTTCGTCAAAATTTTAATGCATTAAAGTAAGCTTTGTAAATTTTAAAAGAATCGATTGTGTGCAATTTTCAAGTTTTATTATAAAAGGTGAGTTACAATTGATAATACCTATATAAACGTCTAATTTTGAAAATATATAAAAAATATTGTAGATGTAGAGGAATTAGATATGACTTTTCATATAGATCATTCAAATTATTGGTGAAACTTATGATTCATCACAAAGATAAACAAATTTCAAAATGAAACCATTTTTCTGGAAATCAAACGAGGATCTTTTCCCTTCATTATAAAGTTCCTGAATTTGTAACAATAACATCATATAAATGCATATACAACACTTAAAATTGGAAGTATTGCCTTCTATTTAACCTTAAGAATACTCTTCCATAAACACAGTACTTACAAAAACCTAGATATTTTTCTCTCTTAGTAGCAAATGTACATCTTATAAAATTATATGCAATGCTGAAATAGAAATACAAAAACTAGAATACGTTATTACCTACTTCATGATCATGAAATATGCTTCCAAAACCCAATCTATTAGAAGCAAGTAAAAATTCATCTCCCTTACTACATACAGTTGTGTATATGGGAGACACGAACAATATTTTATATAAAAAATATTTAGATCAGATAACAATATTCAGTAGAAGAAGAACTCTTACCTATTAATCATGCTCTATTGTTGATCAATGATTGGATACTCCGTCTGCTGGTATTAGGAGATGTAGTTAATCCAGTGATGATGTGAGAATTACATATCATCCACCGGTAATAAGAGAAGAAATCAACATTGTCGATATCGGACAAACCTAGTGGTGTCGAACCCTTTTTCTTCCTTCAAATCAAGGCCGTCGGGAAGCAATAGACCAACGGTTTGCTGGATATTGTTGGCTCCTGTATTTTTGCAACGCTGGATATAAGAGTGAGAGTAAATGAGAACCGAAAAAGATGGAGATGGCCTCACCACCAACTGAGAACCAGGCAGAGACAGTCTTGCGCCAACACTAAAAAATAAGATGGATACGCGCGGCCTCGTGCCAATGCTACTCGACTTTGAGCACGCACCGTTTTGGGGATGAAGCCACCCCCCAAGCGATTAGGGACGGAATTCACGCTGAGCGTGATTTGGGAAGAGAGAAACTGCCTTGTGTGATAGGGGGAATTACTTAGTCACTGAGTGGAGAAAGGATTGCATATAAATATATTTTTTATTTTAAAAGAATTAGAATATTTCTTTATTTGGCTTAGAAGTTGGGGGTAAGTAACCCTTTTGTGGCACCCTTTTCTGGCATTTTGCAGGAAGCTATTTTACCTTTAGTTTTTAATGACTATTTATGGCATGCGAACATAAATTGCCGGAATGGTATGCCGAGTATAATGGAATTTCTTGTGGTGAAGGTCTAAACGGTCTCAAACCATTTGAAGGTTTAGCACCAAACCATTTGAAGGTTCAATTGGTCCAAACCGTTTGAAGGTTCAATTGGTCCAAACCGTTTGAAGGTCCAATTGATTCAAACCATTTAAGTACTAATAATCCCATAAGTGGTTGAAGAGTATCTCAAAGTTGATTTAATGGAATACCTCTAAAAGTACTTAGGTGATTAATACATTTAGAGTGATTATCCCTTGATGCCTATGAAAGTAATAAATTCAATACACTATGATAAGCATAGCTTCATGTACTTTAGTAAGAGGTTAAGTCAACCTAATAAGGTATGATGATGATGATGTGTGTTCCTAAGTACATGGAACAATGATAATTATGATATAATACTTAAATAATGCTATGTGCTCCAAGATATGTGGAAGCACTGACTGAGGGTTTGGATTAATGAGGTAATCATAAAACCCTAATCAATGGAGAATGGAAACCCTAATCAATAAGGAAAATTACAATAGATAAGTTTAATTGAATGCTTATGAAGGTATTATGTAATTCTAGACATGTGGAGTAATGAGTTAGGTTTTGGATATTAATTGTAATATCAATGCTTTCTCCTTGATGCATGGAGTTTTGAATTAGGGTTTGATCTTTGATAATGTGATCATGAAACCCTAATCAAGAAGGATGAAAAACCCTAACCCTAATTTTGGGTAATGGGTTGAGAAACCCTAATTGAAATGAAATGGGAAACCCTAACCCTAATATAGGGTGATGTTATGTGAAACCCTAATATAGGGTGATGTTATGTGAAACCCTAATATAGGGTGATGTTATGTGAAACCCAAATATAGGGTGATGTTATATGAAACCCTAATATAGGGTGATGGTATGAGAAACGCTAATTAATAAAGATGGGAAACCCTAACCCTAATGAGGGAATTGTGATGTTATCTTGTATTGCATAATGTTGATATGTGATTGATATGGTTGTTATCAAGTATACTAGCCATGCATGTATCATGAGATGATGAGCATAACCAGGTACAAGTTATGGTGTTAATGGGCTTTGTGAGCCATTATTTTATTTGTTTCCTAGTGAAAGGTGACAAGAAGTTTAATATGCCTGATGAACTATGTGAGATGCTTGTGAAACAAATATCATGAATATCTTGGTCAGATGACCTGGAGGTAATAGTTGCCTGATAGTGGTAACCATGTTCAGTGATGAACTAAGGGTTTGAATAACCAGATCCAGTAAACATGATGATGGTATTGTTGAGGGATGTGAATTCCCAGTAATGAGATAAGGGTTTGAGATCCCAATGTATTATAAAGTTTTGAAAAGTACTTGATAGAAGTATTACATGTTTCTTTGTAGAATTTGTCATAATAATTCTTTTTTGAAAACTTGACTGATGCTAAAAGAATATGGTAACGTACTTAAATAATCAAGTGGAATTCTATCATGTAGAGCCCTGGCCAAAGATCTATCATCGTCAGTAGCTGGTGATGGTGAAATGGATTCTCCTATGGGTTAGTCTGGAGCGTATATTGTTGAATATGTGGGGTTTCGCCGAGCTGAAAATAGGAGGATTAGAGTACAACTTCGGTTGTAGACTCGAGATTTGTATAAGAGCATAGTGAACATGCCCATGACTCAGTGTGATAGAGCATGAATGTGTTCATGGCTCAGAGAGAACGGTGAAATGGCATGTGGCTCAGATTTACTAGTGATGGGACCTGTACCAAGGCGGGATAGAGAATGGGTAGCCTATGGGAGCTAACCCTGTGATTGAGGTCACTTTAGCAAGAGACTGTGGTCCTGCTTGTGGTCTCACACTGACCGAGACGGATGAGATCATGGAGTTCGTCTCTTCTTTTGATCTAGTATGGCACCGACTTTGTGTTTCGCAACCGAAGGTTGGATTTGAGCGGTACGACTCACTTCCTCAGGGCATAAGTATGATTGTAAAATGTAATCAGTCATGTAGCGTATTTGCTTAAGGATGAAATACGGAAATCATTGGCTGATGATTACCTTGCTTATTGTATCCTAATTGGATAGATATTATACATGATCTTCATATTCCATATTAAATTGGATAGATAATTTATTGTTCTATCATTGCTTTAAAAGATGATGTTGCTCAATTCTGCTTAATATTGATTAAATCCTAATTTTCAATAGAGAATCCTCTGCTCAGTTTATTATTGTTTATCTGCAATAATAATATTTTTGGAGGAGAGTTATATATCTCGCTGGGACATGGGTCTCACTCCGTTGGTCACCAACATTTTAGGTGGATGCGGGCGAGGAGGTAGGGACCATGCAGCAGGGGAAGGACAACAGCATCAGGGACAATAATAACATCTCAGGTGGAGATACTGATTGTCGTGTCTTGTAGATATGAGTCATATGTGTCGTCTTTGTACTCTCAGGTCCTTGGAGTTAGTACTTAGTGTTTTTATGATCGGTCTGAGATATTTGGCATTGAATTCCTCGAGGTTTTATGTTTCATATGTGTAGATCTAACAGAGAAACTATTGTATGTAATCCTCGAGAAGAGAAGGTATGTGGTATTTACTTTGTGGACCAAAATGTATATATAATATTTTGGTTCTTGTTATAAGAGTTTCCTGGAAATGGACCTCTTTGCAAAATGTTTTAATTTTTAGCGATTTTCAGTAATCCGCTGCTAATGTTTTCTTCCGCATTAATCATTATCCGATGATGACCTAATTTATATTCGGGTCATCATCACAACAACAATTGAAGGTAGCACATCACAAGAAGAATTCATATGTGGACAATCTTTGTAGATCCTTGGAGTTTCAAGTGGGAGACAGAGTGTATCTCAAGTTCTCTCCTTTTGGAAGGGGTGCTGAGGTTTGGGAAGAAGGGTAAGTTGGCTCCCAACTTTATGGGACATTACCCTATGGTGGAATGTGTTAGGAAGGTGGCATATAACTTGGAGTTGCACCTGAGTTGCACAAGTTACATCTAGTGTTTCATGTGTGTATGTTAAGGAAGTTCCATCCTAATAAAGAGTTAGTGTTACAACATGTAGAGGTGGAGCTTGATGAGGATATGTCCTACGAGGAAGGTCTAGTGTTGATCCTTGACTGAAAAATGAAGAAGATGAAGAACAAAGACGTAGTTCTTATGAAGGTTGTGTGGCATCACTATGGTGTTGAGGAAGATACATGGGATCTCTGGGAAGAGATGAGGAGGAAGTACCCCTCTCTTTTCTCCTAGGATTTTGGGGACGAAATCCTTGTTAGGGGTTTATGGATTGTATGACCCCTGACCTGAGTATTGGGGTAATCCTATTTGATTTGGCTTATTCATGTGCTTATAATATTGATCTAACCTTTTGGGGTGTAATTAGGTCTTGTGGGGAGCTTAAGTGTCCAGTTTGAGCTTGTTTAAATGATGTTTGTGCTTTATGTGCTATTTTTAGTGCAAATTACAATTTACCCTAAATAGGGGTTTGATATGCAAATTGACACCTCTAGAGTGTTCTTTCTCTCTATTGGTTTCATGAGAGAGCGTGTGGTGCTTTTTTGTACCTTGTTTGACCCATGGTTGAGTTATGTCACCGCTAGTAGTGATTAGGGTTTCTAGGGTTGGTGTGCCTTGACCTTATAACCCTTGTTGGTTTTTCTCGACCTAGGTCATGACCCAGGGCTTGGTTGGAGGGTGTCACAGTTGAGACACCTTGCTTATGTGTGGTTGTCATGACCTAGATGGTCTTGGGTGTCTTGGATCGAGATTGGTGCTTGTTTGTAAAGTTTCTCGACCTAGGGTTTGTGGTATCTGTGTGTCACGACCCAGTGGTCCTTGGTGGTGTGTCACAATCATGGGTGGCTCCCTTGGTGTGTTGAGGTCTCGACATGAGGGTTAGGTTGCGTTAGTGGTTTATATCCAACTTAAAGTGTATCACCATGTCTTGCATGCATGATTATGATGGTTGCATGTGGGTGCTTGTTGGTCTTTTGGGTAGACGAATGATCTTTTGGTACCTTGGAGTGTTGACACATCATCCCTTACCTTCTCACTCAACTTCCACCTATATCGACCCTTATGTCTCCATGTTTGTAACCCTTTCATCCCTCCATCTTCTTACTTCTCTTTTTCTTGCCCTTGGAGCTTGGTGGAGCAAGGAGATCCATCCTTGGAGCTTGGTGACCAAACTCTTCTTGCATGTAGTGCTTATGGTGACCATAGCCCATCCTCAACCCTTAGTAAGTGTTTACCTTCCTAGATGGTGCTTCTTTAGATCTCCTACCTCCATATTCCTCTCTTTTCTCAGCCCTAGATCATGGTTCCTCCATGGTGGTCGTTTTGGGAGACAAATTCCTCATCACAAGGGTGATAGACCATGTTTTGACAAGGTAGAACCAAGTGTGAGGAGGGGTTCTTCTCTCTTTCTCCCTTTCTCTTTTGGCTAGGCCTAGAGCTTTTTGTTACTCTTTTCTGGGATGATATTTTACCTTGGTTCCTTCTCCTACTTGAGGTGTTGTTATGGCCAAGAGTGTAGCTTTTGGTGTAGCTTCTTCAACCCTTTGATCTTGTGCTTGGAACTCTTGATCTTGGAGCTTGGGATCCTTGGTAGTGATTTTTTAAGGTGGGTTATATAACACTTAACCGACTCTATTGTTGCACTCTTTTATGCCTGTTTGCTATTGTCTTCTCTCTCTAAATTGCTCCCTTATCATTCTAGTAGATAGTTATAATCTCCAGTACTTGTTTGATGGAGAAACCTTGCTTGGTTTGGTGGAAATTTGAAACCCTAATCTACCTGCACCTATTTTTTATGGTTGATGTGATATGAAGGTTCTTCCCTATTTTTTGACCTTGATCTTGCTGTCCTGCATGGTGGACGTGTCCCTAGATGTTGGAGGGAGGTTAGGTTCTATTTTGGGTACCTTAAACATGGTTTTCTCTTTCTTGGACAAGGTTCTTTCTTGGTGGTTTCTTGACCCATGTCATAGGGTTTTTGGTGATCGTTTGCTTCAGCTCTTCCTTCACGGTGACCATCATTTTCTCCTTTGTTTTGGTTTTACTTTGGAGACTAAAATGTTATCCCTTAGGGTGTTTGAGACATCTTCCCTTTGATGGTCGTGACCATAGTTAATCTTGGTCAAGTTTTCTCTCTTGTTGATGGGTAGGATCTAGGTGTCCTTTAGGTCGCGACATGTTGATAAGTTGAAGTCGAGACATATCTGGAGGTCGTGAAAGTTGGGAGTGGTTGGATCTCTTACCCTTAGGTGTCGTGGTCAAGACCCCCTAGATATTTCTGTCACAACATGGCCTAGATAGTGTGGTAGTGACCTAGTGGTTGGATGGTGGTCCATACAGGCTTGAGGTCGAGATGCTTCTAGGTCGAGACGTTGGTGGAAGGTTAGAACCTTTACCCTAGATTTCATGGTCATAACATGCGATAGGTGGAAGGGGTCAAGACCTATTGGTATGAGGGGTAACGACACCATAGGTTTTGTGGTCGTGATATGGATCAGGTTGGGTGATCGTGACCTAGTTGCTATGTGGTCAACACATAATGATGATGGTTTTTGAGGGGGGTATGCTTGGACATTTAAGGATACTCTTGTATTTGTGATGAATAGGTCATAGTGTTGTTTGAATAACATCTAATAAACTCTAATGATGTTCCTTAAGCTCTATATAGTACAAGATGATGGAAGGTGGTGAATCTAGGGTTGATGGTCGATCCTAGCTTTAATAAACCCTTGCTGGCTAAGAAGAAACACAAACCCCAATAATGTGCAATGATATTTTCTTGTTTCTCTCTTATCGAATCATTATGATGTTATGTGAATATCTCACTTGTTTATGAATTTCTAACCATGCTGGTGTTATGATCTTGATAATCATAGCTAGTGTATGATATGGTGATTAAACATGATACAAGTTGTATGAGCCCTCAAGAGGCCTGTTGAAACACTTGTGATACAAGAATTATGAGTTGAGGGATTGATATTTCATAACAGGTGACATTGGTATTGATGATGTGGTTAATGGAAATGGTACAAGCATCTTGTGGTGCTAGTGTGACAAGTTCACACCCCATACGTTTATATATTTTAGAAGTCTGATATGCCCTTATATTTGTAGAGTTTGTTATGACTTTATAAGTTGCAACTTGATTGATGCTAAAAGACACTTAATTGAATTGACTAATGAAGTGGAACCTAATCATGTAGTTTTTCCATGTGCCATAGATCCATCTCAATGTCAACATTTGCTAGATGGTGAAAGCTTGGAGTCATATATTGTTGAGTATATGCATTCATAGGATTTGTTGCAAGCTATACCCTAGTAGGAGTGTGGCTACGGGCCATAGAACAATTATATGTTGCTTATGAGGTTTCACAGGATTGTCTACGGGCCATACCCTAGTAGGAATGCAGTTGTGGGCTGTAACTCAGCTTCACTAGCCTCGTGACCTGTACTAAGGTGGGCCAGGTCTTTCATTGTTTGACTTTATGCCACAGGTTGCAATTGACTGATATGTCTCTATTGTGTATATATATATCTAGGTATATATATGTATATATATTTATATATATATATGTATATATATATGTATATATACATATATGTATATATATGTATATATATACATATATATATACATATATATGTATATATATAGGTATATATATATATATATATATATATATATACCTATATATATACATATATATGTATATATATAGGTATATATATATATACATATATATGTATATATATGTACATATGTACATATGTATATATATATATATATATATATATATACATATATATACATATATATGTATATATATAGGTATATATATAAATATATATGTATATATATACATATATATGTATATATATATATGTACATATGTATATATATATATATAGATACATATATATATATATATATATATATATATATATATAAATATATGGGAAAGGTGTTTCTCATAACTAGCATATGTGATAAGAATATGTTGATGTACGAACTTTGTGATCTATATGGACTTCTATGTAAAGGTTTTTGTTGCTTTGGTGCTTAATGAAAATCGTTTTCATTTTCAATGTTTTTCTGTAATCTGTTTGTTTAGTTTTGTTTCCATGATTAGTTTCAAGTGATCTCATGGTTTGTGGTGTGGGGCATCACAATGACACCACTAAGATCCGTGAGGCCATACAGAACAGATGCCAAGTTCTTACAATCCAACCAGAAGGTTGTCCATATATACATTACATGTTTCATCCGAAAAACTTTCAAGAGGGAGCTACAAATTATGCGATTGTGCTCCTTCCTCAAATTACCCAATTGGAAAAGTATGTTCAGTTATGACCCATTTATTTAAAAATTGTGTGTATGAAATTACATTCCAAAGATATTTTGTCATGATTGAAACCTTTCCTCAATAATTGGGTATGACCTACATAGATGAGCTTCATCTCGAGTAGGTGTATTTCGAACAATGTGATCCTGGTACAATAACAAATTGGCTCTATAGATAATTCCAAATTAAATAAATATTCACTTGTTGTGAAGTTGGACCTTGCAAAGGTGTATGATCGAATGAGTTGGGACTTTATACACGATACACTCAAGAGAATGCCTATACCCCTTAATATTATCACTATCGTTATGTAGGTGATCACCATAGAACGCTTGAGTATACTCTGCAAAGGAGAAACACTAGAGGAATTCAAACCTTATAGAGGTGTTAAACAAGGTGACCATTCATCATTGTACATCTTCATTTTTTGTTTGGATAGTTTTTGAAAAATTATTGCACAAGAAGTGGAGGAGAAGAGGTGGACACTTGTGATTTTTACCAAGAATAAACTATATTTCACTCATTTCTTCTTTGCAGACTATATATTATTATTCTATGGGGGGTATGGTTACAAGGGAAGGTTATGATGGGTTTTCTCAAATTGTTTGAGAAAGCTTCATGCTAGAAACTATCTATAAATAAATCAAGTATTTTCTTCTCAAAAGTAATTGCATGATCCCTATGCAACTATATTTGTAGGAAAATGGAAATTCAAAAGATTGAAAACTTGACAACAATTGTAGGAGTTATGGTAGTCCATGGGAGAAATAAAAAAAAGTTATACCTGAACTTTTTTGGCAATCTATACAAGAAGGTTGATATATGGATGCACAAAACACTCCCATTAGCTGGCAGAATTACATTGGATAAATCTATTATTAACTAACCTACCCCATGCATTATGCAATCAGTTGTTCTACCTATCTCCACCTATTATAACATAGATAAATTGTTAAGAACCTTCATTTGTAGTACTGGTAGAGAGAAGACCAGTATAAACCTTATAGTATGGAACAATAATATTTGTCCCAATGAATAATGAAGGATTGTGTATGATCTCGGTGAAGGATAATAATGAAACTTTGACTATGAGAATGATATCGAGTTCATGCACAGAAACTGAAAGAAATTGAGTCAAAATTATATAGAGTAAATACACTACAAGGACAAGGTATGAAAAGTCTAATTCCAACTTGTGGAGGGGTATCAGGAGGCATATGGAGATAGTTGAAATGCATACCAAGTCTATAGTCATGAACAACATGAGTACTAATATTTGGAGTGATGCATGGGTAATCTATATCGATACCATAAATTAAGCCATACAAGGTCATTCCACTAGTGTTGGATGACATGCGAGTGTTCACTACGGTTACAGATGAAGGTGTTTGGGATGTGCATTTTTTGCAAGACTACATTGTAGATAAAATAATAGCTAATATTCTAAGAATGTAACTGTGTCTAGAGGAATACATGGAGGATGGTCACAAATAGATACTATAGAAGTATGGGAACTTGACACTACATCCGGGTTCCAATTTACTATGGAGAATAAGGTGCAAAACTCAGAGACGAACTGAGATAGCATATGACACAATTGTTTTCACAAAGAATAGATTTTTTCTTGTGGTGCATGCATCATGACCATATTGTAACAAATCAACTTCACTTCTAAAGGAATATGCCAAATAGTGAGGAGTGTGAGAGATATAGTAAAGATACATAATCTAGTTTACACATAATTAGAGACTATCCATTTAGTATGCACATCTAGTTAAACTTGAAACCCCCTCACAATGATAACTTCTTTGCTACTAAAAATGAAGCAGGCATGCTACACATGAATCTAAAGAGTAAGGGTGCTTATACATATTTAAATATTTTGTTTGCAGCATCACGATGGCCATTGTGGAAGCTAAAAAATGAGCATGTCCTGGAGAAGATACCATGTAATTTGGTGAGGTGAGTAGGTTGTGCAATAACTTTTTACCATGATATCATAAGATCATGGGAAAGAAAGTGGTGATAAAAAAACACAATCATGATAAATGTGACTTTCAGACTAAGTTTCCTCTAGAGGTGGATCATTTAATTACAATAGATTCATCCATTGACAAGGCATAGAAAAAGTCAATCTAATATATATTATTTGGGACAATAGAGGTTCTTGAGCACTAAAAAGATCTAGAGGATGGGTGAATAGAAGTTTTAGTAGATATTATAGAAAACTAAAATACTTAACTCAAAAAAAGTGAGAGAAGCAAGAAACCACAATAGGACACAGAGATTTAGAGTGGTTCCATCAAAATATGTCACTCCTCTACCTAGTTGTTTCTGACAAAAAATTATAAATCGTGTATTTTATTCCTTTTATATACCAATACACAATACACACAAGTTTAGTGGTGTCTCTTTTGTCACAAAGACTAACCCTCCTTTTCAGCTCATGGAGAACTCCCACCTACTTTAATAGGCTATGGAAGGTCACCCTCTTAACCTCTTCTTTGATGGGTATGAAAGAGCATTGTTGCTTTACCTCTTCTTTAACAACCAGTAGAAGAGCACTAAGTTGAGAAATCTCCTTCTTCTCATAGGTTCTTGGACAAATTTCAATCCAAGAAGTAGATCAAGAATAATTCAACAAAGAAGAAATAGAATCGAGAAAGAAAGTAATAAATTAAGATTATAAGATGTACGATCAATATCTAATGGACAAATGATGATGATCCACTCTAAAAAGGTTTATGCAAGGTAGTATTAGGTGGAGAGGATATTATAGCTAATTTAAGGGATTAGGATAGAATGATAGCCACTTGAAGTATTGGACATAAGCTCTTTGAGAATAATGAAATGTATTTATTATGCTCAAGTATGTGTATATGATCTCAATTGTCATTTAGGTGTTGTGTATTAGGTGTACTTAGACCGCTCCTATTTATAGAAAATGTTTACAAGTGGCTAGGGAAACTATAGGGAGAATCTAGAGTGTTAATTTAGTAAGAAGATTTGGTTATCCTTGAAACCCCTGACAAGGTCAACTTCTTTGCTACTAATAACCTAGCAGACTGGATACACATGAATTTAAAGAGTAAGGGTTCTTAAATAGATTGAAATATTAAGTTTGTAGCATCATGTTGGATAGTGTAGAAGATAGGGAATGAGAAAATTCTTGATAAGATATTATGTAATTTGGTGAGGTTAGTAGGTTGTACAAATTTTTTTTTACTAAGAGATTAGAAGAGCATGGGAAAGGGAAGAGGTGATAAAAAACACAAGAATGAACAATGCATCTTTCTGAATGAGCTTCCTCCAGAGGTGGATCATTTAATTAAAATAGATGCATCCATTTACGGGGTGCAAAAAAAGCTTACATAACTATATTATTAGGGATAGTAGAGGTTCGTGGGTACATAGTGACACATGGATAATTAGTGGGTTGGATATAGTTGAAGCAAAAACAATTGCCATCTTGAGGGGCTTAAATGAAAGCAATCGAAGAGATAATGTCTATATTCAATCAGATGCTAAAGTGACTACGGATTATGTACAAGGTTTTAATCCATGCCCACATATATTTCAGAGAACGATTAAAGCAGCAAGGAAATTTTAAGAAGTCAATCACTTGTCAAGATGATCATCAAGAAAAAATTCTTTAATGTTTTGGCTGATACACTTGCTAAGAGGCAACTCAAGACACCACAAACTCGGTCAAGGCTTGAGACATGCTTGTTTTGACTAGAGGAACTTTACAAGAAGGAAGTTTGAGAAAGCAATGTTGACGGTTAAATGTAATGTAGGTGTCCGGCTTAAAAAAGGAAACTTGTTTGAAAATTTTCTAAAACTCTTAATGTATGGATTTTGTAGGTGTTTGAACGAAAGTCAGGATGAAACCAAGACAAAATTTAACATGGTCATATTTTTTAGATTAGTGATTTAATTAGATATGTTTAATCATTTTTATTTAATATCCTCACAAGTTAGAATTTTGATTTACACAATATATATCTTGTAGAAAGTAAGTACTCATTGATGAAAACCCAATTTAGTATTCCACTAAAAGTGTAAATATTTTATTCAATAGTAGATGGATGGTTAAAGTGATTCGCGTAATATTTCATATTTTCATTGGAATGTTATTTCATACGAATATACATATTTTAGAGCATCATGCAAAAACTGAGATCAGATGCTTGTTATGAAATGAGTAGTTATGCTTCTACTTCGAATTAAAAGAAATGACATTTCCTCATTAAGGGATTCTATTGATGTCAACATAAATGTGAGAATTGTTGAATGAGAATGACTATATGAGTATATATAGTTTTTTATTTGAATATGCAAGAGATGTTATATGTGAATCAGCCCTGAGAAACCCTAAGATAGGAGTAATCACTAATTTAAGAATCCAATTTAGTATCATCAATGAGTCTAGTTCAATAGTCCAAGTATTTACAAAATTATTAAAGATAATAGAGAATTCTAAGAGAATGATATAATCAATTAATATAGTAGTAATAGATTCCATAAATATCTTAGAAACCATCCTTTGCATGTTTGTAGAGAGAAGGAAAAAATCATCCTATGGACTTTTATATATAGGAAGAAGTAGCCCATCTATAGAGATAGGAGGTACCCAACACCAACAAACTAGGTATAGGTGGTACTTCAATTTACAAGAGTAAGTAATAATAACTGGAGATCCCAATGATACCAGTTCATTTTAGTAGGGGTTTCCAACAATAACTGGAGACTTTGTTGGTACCCATGCAAAGTGGAGTATGTAGCCCTTATGGGCCTACTCCTTATAGAAGTTATTTTGTATTCTGTTATCCCTTGTGAAAATGCATTATGTGGAGCCAAAGTATGTTCATCCTAGTGGAACCCCTCTTGAGTACCTATGACTAAGGGCGACATGTTGGTTGATGATATTCTACCTTGACCACACCATATAAGGAAATTATGCAAATTGAGGAGTTAGTAGCAGTCTTAAGGTAATGGATTTAGCTTAAAACAATTACCATTAATCACACAATAGTGACTTTTTCTTGGATGGTATGACCCAAGTGATTTGAGGTATAAGTAAAAGATAAAAGTAATTGAGTTTAATTAAATCTAGATAAAGAGTTTAGTTAGTCGTATTAGGAAATCATGTTTTGTGTTTCAATATAATAGTAGTCATCTTAGCAGTCAAGTCAAGTAAAAATTAATAAAATATCAAAAAGAGAACAATAAGGAAAATGTTTTGATATTTGCATATTTCCAGTGATGCATGCCGCAATGATATTTGTAAACTTTTGCAAATGTAGTTTTTTTAATTTGCATTAATACCTTACTTTTATTTCAATTGTTCAAGAAATCTAAATGCCTACTATATTACTTCATAATGTTTTCCAATTTTACTCATTTGTTCAGTGACTAGCTCACCCGTCTACTCCAATGTTTTGTAGGGGAGCCATGTGAATTGAATAAGTACATGCATTAGAGTATATCTACCATAATAGTTAGGTATTAGATAGTCAAGTTAGTCATTCCTTGTCACTCTACATCCCTGTAAAGAAAAAAGAGTGATCTAAATGATATTACAAAATATGGTGTCTTTACTACTAGAATATTTATTTAGTTATCAAGACATATGTAGTTCTAAATACCAAGAAGTAGTAAGAAAGTTTTAATATGTAAGAGTGGAATTATGTCAACGGATTTAGGTTGTATCCCTATGGGTTGATTTTTTTTAGTTAGAAGAGACATTAGTCCCCCCTTCCTCAAATAGGTGCCAGAGCCCAGATGACTGTAGGGATGGTAAATACAATGCACAATAGGGAGTTTCAAAACTGGGTCCCTCAGGGAGGACAACTTGGACCAAACCACCTACGCTACACTGGCCAGGTTATCCCTATGGAATCTTAGTTTCATGTTAAATGTGTTAGATATGAAAAGTTTGAAATTGATAAAAGTTAAGAGCGATGATAAGAAATTGTTTAGTACTCAACTTATGCAAGAATGTCATGATTAGTAGTTAATGTGAGATGAAGGTGTCACCACCTAGTATTATAAGTTAAACTGAGTTGTTAGGGGCCATTAAGTCAGTGAGTTAGAGTCATAAGTGTTGCATTTAGAAAATGATATGATGATATCCCTAGGGATTTGAGAATTTGGATACTCTAGTCTAATATATGTGTACTCGGGATCATCCAATATCAAGCTACTCTTTCTATTCTTCAATGTACATCTTGATTAGGTATAAAATGAGAGGATGGGCTAGAAAGAAACAGTAGAAGTACTAGGATTAGAAGACCAAATTTAAATGAAGAGGTAATATGATAACACTAGTACATTTTTGGCAGGTTGTATTATTATATGTGGCTTCAATGTTGTAAAAGACTGACAAAAAAAATACTAGAATATAGGATTTTGAATGAAAGCGACAATATCCATCCAAGGAAAATTTTGGGTGCTACTTTAATTACTATGTCAGTTTCAGAAGGCAAAATAGACATTACAAATTACTTGGAAAATATTTTACCCAACATACTTGGGACAATAACATATCATGTCAGTTTTGTGTAAACCGATGTCATAATCTCTCCAATTATCTACTCATGAGATACATTGTAACACCTCAAATTTTGCACACACGCACATGAGCGGAAGCATTAGCTCCTAACTCATAATATTGATTTGGGTGTCACATACATTGAATATTATGCATCTATGGAAATTGAAATAATAACCAACTAAGGATCACATATCATTTCTCATTCTCAAATAGTTTACATAAAAAGGAACTTAGTACAATTTATGACATGTTTGAAAGATCTTAACATAAACAACTATATCATAAAACATGAAACTAAACTAAGGTGGATATTGGCACCCTACAAAGGCACTCTAGTCCTTATTGTATCATCCTTATCCTTAGCCTAATGTTTTAGTCTTCCTCTTCTCATGACCTACAGAAATCTCATCCCCAACCATGCAAAGCAACATAAAACATGTGAGTGGAACTGAGTAGTTATATATGAAAATAACTTATACTTGAAACGACATAAAAATAACTTGAAACAGGAGTGCTTAACATGATTAACATTATTAATAAAATACTTAAGTAAATTGACATGAGTACATGAACACATTTATTTTATCTTGAGTTAATATAGTCACTCTCCTGAATGCACCACATTGCTCAAAAGGTCAGTTAAGGCTCACATATGGCCAACTAAGGCTCACATATGGCCGGTTAAGACTCACATAAATCTCCCACAGAGCTCATAAGGCCATTTAAGGCTCACACAAGGCCATTTAAGTCTCACATAATGTCGATTAAGGCTCACATAATGCTCCCACAGAGCTCATAAGGTCGGTTACTCACATAATTCTCCCACAGATCTCATAATGTCATTTAAGGCTCACTTAAACATGATTGAGAGGACTATATTAACATAACATGATTTCATAATCTTAAACATGATTTTCATAATATCTTCATTTCTTGAACATGAGTATCCTAATTTCTTGATCCATTAGAATGGCAATGCTACATAATATTTCATTTGAAATAATAAACATGAAAATAGTAGAAAACATAAATTTTTAACATGAGCATAGGAAAATTATGAGAATTAATGTACTCATACTTTTATTGAGATGTTATGATTACATAAGTAAATAAAATAAACCATGAACCCTAATTTAATACTTAGTTTTAACAACCACTCACCTGAACCTAAGGAGGATACTAATTGTATCTTAATTCCTGATCAAATACTAATTTCTAGATATTGGATTATAGAATAATGATTGGAGACGCTTAGTTAAACTCATCGCCGTCGGTGACGAAGACCATATATGCAAAAACTTCTCAGATGGTTTTGACTCAAATCAACATTGTATTATGATCACCCAGATCGGGAATCCACTTCCGAGATTGCTGGGAATCGGTGAGATGAAGCTTTGTCGCCTAGGGTGACAGTTGTGCCATATGATTATAAAGGAAAATTGGTTGTTTCGGATAGGATGAGGAGTATATCTGTTTCTAGGGCTCATTGAGATCAGAAGAGCCTCCTAAATATGATCATGGTGAGAAATAAGGGATTTGTGGAGGTTGGGGAGAGAGATATAGTGCTTGGGACGTGACACTATTGGTTCTTGATGTAGGAGACAAGGTCTCCAGTCACTCGATCCTAATCCGACGGCTTGGGCTGGATACGTGAGAACAAATAGGAGCATGTAAAAAGCTCAAATAAATAATTGACCGAACTTTGGTATTCCCATGCAATCGACCAAATTATGTAGATATCTATGTCAAATAATAAGGTTTGCTATTATTTTATTCTTAGTACTATATTTTTTAACTAGGTTTGTCTAAAATTTATGGAATTTGCTAAATTGGATAAATTGACTATGAGGAATCCAATAATCCACTTAGTTTTGTAACGTAGCCTAGAGGATTATATAATTTACATGATTAGGTACCTAGGATTATTATTCCATTAATGATAATAAAAAATAGTTAAAATATGAAATTTGAAGAAATCTCTAACACCACATTAGGTTCCCATATACCATTAAATGGAACATACTTATGCACAAATATGGGGAAATATTTCTATTTAGCTTTTCTTATCCATTATTACATAACTAGGGCTAATTTGTATGTCTAATTAAATTAAAATTTGAGGGAACTATGAGTGATCATATGCAAGGATATTATAAGAAAGGTAACTTGGTGACTTAGCATTATAGGGCATATTTTTCTTGGATTGAAATTATTGGGATGTTACAATTCTACCCACCTTAAAGAAAGTTTGTCCTACAAATTTTCATGTATAATTAAGGCACTACCCACCCTAGGGTTTCACTTATATATATGCTAACACATAAATCTTATCATAACATTTATTAGGAATGCACTAATGTATTCATAACAGGGAATTCACATGGATAGTTTATGCATTATATTTGACATGAGTAGGAAAACTAATGAGTGTATGTATTACTAATTGGACTTGAAACTATCCCATACCTTCATTATCTATCATGGTAAAGAGTTCTGACATACATTAATCATTAGTATAATCTTAATACTCGAAATAAATGAGTTGATTAAGGTGAGTTCTCCACATAACCTTACATTAAAGTTCTCATTGCTACCAAGGGATCATTATAGCAGAGTGTTCATTGCACCAAAATGCTTATTGTACTCATGTACTCATTTAGCTTGGAGAATTACTTAATTAACATTCATTTCTTAAAATTTCTATTATTTACTTTATTCATACTCATAACTTTATCATAAATGTATTCATAATGTAACCATAGCATAAATAAACACTTTTCACTAACTAATGTATTAGGTTTAGGTGACTATCTACTTTAGGTCCTACGTATAACCTTCTTTATGACATCCCTGGATACGTGTTGATCAGGCACATATGCAACAATGTGAGACATTATCGTGCTACTGTATAGAATCTAATAGTACACATGTCCCATGCCACATCCACTAATAAGTAGGAAAGAGATACACAATAAGTCTTTATGCTCACGGCATGTCCTCCAAACTTCTCAATTGGTTGGCCAAACCATTGAGAAATGAGAGGACATGTCATATGTGAAGGTTAATACAAATAATCCAAACTAGATGGACATCTATCCTAAATACTTGTGTCTTTATATACATAAAACTCATGACTTCAATTTTTTAACGAGGGTTTTCTATCATTGACTACTCATCAAATAATAGGGATATTCATCCTAACCTCATGACTTAATTACCTAAATATTAGAAGCATACGTAGATCTTAACCTAGTGAACTAAAAAGGGTATAAAACTAATTGAGAACCATATAGATGTTGGTATGTATACCCTGAGAGCCAATCATGGGATGATTGGTGGGATGCATTAAGATTGATTTGATAAACATCAAAGGTAGGCTTCCAATTCTTTCTGGTTTAGTCATATGAGATAATGATAGAACAGATTGAATGTCTTGAGAATGACAGTACTCAATGACGTATGCTTTCAGGTTTAGGACCTGAACAATGAGATCATACAAATGTTAAGAGTTTGTCCATTCTTATTATGTCCCTAGTCATATGTCATTGTGGAAGGTAGATAGACAACAATGACACACAAGACTAGATTGTGGTGTTGGTTGATGACAGAATCTCATTAGTCATGATATGGAGATATCAAACCAAACACATAGGTACTTGTTAGAGAACAAGTTTACTAGACAGACCCATAGTGAGTTTGACACATGGGACCATGACATGGTAGTCACAGTCAATTCTCACAGTGATGGTGGTGAGTGTGATTCTTTGACCTAAAATCACTACACTCAACACATGTCGTTGGATACACTTTGACATCATCAAACACTGTCCTGAAACATGGGTTGTTATAAAGGTGATGATTGGGTGGCTTTGACACATGGGGCTTTTGAGGGGTGAGTGATAGATATGGGATTTGTCCCTCCTGAAGGAGTTTGATATCCATGGTCACTTGATGAGTAGGATTGAGACAGGCGTGCACACACATTTGTGAATTAGTATGTGATATTGATGTCATACATATCTCCTTCAATCTACTCTGAGATCAAGAAAGTGAATGAATGTTGATAGGATGACTATTCCATGGCTTGAGTTTATTCGAGATATCAGTGACAAATGAATTATACATTCACTATAACACCATTCACAGATTGTAGGATTGAAAGTTGTTCTCCAACTTTCTATTTCACTTGGGTGCACTGATGTGCGACTAGGCACTGCTCTTTGCTTGTGAAGTCATAAGTATTATGGACTTTCACTGTCAACGTGAAATGGACTTGCAGGGTCACACACATAGGATTTAAACTGGAAGAGGATTTTATCAACAAATGATGTTTAGATTGATTACTAAAAGAGTTCAGTATTTCAATTAAACACTCAATCAATTGATATCTCAATATCATAGTGTTCAAGGTGTTGGACTGATTGATTAGAGTATTATATTGATTGAAACTACGATTGACTGATTTGCACAAGTCTGCTGCCCTTACCGATTGGCTCATGGGATGAACTGGTCGGCTCATGTTGGTGAACCGGTCGGCTCATGGGATGAACCAATCAGCTCAAGATAGGCTGAACCGACCGATTCAACAGTTACCGATCGGCTCAACTGGTCCAACCGAGATCGTTTGGAAAGTCAGAAGACTATTTTGCAAATATAATTTGTTTCACTTGTACAAATTCGATTTGGACAAGGATTAATATTTGATTAATCAGAGACAAATTTGAAAGTCAATATGAGTTGTACTAGGACCATGAACTGATCGGCTCATGTGATGAACTGATCGGCTCAGGTGTCCCAAACGATCGGTTCAGGTTGAAACGATCAGTTCAGATCACCAAACAATCGTTTCAGAGTTGAAACAATCAGTTCGGTTGGCGCAAGTTGGTTGTTTTGCGGAAAATCTCGAACCCTTCTACTCTTGCTTTAATCCCACATTGCCCGGGATAAAGAAACATGTCCCATGACCCTCCTATATATAGGGGTATTGGGGGCTTCTCTGGTGAACAACTCAGTGCACCAGTTGCTCTGTAAAGGTATCGTTCTCTTTGGTTTTGGTAACTGAGAGAGAGCACGAGAAAGTGCTACCTGATAAGGGAGGCACAACAAGGGAAAGACAACTACAGAAAGTGAATGGAGGTAGGAGAGTGTGTCGGTGACTAGTACACTGACAGGAGGGTGTGACTCCTTCTGATTCCTTATGGGACAAGGAGATCAGAATTCTAGGTTGTCCATGCAGACTACTTCAGAGGCGGGAGACTTCTACCGCTCGGATGATAGTTGTCAATCCCGACAGTCCTGGTGAGACCAGGAGCTGCACAGACATCGTCCAAGACCGGAGGTGAAGACCTGTTATAACCCCAATTTTTGGGTTCAAGTGGTGAGAAATATAATTTCTCATAATAAAGATGTTTGAACAAATAATTATATATTGGGTTGAGAATAATTGGATTTCATAGCCTTGTTGTTTGATTTGTGGGCTTTATTGGCTATTGGGCCCAATAACAAGGAAATAACAAAGAAAATTCCATTCGTGAATGAATAATTGAATAATTGATAAAAGAAATATGTGGAAACCTCTAGAAGGAAAATCCAAAGAGGATTTCGTGCCTCTTGGGCTCCTTGGGTTCCAAGGAGTCCAAGGTTGCAAAAAGAAAGCAATAAGAAAAGAAAAGATTAATTAAGTTTTTCTTTATGAATAAAGAAATTGGAAAATAATGAGAAAATGTGGAAAACGAGTGGAAAGAGGCATACATGAGATTTCTTGGGGAAATTTCGTATGCATGAGGTTGCTAATATTAAAAGGAATGACAAAGAAGAAAATAAAAGAGAAATAAAAAGAAATCCTCAAAAAGAGATGTTTAAATGAGAAATAAACAAGATAATATGAAATAACGCATTTAGATGTATCTAGAAGGATAATAAATATCCTTGGAAAAGAATTTCGAAATCATAAAGTTTCTTGGGAACCAAGGGGTCCCAATAAAGAGGAAAGAAAGAGAAAATACTAAAAAGGCAAAATAAGAGGATAATGTGTTGCATTATTAATGAATTATGAGGTATTGGTAAAAATAAAGTAATTTCGAGAAAAGGAAATCGAATTTCGTGCCTAAGGATTGAAAAGCAAGAAATAAAGAGAATAATGGCAAGGATTTTTGAATTCCTACTTATAAAGATAATTGAGGAAATCCAAGGAACAAAGAAGGATTGCTTCACCTTGAAGGAAAATTAATCCTTGTTAGAAAGGGGCTCTTTGAGTCGTGTATAAGACCTCATATGGATTCGTTTCTCTTCCCTATATAAGGGGGTGGAGTTCAGGGTCGAGTTCAGAGGGTTTTCACGCAGCCATCCATCTCTTCTCCTTCTTCTACTTCATATTCTTCGTCAAAACCCTAACTAAGAGAAAACCGTAAGAATAGGCATTCACGAGGCGGCTAAAGGTGGTTGCTAGGATAGCTCGACGGTCTGTGGTACAAGGGGGAAGCTCCACCGACGTCACCATGCCCAAACCAAGGCGTAGCTACCACAACTTGGCTGCAAAACCTGCACACGGTCGCAGACACGGCCTGCGTGGGCTGCTTCACGTGGACTCAAGCCGATGGCAACCTGAGGTGCGGAGAGGTCCAGCGGAGGTCAGGGACCCAATCCCGAAGGTCGTGGAAGGTCCAGGAGAGAAGGACAAGCCATGCAAGAATGCACGACGGCGACTAGGGTGGCTGCGCGCCATCTGCCCGAGGAAGAAGAAGGGTAAAAGATACTTTGGACCGTTTACCCCCCCCCCCCCCGTCATGAAGAGACAATCGTTTAAGTGAAGGGAAAAATCGACAATTGGTTATAAACTCAATCAGGCGCGTTGCATGGATATAGATGACGTGGCAACCTTGGATTGGCCGGAAAGGTATTTTCTTTGTAAAATCATATCTCCTAATTGTTAACTCTGATTAAGACATGTAATATATGAATTTTGATCAGAAGAACACAAGGAATCCATTAAAAATAGTTTCATAGCCTGAGCCTGATCTTAGTTTGAAATGTAGTGCAAATTATCATCTTTAATGAATTAAAGGTTAAGAAACCCTATTTTGAAATAAATAAAGTGTTTAATAGGGTTTAATGGATCCTTAGAGTTGATGTTAACCTGTTAAATGTAAAAAGGTACATTATATTAAAAAAGGAAGAACTTTGCAAATGATTGGTCTAATTTAGAGTTTAAATGCTTGAAATTGGAAAAGTACATAAATTTATCATCTTTAATGATTCAATTAAGGAAAAACCCTTAGATTTGGTGATAGACGGATAATTCAAGCTGGTATTAACATGTTGCTAATGAAAGAGAAAATAGGATTAAAAACATGATCTTTTTAGGGTTTCGTGCATGATTATGCATTAATGAGCTTGAAAACCCTAATTTTGATGAATATGTCTTTTAATTGGTTTAATTGTGTAAATCCACGAATAAAATAGAGATGTGATGATCCTAAGCCAATTTGAGCATGAAAGATCCTTAATGTGGATAATTTGAGAAATTAGGGTTTTTATGAGTGGAAAAGTTGTTTTAGGGTTTGTTAACTTAAAAAGGATAAAGTTTGAGAAATTGATCTAAGAAACCCTAATGCACTCTAATGAGACTTAGAAACCTTAGAAAGGTGTTCCAAGTCAATAAGGAGTTGTTTGGGATATGCTTGTGACAATTAGACTTTATACATGTTTTCAGGATCAATGTTTGTCTGATTGATTGATTGGCTTGCTTGATTGGACATCTAGTTGGATTTGGATAAATTGTTGCTTGATATCTCCAAGACAGATATGTGGTTACTTATGAATAACCGCTTAGTTTTCCAATGGTTTCTCGGACGTTTAATCGCATTGAATGCAACTAAACTGCTTGGATGTTCATATTGCAATTTTAAAGTGACTATGACTATCACTTAATGTATTTGCCTATAAACTCAGATCCTGGTTCTCTCTATGGCATAATAGCTAACCTAGTACATGGCTTCCTATGGGTAGGTCCATCAGGTTAGAGAAAGTCCTAGTACATGGCTACCTATTGGGTAGGTCCATCAGGTCTATGGATGACCTAGTACATGGCTACCTATTGGGTAGGTCCATCATGTCTATGGATGACCTAGTACATGGCTACCTATTGGGTAGGTCCATCAGGTCTATGGATGACTTAGTACATGGCTACCATGGAGGTAGGACCATCAAGTCACATTGAGTTAGATATTGGGCTACCTTTGGGTAGTGCCATGCGACTCTATTACCTAAAAGAGAGGTGAAATCTATGTCCACTGTAGGGACAGCCCAGAGTTCGAGAATATGTATGGATTGAGTTGTATGGCTTAAAATGTAATCTTGATTGTTAAATGATTAATTGAATGATTATATTGTTAACATAGTTGAACATTATCTGTTTCCTCCACATACCAGCTTCGGCTGACCGAAGTTTTGTTTGTCGGCATTTTAGGTACAATGAAAAGAACAAACAGTAAAGTGACACCTTGCGAATTCAAGAATTAAAGAACAAGGAGGAACTAGTTAGAATAGTTCAGTTGAGGTTAGAAGTTTAGTTTGTTCCAACTTTTCAAAGGTATGCAAAGAAAATTTTTATTACCATTTTCAGTATAGTCTGTTAGAATTTAATAATTGTTTATGGTTATATGTCGAACCTTTGATCCGGGATTAATGGGTGCGGCTTCAACCTCTTGGTCTCCCTTAATTGGGGGTTACTGAAAGGTGAGGTCGTAACATTTGGTATCAGAGCCCAGGTTCCTCATTTAACCATTAATAATTATTAAATTTTACAAACTCCATAGAACCCAAGGGAGTTATTAGAGGAGTATCCGAAAGACGGAGGTGTCTAGAATGGGATCACGACCGGGGGCTGGCAAGATTTTCCTCCGCACCGCTAGTCAGAATACGAGGACTCCCAGACCCGTGTGACCGCCTGGCCAAAGTCTTAGGGTATGAATCGAAATAAAATACCTTTAGGACATCTCATCTTATTCATCCCTTCTCATCACAAAATTCTGATAAGGACCTAAAGGATTAGGGTTTTCTTTCTTCTCCTCACCCTCTTGAGGTATGGGTAAGGTTAATAAGGTTTAAGGAATCCTCCATTAAATTAATGAAAGACATGTAAATAAGATGTCATGGACATAAGCTTAATAGATTAAGAGCAAAATAAATAATTGATACATGCTTAGGACGTATGACATAAGATGTCATGTCCTCAGAAGAGACCTGAGGCTAGACCTTCTTGTCAGGAGGATAAGTTAGTCTTGGAGATAGAGATCTCCATTGCAAGTAGAAACCTGGCATATCCTCTGAGGATGATGCCAACCCTAACCCTAAGTGAAGGTTAGAGAGAGATGAGTTGGACCAAGTTTTTAAAAGGACATGCCTTTGGGATGCCATATGATCCACGGGTGACCTAGCACCTTTGGCAACCCAACCCTGGGAAGGGTCGTGCATGTTAAGGTAAAGGATAGCACCTTAGATGATGATGATAGTGAAGGACCATAGAAACCCTCTGGGCTGGTGCAAGTAGGGTATATCTAGAACCTAGGGCATGTCATGGGGCTGACAGTAGGATGAAACCCTGGATAAGGAATCATGAGGGAGTACAAAGGGTTATGGATGATCTTGAACAAACATAAGTTCGAACCTAGGCTTCACCCATGTAGGGCATGCCTTGAGGTTGATCCTTCATGAAGAGAGAACCTCTCATGGTGAGGTTGGACGCAGGGTTAGCTCTAGAGAGAGCAGGAAACCCAACAAGAAAGTTGGAAGCCTAAAGCCGGAACAATGGATGATAGTGGTTGCCTTATGATCGATCCCTGGAAGTTTATAATACCTTGGTTTCCTTTAGAGGGACCAAACCCTTGAGAAAAGATGAAGTTTCTGGTACCTACATGCCTATGGTATAGATGTATACCTTCCTAGGTAGGAAAAAGAGTTCCTTAGACCTAGAAAAGTTTTGTAGCAGGTTATGAGGCCTTGTACCTTATGGTTTGTCCTTGAGGAAAATCCAACTCTAAGTGTTGCTTGAGTTGAAGGATGACAAGGAGTGTGTGTCATGCCTTTTTCACGCTTGGTTTGTAGTTAGGAGACAGAGCATGCAGCGAACCTAGGGTTCCTAGGCGTAAAAGGGGTGGTGGTGTACCTAAGGCTCATGATGAGAAGTTGAGTTCCTATAGAAGCGAGCATGGTAATCCTCGTGAATAGAGGAAAGGAGAAGCCCCTTAAGTTTAAGGTGTGTTTGACGAACCCCTCACAGCTAGGTTGATGATAAAGAAAGGTATGATCTTGATCCAGCATTGAGGAAAGAGGACAAGTACGACCTAGCATGGTTCAGTAGGTGATCTGTTTATGCCTTAATAGCTTGCTAGGGTTAGGTAGGCTCATTTGGATGTAAACCCTAGACCTAAGAGCTTTTGTGACCTTGTGGTCGATAGATAGTTTTCCTCCCATCTTGGGAGACGGACCCCTTTGGTAGGGTGCATGTCAGTTAGGGTAACCTAAAGAGGTCTCATAGGATCTTGAGAAGCTAAGTGAAGAGTACATGGTATGAGAATGAACCTGTAATCCCACATATATCCATCTCTAATTGCATATGAATGTGGTACCATGGAGGTAACCGGTATAGGGCTTGACCAAGGTAGGCAGGTTGCCATGATCCCGATGAAAGAATGAAAGTCAGCCCATGAATGCAGAAAGAGAGATGATGAAGGCTTGGGTAAGGTTCTAATGGAGAATCCTAAGTGTATCCTAGGGTCAGGTAGGGATAAGACCGATGAAAGCAGGAGTTGCCTAATTCCCCAGTTGCACATGACCATAGGGTCGGGAGGTAACAGCTATCATTGTCTGAGGGCCATGGGTTAGGAGATTGATCACCTTCATGAACACATGGGACCCAAAGGGCAGATGAGTAGGGCACTCTCTTGATGCATGGGGGAAAAGGGATGAACCCAAAAGAGTCGATACCCTATAGACCTAGAGGAGATGACCAAGGATATAAACCTCAGTAGGTTCAAGACTAGTTTGATATCATGATGTTTGTGATGAAGGGACATATGTGGCATGTTGCAACTTATATTTAATGGTGTACTGGCAAGGTGGGATGTACCATCTCTACTCTTGGAACAGGAAGAACTCTGTATTTGGACTGTAGCCAAATGCTTATTTCCTCTTGTTATGGGGGTGAGAGATAGTACATTATGCATGTCATACACCAAGGATAAGAGATTGGAACGTTGCCATGAGAAATGGGGATAGAGAAGATAACCTACCCTAGTAAAGTGAATGATACCTGGATGGGTTACTAGCACCAAGAGGAATGAGGTAGACACCTTATGAGGATGTTTCTAGCATGAGCTAAGTGGAGCTTACAAGTTATACCAGATTGAGTTTGGTCACCATGATGATGAAATCAGAGAGTGTTCGTAATGAAAATAGACATAGAATTTGAGGTGAAATGATAAGTGAAATACATGGAAGTGTATGTCTTCAATGTTACCTAATTCCTAAGAATGTGAAGTGGTAATGGAGGCACTGGTTGAGATACATCTGACTTGTGTGAAGAGGTTGTTTTTCTAACCCTAAGTTGGAAAGGAGAGGTGTTTGGACAACACTCAGATGTAACAAGGTACGTTGAAAAGTTAAGGGTTGTTTGGTTAGCCGGTCTAGTCCTTGATGCGATGAAAGGATGGTGGTAGAACCTCAAGTGCACCTCTTTGGAAAAGAAAGTGATGAAACCCCAATAAAATGCTTTAGGGTTTTTGAGGTATTGATCTTGAAGAATAATGACATACATGAGATCAGGATCACCATACACCGTGGTACTACCAAGATAATGAGTGATAATAGTACTTTAGATGCCTAAGATGAGGTTGCACGTGGCATGTGGCCATGCAAGCCAGGAGGTAAAGGACGAACACCAGTACCCCAGTGCATTGTTATAAAGGATAAAAGTCCCCGAAAGAGAAAGGGAGTTCATCAAAATGGGTGTTGTAAGTCTCCCCTAAATCAAGGAAGGTTGAGATGCAATATGGGTTATGGTAGTTCGCCTTACCTAGATGACATGAGAAAGAAGGAGTTTTGTCAAGGGACAGATCTGGTTGAACTACCCATGAGAGAGAGATGGTTCAACTATGAAGCGAGTTCAAAGGTTTTTGAGTTTGACCTACAGGTTCCCTTCCAAAAGGTGGAAGTGGGTACATGAAGAACGCGATGGTACAATTTATCACCCCTAACTATGGTTAGTATGATCTAGACTAAAGGGTCTGATGAGAGCACATGTGCTCGTTTAGGGTGATAGCTAGAGAAAGTTCTTGTCCTATGAAAGATGTGATGATGACCACCATAGCCAGTATCGGGATTCTAAGAAGCTATGTAAGGGAGGTTGTGTCGGTCACCACTTCAGTAAGGTGATGTTGGTAAAAGGACCACATGATGGTTAGAAAAGGGCCACATGATGGTTAGAAAAGGACCACATGATGGTTAGAAAAGGACCACATGATGGTTAGAAAAGGGACCACAGTGCGTGTAGATGAAGTCACTTTGATTGTGGAAGGGCTGAAAGGAGCCTAGAGACAATGAGAGTCGTGAACAGATGCAAAGTAGACTGACTTACAAGTTACTGTGGAAGAATATGTGAGAATCCGACCCCTCTGAGCTACAGTTGAGAAAGCTAAGTCCCCGATGCATGTGTGCATTAGAGATGGATGGGTGGAGAGGGTTAGGTTTGACCCTACCCCTCAAGATAGAGTAATGGGAAATGTTTCCATGTGTCCCATTTAGAGCACTATGTGAGGTACCCCGACCATGTGCTGAGCAATGAACCTAGTGAGCCCCAAGGGAGGCTGAAATGGCCTGAGTCACCTGTGTAGTTTATAGATGCCAGGATGAAAGAACTCAGAGAAACGAATATGTGATGATAAAGGTTCTTTGGAAACGCCATGAGTACGGCAAAGCCACATAGGGGCCAATGATGGACATGGAAAAGTATTATCCTGAATTGTTTGTTTGCTTGCCTGAATTTTGAGGACAAAATTCCTATAAGAGGGGAAGGATGTTATAACCCCAATTTTTGGGTTCAAGTGGTGAGAAATATAATTTCTCATAATAAAGATGTTTGAACAAATAATTATATATTGGGTTGAGAATAATTGGATTTCATAGCCTTGTTGTTTGATTTGTGGGCTTTATTGGCTATTGGGCCCAATAACAAGTAAATAACAAAGAAAATTCCATTAGTGAATGAATAATTGAATAATTGATAAAAGAAATATGTGGAAACCTCTAGAAGGCAAATCCAAAGAGGATTTCATGCCTCTTGGGTTCCTTGGGTTCTAAGGAGTCCAAGCTTGCAAAAAGAAAGAAATAAGAAAAGAAAAGATTAATTAAGTTTTTCTTTATGAAGAAAGAAATTGGAAAATAATGAAAAAATGTCGAAAATGAGTGGAAAGAGGCATAAATGAGATTTCTTGGAGAAATTTCGTATCCATGAGGTTGATAATATTAAAAGGAATGCCAAAGAGGAAAATAAAAGAGAAATAAAAAGAAATCCTCAAAAAGAGATGTTTAAATGAGAAATAAACAAGATAATATGAAATAACGCATTTAGATGCACTAGAAGGATAATAAATATCCTTGGAAAAGAATTTCAAAATCATAAAGTTTCTTGGGAACCAAGGAGTCCCAATAAAGAGGAAAGAAAGAGAAAATACTAAAAAGGCAAAATAAGAGGATAATGTGTTGCATTATTAATGAATTATGAGGTATTGGTAAAAATAAAGTAATTTCGAGAAAAGGAAATAGAATTTTGTGCCTAAGGATTCAAAAGCAAGAAATAAAGAGAATAATGGCAAGGATTTTCGAATTCCTACTTATAAAGATAATTGAGGAAATCCAAGGAACAAAGAAGGATTGCTTCACCTTGAAGGAACATTAATCCTTGTTAGAAAGGGGCTCTTTGAGTCGTGTATAAGACCTCATATGGCTTCGTTTCTCTTCCCTATATAAGGGGGTGGAGTTCAGGGTCGAGTTCAGAGGGTTTTCACGCAGCCATCCATCTCTTCTCCTTCTTCTACTTCATATTCTTCGTCAAAACCCTAACTAAGAGAAAACAGTAAGAAGAGGCATTCACGAGGCGGCTAAAGGTGGTTGCTAGGATAGCTCGATGGTCTGTGGTACAAGGGAGAAGCTCCACCGACGTCACCATGCCCAAACCAAGGCGTAGCTACCGCAACTTGGCTGCAAAACCTGCACACGGTCGCAGACACGGCCTGCGCGGGTTGCTTCACGTGGACTCAAGCCGATGGCACCCTGAGGTGCAGAGAGGTCCAGTGGAGGTCAGGGACCCAATCCTGAAGGTCGTGGAGGGTCCAGGAGAGAAGGACAAGCCGCGTAAGAGTGTACGGCGGCGGCTAGGGCGGCTGCGCACCATCTGCCCGAGGAAGAAGAAGGGTAAAAGATACTTTGGACCATTTTACCCCCCCCCTCATGAAGAGACAATCGTTTAAGTGAAGGGCAAAATCGAAAATTGGTTATAAACTCAATCGGGCGCGTTGCATGGATATAGATGACGTGGCAGCCTCGGATTGGCCGGAAAGGTATTTTCTTTATAAAATCATAACTCCTGATTGGTAACTCTGATTAAGACATGTAATATATGAATTTTGATCAGAAGAACACAAGGAATCTATTAAAAATAGATTTTTAGCCTGAATCTAATCATAGTTTGAAATGTAGTGCAAATTATCATCTTTAATGAATTAAAGGTTAAGAAACCCTATTTTGAAATAAATAAAGTGTTTAATAGGGTTTAATGGATCCTTAGAGTTGATGTTAACCTTTTAAATGTAAAAAGGTACATTATATTCAAAAAGGAAGAACTTTGCAAATGATTGGTCTAATTTAGAGTTTAAATGCTTGAAATTGGAAAAGTACATAAAGTTATCATCTTTAATGATTCAATTAAGGAAAAACCCTTAGATTTGGTGATAGACGGATAATTCAAGATGGTATTAACATGTTGCTAATGAAAGAGAAAATAGGATTTAAAAACATGATCTTTTTAGGGTTTCTTGCATGATTATGCATTAATGAGCTTGAAAACACTAATTTTGATGAATATGTCTTTTAATTGGTTTAATTGTGTAAATCCACGAATAAAATAGAGAACTGATGATCCTAAGCCAATTTGAGCATTAAAGATCCTTAATGTGGATAATTTGAGTAATTAGGGTTTTTATGAGTGGAAAAGTTGTTTTAGGGTTTGTTAACTTAAAAAGGATAAAGTTTGAGAAATTGATCTAAGAAACCCTAATGCAGTCTAATGAGACTTAGAAACCTTAGAAAGGTGTCCCAAGTCAATAAGGAGTTGTTTGGGATATGCTTGTGACAATTAGACTTTATACATGTTTTCAGGATCAATGTTTGGCTGATTGATTGATTGGCTTGCTTGATTGGACATCTAGTTGGATTTGGATAAATTGTTGCTTGAGATCTCCAAGACAGGTATGTGGTTACTTATGAATAACCGCTTAGTTTTCCGATGGTTTCTCGGACGTTTAATCACATTGAATGCAACTAAACTGCTTGGATGTTCATATTGCAATTATAAAGTGACTATGACTATCACTTAATGTATTTGCCTATAAACACAGATCCTAGTTCTTTCTGTGGCATAATAGCTAACTTAGTACATGGTTGCCTATGGGTAGGTCCATCAGGTTAGAGAAAGGCTTAGTACATGGCTACCTATTGGGTAGGTCCATCAGGTCTATGGATGACGTAGTACATGGCTACCTATTGGGTAGGTCCATCAGGTCTATGGATGACCTAGTACATGGCTACCTAGTGGGTAGGTCCATCAGGTCTATGGATGACTTAGTACATGGCTACCATGGAGGTAGGACCATCAAGTCACATTGAGTTAGATATTGGGCTACCTTTGGGTAGTGCCATGCTACTCTATTACCTAAAAGAGAGGTGAAATCTATGTCCACTGCAGGGACAACCCAGAGTTGGAGAATATGTATGGATTGAGTTGTATGGCTTAAAATGTAATCTTGATTGTTAAATGATTAATTGAATGATTATATTGTTAACATAGTTGAACATTATCTGTTTCCTCCACATACCAGCTTCGGCTGAATGACGTTTTGTTTGTCGGCGTTTTAGGTACAATGAAAAGAACAAACAGTAAAGTGACACCTTGTGAATTCAAGAATTAAAGAACAAGGAGGAACTAGTTAGAATAGTTCAGCTGAGGTTAGAAGTTTAGTTTGTTCCAACTTTTCAAAGGTATGCAAAGAAAATTTTTATTACCATTTTCAGTACAGTCTGTTAGAATTTAATAATTGTTTATGGTTATATGTCGAACCTTTGATCCGAGATTAATGGGTGTGGCTTCAACCTATTGGTCTCCCTTAATTGGGGGTTACTGAAAGGTGAGGTCATAACAAGACCACACAAGACGCGAGGTAATGTCACTGAGCAAGCCTTGGGACAAGGTATGCCTCTACAAACCATCCTTCCTATTGTATAGACATTGATACATTTCCTTTGTTCTGGGTTTGGGAGAAGAAATTTTTTGTTTTTGCTGCCTTCTTTGTCTCCCCTAAAACCCAACAGTGGTATTAGAGCCACGTCAACTGCTCTATACTTTAGGATTATCAATGTGATCGATTTTGGTTTGTCACCCTTATTTATTGCATACGATGTGAATAAAATTGGCTTTATGCATGTCCAATCCTAAATCCACAAATCCCAATATACATATATGATATGTAATATGAATACACTCGATACGCGTCACCCTTAAACGAGTTTTGTGGTGCATGTATAGTGTGGTTATGGCCAATAACTCATGTGTATGTGTGCTTGGTTGTATGTGGATTGCTTGCATCTCGATCTACGCATCGATTCCCTATCTCCTATTCCTGATTTAACTCGAGAGAACTTGAGATTTCTTTCCTACCTTTGCTCCTCCCGAATGTAACTTAGGGTTTCACAATACAAATGTAAAATAGGATAGATCTTTTATTTCATGTTATGTCAAAGAATGGAGGACCTTCTGATGACAACTGAGACGATCAGTTCAAGGAGTGAACCGATCGGTTGGTGATCCAGATGACTGGTTCATGGAGCGAGATGATAGGGTGCCGTCCATGAGGAGATGAATGATGACCAGGCGAACTAATCGGTTGGAGGAGCCAACCGATTGGCTGGTGGAACCCAACCGACCAGCCTAATGGCGAGCTGATCAATCATGGAGATGAGTTGATCAAACCCAAAATGGAAAAGCACAGAGTTCATCTTTTACAGATTGCATATGATGTGGACCTAGATGACCATGATTCCTCTTGGATTGAGGAATCACAGTAGGATGGCCATAATCATCGCTTTTATCATTTCACATGTTTTTTGTGGGATATAACATGTATATGATACGTACTATGTATTGTGGTGATTGGATATGTATATGTACCTATAAAAACCATATCCCTCATTAAATATTAAAGTTTTAGATGACTTCCAAATGTGACACACATGAAAAGCTTGATCGGCCAAGTGTGGGCACGCCCTAGTGTGGTGCACCATCTATCTCATGAAAGTGTGAAGGATGAATGTGTGGGTCTTCCCTAGCAGGGTGCATATTCATCATGTTGGCTTTGGGTCGGACTTAATAAGGATACCTAGATAGGAACCTACTCCTACCGCACCAAAGGCAGAAAGGGATGCTTATAAGAAGCATTCATATGATGCCATTGATGCAAAGTGCTTGAGTTTGTGCTCCATGAACCACGAGTTGCAGAGACAACATGAGAACATGGGTGTCATTGAGAGGATTCAACATCTCAAGAACATGTATGAAGCTCAAGCACAGAAAGAGAGATATGATGTCTCCAGCACGTTGTTTAAGTGTGTCATGACAGAAGGAGATCCAATTGGTCCTCACACACTCAAGATGATTGGGTATGTGGAGAACCTGACAAGACTGGGATTTCCACTGAGCCAAGAGTTGGCTACTGACATGATACTACAATCGTTGCCAGAATCTTACAGTCAGTTTGTGATGAACTACAACATGAACAACTTTGACAAGCCATTGATAGAGTTGTTGGGCATGTTGAGGACAACCGAGACACAGATGAAGAAGGACAAGCCTAAGTCTATGATGATGATCAGTGACAAGAAAGGAAAGTCCAAGCACAAGGGAAAGGGCAAAGCTAAGAAGGGTTCTGATGCTAGCCAGCAGCCCAAGGCGTCTTCAGCTCTCAAGGCCAAAGGAGGTGTGACCAAGAGAGGCAATTGCCACCATTGTAAAAATCTAGGACATTGGAAAAGGAATTGTCCACTATATCTGGAAGAACTAAAGAAGAAGGAGGCAACAGACGTCTCCACCTGAAGGTGTCATGAAATAAACTTGTAACATTTTGAGGTATATGATACCAAGATATAAAATGTAAAGCGCTCAATAAATGGGGCAAATGTTGCCACCATAGATAGGAGTACTTTAGTTTATTTTCAGCCTTAAAGGAATGTAATAGAATTATGAACTGCTATTTCATATTTGCCAATGGATAGAAACACCTTTATTTTGCATATTGTATGACAATGATAAAAATTAATAAAGTTGATGTTTCAATTTCAAAAGATATGATCTTTATGGCAATGCCTTGTTTATCTTGTGGTACTTATTATGCATAAGATAAAATCATACCTAAAGGTTATTGATAACTCAAACAATCAAATTAGCATAAATCATGAGAAATTCATTTCTAGTTTCCATATGATGGATAAGCTAGACTCTTTAGGTTTGAGAACTAGTAAGAGACATGAATATCTTAAACATGATTAATCAATCTTCACTAGTGGTAGTGGGACAATGATTATCCTATTAGGTATAATACATGTGATGTATTTACATACCTATTAGAGTTAATGCTAATACTTCATATGGTGTTTAGAGAAATACCAATATGAATATCTTGAAGTGTTCAAGAATATCATATATGAAGTGTGCATTTGGTGAAGTGTTAATTCTTGATGAGATCAATGAATGAAATACTTGAACCAAATGTTTGATATCCTTATGAGTGATTATGATAGTGTATCATAGTAAGCTCATGATTAAGGCATGGTGATGTCTAAATTAAGAAGGAGTCATACTCTAAGGAGTTAGAGGATGATTATCAAATAACTAATTTCTTCTTAAATAAAGAATACCCCACACTAATAAGGGACATTAAGAATCAAAAAGAGTTGTGAGTTCTTATATCCTTGACATATACACCTCAATTATCTATGTGATGAGTTGGACATGTGATGAGTCAACTATCTAGATGAATATGAGGAACCGTATTTTGAGTTATGGTTTATGACCATTACATCCTAAATGACTTCCATGTAAATCATAAGGTATGACCTTGATGGTAGCACCCATTGGGATAATATCCATAAGTGTAAATGAGTCTTAAGTGTTAAGATACATGGATAACATTTTGAAAAGGATGATGCTTGTTAATTGCAACTTAATGACTAAGAGATTTGGCATATGGATACTAAAACTGCATTCCTATGAGCAATAAAACAAGGATGTGTACGTGACACAACCTATAAGGTTTATGAATCCATTAATGCAAATGAAGTCTATAAGTTACAATGGACTAATCAATGTGATTGATTGAGTACAAGAAACTGAGAACTGTGATCTTTACTTTGATGATATAGTCAAAGGGTTTGACGGATATGTCAAAGATAAAGAGAGATATGTGATTTAGGGGGAGCATATTCACATTCCACATGTTGATGTGAAATGAAAATATTCTAGAATGGAAATCCAAAGTGGAAATTTATCTTTAAGGAAGATAGAGATGTTTCCTATGAGATAGGAATAGAGATCTATAGAGATAGTTCTCAGAAAACCTCTTGACTTGAAAATAGAGAGCATACATTGGAAATCTATATTGAAGGGTTCAGTATGCATAGATTCAGTGGGATAAAACTTATCCATATTTTACATGGAGTTGGTATCCGAAGGCCAAGTGTTCAATTCTTATGAAGAATGGAAACAGTAAGAATAGATAAGGATCTATCATGTATGTAATCATCCCATTATCTTGCATGTATGGACATAGAAAGAATAAAATTCATTCATCATCGTGTATGTAGGACATGACAATATGATGTGCTCATCCTGATAACTCGTATGTGGGACATGACGAGTGGATCTCTGTCTAGTTCTAGTAAGGGTTACTAGAACACCATAAGAACTTGATAAGTACTTGAGAAGTACTAGTTCTACGGAAATAAGGAAGGGTTCACTGTAAAGAGTTACACATATGTGAACTTCTAAAAAGGACAAAAATTTAATCACAATAAATATATGGGATATATAAAAGTGAATGTTTTAAAGTTGTTTAAAAGGAAATGCTGAGTATCCATGTGTTAGAGAACAATAGTGGATACTATTTAGATCTGGAAGTTCATGAGATGAACTTATAGATATTTTGGTCATTGATGACAAGTAATGAATACTTGGTCATGCAATATGGCTAAAGGTTAGAAAAGGAATACTAGATCGCATATTACAACAACTCCATCTCATACGTGTGACGTATAGAGAAGAGACGAGAGACATGCAATTAATACCAACTTTGACAATATATTGCCATAACTCACTATGTTAGCACTTGAGTACAATAACAAGTGGGACATGTTTGAAGATCACTAAGAATATGATTCAAGGGTGATTGGCTTGTAGTGCAAGTGGGAGTCTGTTGGTATGTATGCCTTGAGAGCCAATCGTGGGATGATTGGTGGGATGCATTAAGATTGATTTGTTAAACATCAAAGGCAAGCTTCCAATTCTTTCTGGTTCAGCCATATGAGATAATGATAAAACATATTGAATGTCTGGAGAATGACAATACTCAATGACATATGCTTTCAGGTTGAGGACCTGAACGATGAGATCATACAGATGCTAAGAGTTTGTACATTCTTATTATGTCCCTAGTCAGATGTCATTGTGGAAGGTAGATAGACAATAATGACATACAAGACTAGATTGTGGTGTTGGTTGATGATATAATCTCATTAGTCATGATATGGAGATATAAAACCAAACACATAGGTACTTGTTATAGAACAAGTTTACCAGACAGACCCACCGTGAGTTTGACACATTGAACATTGGCATGGTAGTCATAGTAAGTTCTCACAGTGATGGTGGTGAGTGTGATTCTTTGACTTGAAATCACTACACTCAACACATGTCGTTGGGTACACTTTGACATCATCAAACGTGGTCCTGAAACATGGGTTGTTATAAAGGTGATTATTGGGTGGCTTTGACACATGGGGCTTTTGAGGGGTGAGTGATAGATATGGGATTTGTCCCTCCTGAGGGAGTTTAATATCCATGGCCACTTGATGAGTAGGATTGAGATAGGCGTGCACATGCATGTGTGAATCAGTATGTGATATTGATGTCATACATATCTCCTCCAATCTACTCTGAGATCAAGAAAGTGAATGAACGTTGACAGGATGACTAGTCCATGCCTTGAGTTTGTTCGGGATATTAGTGACAAAGTAATTATACATTCACTGTAACACCATTCACATATTGTAGGATTGAAAGTTGTTCTCCAACTTTCTATTTCACTTGGGTAGAACTGATGTGCGACTAGGAACCGCTCTTTTCTTGTTAAGTCATAAGTCTTATGGACTTTCACTGTGAAATGGACCTGCAGGGTCACACACATACGATTTAAACTAGAAGAGGAGTTTATCCACAAACGATGTTTAGATTGATTACTAAAAGAGTTTAGTAGTTCAATTAAACACCCAATCAATTGATAGATCAATATCATAGTGTTCAAGGTCTTGTACTGATTGATTAGAGTATCAAATTGATTAAAACTACGATTGACTAATTTGCACAAGTCTGCTACCCCAACCGATCAGCTCATGGGATGAACCGATCGGCTCAGGTTGGTGAACCGGTCAACTCATGGGATGAACCGATGGCTCAAGACAGGCTGAACTGACCGGTTCAAGAGTTGAACTGATCGGCTCAAATGGTCCAACTGAGATCATTTGGAAAGTCAAAAAACTAATTTTGAAATACAATTTGTTTCACTTGTACAAATTCGATTTGGACAAGGATTAATATTTGATTAATCGGACACAAATTTGAAAGTCAATTGGAGTTGGCCCAGGACCACAAACCGATCGGCTCATGTGATTAACCGATCAGCTCAGGTGTCCCAAATGATCGGTTCAGGTCACCAAACGATCGTTTCATGGTTGAAACGATCGGTTCACCTGGCGCAAGTTGGTTGTTTTGTGGAAAATCTCAAACCCTTCTACTCCTGCTTTAATGCCACATTGCCCGGGTTAGAGAACCATGTCCCATGACCCTCCTATATATATAGGGGTATTGGTGGCTTCTCTGGTGAACAACTCATTGCACCAGTTACTCTATAAAGTTGTCGTTCTCTCTGGTTTTGCTAACCGAGAGAGAGCCCGAGCAAGTGCTACCCGATAAGGGAGGCACATCTAGGGGAAGAAAACTGTAGAAAGGGAATGGTGGTGGGAGAGTGTGTCGGTGACTAGTACGCCGATAGGAGGGTGTGACTCCTTCTAAATCCTTATGGGACAAGGAGATCAGAGTTCTAGGTGGTCTGTGTAGACTACTTCAGAGGCGGGAGACTTCTGCCGCTCAGAGGATAGTTGTCAATCCTGACAGTCCCAGTGAGACCAGGAGCTGCACAGACACCGTCCAAGACCGGAGGTGAAGACCGCGTAAGCCGCGAGGTAACGTCACCGAGCAAGCCTCAGGACAAGGTATGCCTCTACAAACCATCCTTCCTATTGTATAGACGTTGACTTGTTTCCTTTGTTCTAGGTTTGGGAGAAGAAAATTTTTGTTTCTGCTGCCTTCTCTGTCTCCCGTAAAACCCAACAATAGAGTGCATGGTGGCCAACTTTGTAACCTAGCTCTGATACCAAGTTGTAACACCCCAAATTTTGCACACATGAAGATGAGAGGAATCGTCAATTCCAAAATCTTAATATTGATTTGGGTATCACATACATTGAATATCATGCATCAAGGATAATTTAAATAATAACCAACTCAAGTCACATATCATTTCTCATTCTCAAATAGTTTACATAAGAAGGGACTTAGTACAATTTGTGACATGTTTCTCAGATCTAAATATAAACAACTATATCCTAAAACATGAAACTAAACGGAGGTGGATAATGGAACCACATCAAGGCACTCCAATCCTTCATTGTATCATCCTTATCTTTAGCCTGATGTGTTAGTTCTCCTCTGCTCATCACCAACAGACATTTCATCCCCAGCCATGCAAAGCAATGTAAAACATGTGAGTGGCACTAAGTAGTTATATATGAAAATAACTTATACTTGAAATGACATAAAAATAACAAGAAACATGAGTGCTTAACATAATTAACATGATTAACATATTTAACATGATTACTTGAAGACTTATGTAAACTGACATGATTACATGAACACATGTATTTTATCTTGATTTAATATAGTCACTCTCGTGAATGAACTATAGAACTCATAAGCCTGGTTAAGGCTCACATAAGGTCAGTTAAAGCTCACATATGGCTGGTTAAGGCTCACATAATGCTCCCACAATGCTCATAAGGCTGGTTAAGGCTCACATAAGGCTAGTTAAGGCTCACAATAGGTCAGTTAAGGCTCACATAATGCTCCCACATAGCTCATAAGGCTGGTTCAGGCTCACTTAAAAATGATTGAGAGGATTATATTAACATAAAATGATTTCCTAATCAAAAGTTATCATAATTTCTCAATTTCTTGAACATGATTATCTTGATTTATTTATCAATTAGTATGGCAATGCTACATAATATTCCATTTGAAAAAATATGCATGAAAATAGTAGCAAACATAAATTCTTAACATGAGCATGATTTTCCATAAACATATAATGAGTACTATTGCACTCATACTTTATTTGAGCTATTAAGAGTACATAAGTGTATACAATAATCCTTGAACCCTAATCTAAAAATCAATGTGCATAACAACTCACGTGAACCTAAGGAGGTTACTAGTTGTAGCTCGATTCTTGATCAAATCCTAATTTGTAGATATTTGTTTGGAGACACTCAAGCGAACTCATCATTGTTGGTAAAGAAGACCAGATCTAGAATAGCTTCTCATATGGTATCGACTAAAATCAACATTGTACTATGATGACCCAGATTGGGAAGCTGCTTCTGAGATCATTGGGAGTCGTGTGATGAACCTTTGTCACATGGATTGGTAGATGTTCCATCAAAAGAGGGAAGAAAATTTGGTTTTTATGAAAGGATGTGGGTAGATCTGTTTCTAGGGCTCATTGGGCTTGTAAGAGCCTCTTGAAGATTATTGTTGCAAGAAAAGAGGGATTCATGGAGGATGGGGAGACATATATAGTTCTCAGGACTTGGCAATCCATTGGTCCTTTATGCGGATAAGACATGAGGAAGGAGATAGGGTCCCCAGTCATTCTATTCTAATTTGATGGCTCAAGTAGGATGTGAAAGAATAATCAGGAGTGTGTGACAAGCCCAAATCAATAGTTTACCAAACTTATGTAATCCTAGGAAATCGATCAAATTATGTAGATATTTAGGTCAACTAATTAGGTTTGCTATTATTTTCTTCTTAGTACTATTTGTATTAACTAGGATTGTCTAAAATTGATGAAATTTGGTATATTGGCTAAATTGACTACGAGGAATCCAATATTCCACTTAATTTTCCACTTGATCTAGGGGATTATATAATTTACATGATTTAGTGCTTAGGATAATTATTTCATTAATGGCGATATAAAGGAGTTAAAATACCAAAATTTGAAGTAATCTCTAACACCTCATTGGGTTCTCATATACCAATAAATGGAACCTACTTACACACAAATATGGGGAAATCTTCTATTTAGGTTTGCTTATCCATTATGGCATAATCAAGGCTAAGTTATATGTATAATTACATTAAAATTTGATGGAACTCTGAGTCATCATGTGTGAGAATATGATAAGAAAAATAACTTGGTGATTTAGCATTATAGGGCTGGTTTTTCTCAGATTGAAACTCTTGAGATATGTTACATACATGTTCCATCCAAAAAACTATAGTGTTGATTTTCTTAACCATAACTGATATAAAACCTTGAAAATGATATTTATTTATCATCATTTTCAACATCAATTTTTGTTTTCCAAAACCGATATTGTAGTGTTCCCGTGATGCTCACAAACAAATAGTTATTCTCTCTGAAATAGGATACTGAGTAAACTGATGGAGAATGTCTAAGTTCTTTAGAAAATATAAATGTTCCCTCCAATTAGTTTTATACATTAGTTCTACAATATAAATCAATGTTGAATGTTTGAGATATATAATTTTTTCCCTATAAATATCATTTTATGTTGATTATTGATGTAAATGATGTGGAATGGTTGTCTTCTTAATATATAAATATTAACTTTTATGTCACTTCTTTGACATAAAAAAGTCAAAAATCTTCATTGCCACATGGAGTTTAGAAGAAATCTAACATAAAACTAAAAATTGAGTGTCGTTTTTTACACGTTGCCAAGTTCATCCTTGGAACTAACAGTTTAGGTCTACAAATATCAACTTTGAAATATTTATTTCCCTATTTCTCTACATATTTAGTGAAATCCTCAAATTTCATCTTCCCAAATCCCAACCCCAAAACTGGTGACATCCTTCTTCCCTATCATTGTTGCTACCTCCCTGACATGTCTTCTTCCCTGACAATCTACACCTACTTTCTCTCCTCACTCTCTCTCTAATGTGGTGTGCTTCCCTTGGGTTCAATTTCAATGTATCCAACAAATCTTGGCCATCCTTTTATCCCAGATACCCACCCCTAAAATACTTGATGGGATGCTCTAATGAAAAGGTTTATATGTAGTATGTCTAGAACAATATTACTGATATAGGGAATTCATACCGGCTACTCTCTAGCCAGTAGTAGCCACAACCATCCTGCAATGGTTGTTATTTCCCTTCATAATCACATGCTATTCTTCTCTCACTTGTTGTTGCCCGCCATGTTGATGTTCAAAGCAGTTGTCACTACCATTGACATTGTTTTCTCACCCTCTATCCTTGTTCCCTATGTTGCTCTATCTCTACAACAACATGCACCCTCTACCCCTTCCTTGGATAGATATTCTTCATATACTTATGTAGATCCCTATCACAAATGGCATGTAGAGTTTGTTGGTTTTGAGTAATATATCCCCTTCTCATCTAATTAGAATTATTTGTTGACTGCATTTTTTTCTAATTGTTTGTTGGATGCATTGATATATAATTGTTTGATTAACTTGATATATTTTACTCATTGATATGAATTTGTCAAAATTGATATGAAGTTTATCTAAATTTATATGAATTTTCCTAAATTGATAAGAATCACACCTAGAATAATACTAAAATTGGTATACATTTACCAAAATTAAATTAATTTATATTTAAAGTACAAAAATGTTAATCTAAATTATATTGTCCTTGAACTCATCCAAGATATACTCACTAGGAGTAAATCCTATATAGTCCCTAGTTTGGGATATTTTTGAACGGTTAATCTCACTTAGGATATGAGTTTATAATGTGTGTTTGGTTTTTAAGAATATCTTGACAATATTTCCATGTTTGTTCTTTAGGTACATATGTAGGTGGATATTTGCTCTTCAACATCATTGTACCTGAAAAATCATAGAAAAATGATGTCAAAATATTCTTAAAAGATAGACATGCATTATATAGTTACTATTGAGAATAAATGTTCTAGAATGGATAGGTGATACATGTTCATCAACATGAACTCTACATACATATATCATGTTGGCATAGAAACCCATCCAAGATTTACTCCTTAGGAGTAACTATTATATAGTTTCCTATGTGAGACTGTTCTTGACACACTTAGGATGTGAGAGTACAATGTGTGTTTGGTTTTCAAGAATATTATAACATTCATTTCTTATGTTCTATGGGTCATATGTAGTTGGGTATTTGGACATATACATAAATGTACTTGGAGAACAAGAAAGAAATGATACCAAAATATTATTACAATAGAAACACACACTATACAATTGCTAGTGAGATTAAGTAGTCAAGAATGGGATAAGTGGTACACATTCATCAATATAAATGCTAAATATTATTGTAAAAATTAATTTGGATAACAATGAGGGTGTTGAGGAGGTTTCTACTGAGTTTGTTATAGAGATTACTACCTCACACAGTAGAGGGAATCTCACTCGTGTGCAGGTTAATGACGCTTAGGGCCAAAGTTGAGAAGTTGGACATTTTTTTTGATGATACGTAAAATTTAATAGGGAAGAATCACATGCTTTCTGTAACTATGGTGGGGATACCATTCACAAAAAAGTGTCAGTAGTCATAGAATCTTAGTATAAAGTAAATTTTGTCTTAAAAGACCTCATCTACAAGGAAGTAGTTTTCAGTTATATGCATGCATACTGTGTTTCTTAATCTCTTCTTATTCTTTCCTTTCACGGTTATAAAAAAAAGCATAACTTTTTTTTGCATGGTGTTTTTCTCCTTATTGAAAATTCTAAATGTAAAAATGTGCTACAACACTAGGATGTGGAGGAATGTTAAGACTAATATTCAAAGAGAACATATAAGAACAAGAGGAAGAAGCCTTCCATTGAGCAATATAGGTATCTTGGTGCAAATGTGAGAGTAGTTTTTTGCTTCAAAAAACCTGATGAGCTCAATATATTACATTATTTAATATACACTTGTGATTAATCAGATAGTTCAAGGAATTAAGTAATGAACATATATTTTAAATTAACTAGACTACATATGAGGATAAAAAGTAAAGGAATGCAAAGAATGTGCACAACCATGGTTGGGTCCCAGCTTTATGGATTTCTCTACCAAAACATGGAAGAACTACAATCGTCTAGGGAAGAATCAATCATGACTTCAAGTCCAAGTCCACCACTCTAACATGAGAAGTGAAGAAATGCTAAAACAAACAACTCCAGAGTAATTCCCAACCCAACAACTTCTTAGGTGGCCCATGAAATGTAGTTTATTCTCAACTTTCATAATGCATGATTGTTTCCATTCTAATAATTAAGTTTACATACTAGTTTAATTGATAATGATCAGTGAGAGATCCATAATAAAAAAAAAAGAAGGCAAGTTCATCCCTATAGTTTGAATTGATGAATTGACCATTTCCCTTAGTACTCATGAGCATCCTACACATATTAGTGATGTAGGATTTGGTATTAGACTAAATGCACATTTTTGCACATTAGAACAACCACCCTGGTCTACCAACGGTGGTTCTATGTTGTAGGAGGAGATAGATGAGATGATAATACATAGAGAACCAGAATAAATAAAACCTTTTAGTCTTCTTAATTTCAATTACATTCTTAGAATATTGTACCTCACCTTCATATGAGGTACACGATGGCTTCAGGAGTACTCTCATGGATCTAAAAGGCCTATCTAACAATGTAATTTTCTTTTTGGCATAGTATTTTTCCAATTCAATATATATGTTGTGTTACTAGTATATATATTACTATACAAAATTATAGGTGGCCAAAAATTGTCCTCTTACAGTCTATCTTGGTTAATGGTGATGTTTTCCATGTAGCAATGGGACACTGCATTGTACTATAATCACAGTTGATGTAGCATGTGGTTATCCCCAACTTATCTATCCACTAATAAAAGACACACGACTACCTATAGTTCATGAAGAATGCAACACATTTGGAGATGTATAAGGTGGTATAATCAAGGGGGTCCGAAAATGGGATTGACTATGGGATGGTATGTCAAATGCATAATACATTTGTATTTAGAAGTATATTTTATTTGTTTATATATATTCCCAGTTAATACACGAATTATGACACCCTTTGCCACACAAAGTGATATTTGTCAGAACAAAGTGTGGAGTTATCATGAATAATAATATTACCGCAAAATAGGGTAAAAGAAAACCAATCACATGCCAGGTTATCAAGCTCAACAAGACACAGTTGGAGCCATAAACTATTGCTATTGTATTTTATTCATATCAAAAGGTATTACACTTCATTATTGACTGGCTATTTATCCATAACCAGTTACATAGAATCATCTGCTCATGTATACAAACTATGTCTATACCACTATGGCTTACAACAAAAAACTCAAATCGATGTACAACATTTTCAAAACTATCCCAAGGGCTTGAGTGTACAGGGATGACACATAGGACTCTATGACTAGATACAAATTGATATCCATGATCCACTAGCTATAGCTCTTTGTATTATTAGTTTCAACCACATGATCTCTGTCTCAGCCTATCTGTCCACCTAAAAAGAATGTGGATCCCACGGGGTGAGACCAAAGTCCCAATGAGAGATATAACTCTCTGCCATCATCTATTATAAGCACTGATAAGCTAACAACTATTTATAATATTAACAAATAAGAAAATTTAGCTACATAATATATGCAAGGCAGTTATCACTATTTAAGAAGTTCAAGGATCTATAGTTGGGCAATAGATAATCTTATGATTCAAGGAGGAATGTGAAGAACAAGTACAAATGTTATAAAATACTCAGTATAAGAAAAAAAACAAGGGGGTCATCCAATGCTATTCGAATGTGACCCTAAGTAATAACACTACACAATTGTATTACCTCTTTAATTATTATGCCCTCAGGATTTGAGGTGTACCACTCAAATCCAACTTATCACTGCTAAGTCAAAATCAGTACTATATAAGATCAATGGAAGATCTGGACTCCATGATCATCACTAGTACTAATCATTCATCACGAGTATACAATGCAGTGACATATAGTCAAACTGCAAAGACATCAACTTATAGCTGCAACTATAGACCTATAAAGATAGCAACTCATAGTCAAATCTACGGTTCCGTAAAACAACTATCCTGCCTTAGTACATGGCACATCTCTAGAGAACAACCTCATACATGACCATTCTTTAATAAAACATCATATCCCTATTTAAAATTTTGAAGGATACATGGAGATATCTCCACTTATTACCCGCATATTCAACAATATGTGCTCTGAGATTCCCATAGGATTTACTTGTTTCACCATCCAGCAACATATTGGCACTAAAGGCATGTCTATGGTATAGGGAAACTACATGATTAATGTTTCACTTTATTAGTCATGTCAATTTGGTGAATTAAGGATGCATCATACAAATGAACATACAAAACACTAATTCAATATAGCAAGCATAACCATGAAACAACCTCAGAAGATATAAAACGTATAAAGTGTGAACTTATCACATCCTCTCAGAACAACATTTTCTCTCTGCCTTAAGCAAGGCATCAACATCACCACTTGTTAACACTGCCAAACCAGGCCGATCACTATTATCACATCACTGGGGATATTAATCCCTTATCACATCACTGGAGGATATAACCTCACACTAGGCATTAAACCTTCACTAGATCATAAGACGAAGCACATTATTCATGTAACTCATTATTATCTCATCATGCCTTATCAAGCATATAATCATGACCGGTATTTCATCACATATATACTATGACAGTCATTAGCTATGATAACCACCTCACCTACAAGATCAATGTTGTATAAATCGGAAGAGAAAACATCTCAACATTTTAAAAACTTTAGGAAAAGTAAGCAATGTATCATACACCTCCCTCAATTTAGGTTTAGGGTTCATACACCTCCCTCAATTTCATTACCTCCCATATGTTTGGGGAGTACTATGGTTAAGAACTATAAATTATAACTAAATGTGCACATTCACATATTTACTATTCTAGTGCACCTCATTGAGGTTCATGGCCCTCTTCTAGAAATATTTGGTTATATTCATAGCATGCACAAGCTATGGCACTCCATTAACCATCAAGATAGAAATATTCAAATAGGAGAGTGAGAAAGTATATTCACATACTATTCATCCATGAATTTTCTACCAATTTGACATACTCTAGTGTTAGGGTTGAGGTTCACTCATATAGGCATCTAGAGCTTACATCAATAATATTGCACCAGGCCCTAATTGGGTCACTTTCCACTTTCTTGGACCATATTAGGGTTAAGCAACATGAATATAGTATAACATCATTAGTTGAACATGATTTGGTTATGATATCTACAACACAAAGTATCATCAATATTTACATATCTAAGTGTACCAACATTTATATCATGCTTATGTTACGACCATGCATCATATAAATGTATATCAATCATATACCAACATGGTATTGAGACTCACTATCAATAAGGTGTCTCATCATCACCTGACACTTGTATTATTTCCTTTCACAATGTCATTAATAATATCAAATGACTATAGGATTCCAATCCCTCAATGACATCTCTAGATGATTTCACCTCTTAAACTGTGCTCAAGGAACTCAACAATTCACTAGGTTCACATCACATGAAACTTGTGCAATCATCATAAGATATCTAGACAATTGATATGTGCTTACGATCACAATCATGTATTGTACAAGGTTCACCATAGCATTCTCATAGCTATGCATAGTCATCTCACCTGCAAAGTTAGGGATACATAAACAAGAAACAGAAAACTCTATTATATAACAAGAATCTTCAAGTAAAGCAATCAGATACATCATATGAACAATGGATTATGATTAGGGTTTTAATTGCATTCAATTAGAGTTTCATAACACCACTCAACCCCTAAACATTAATGCCATCACTTCCCACTTTGTTGGAGAGTTCTAGAGTGAAGCACTATGATTAGTAATCAACCATTCATGTATCTATCTCGACCATCCATTACATAGGTGTCTCGACAACATCATAAACAAGTGTCTCGACCACCTTCATTCAAGGTATTTTGACCAAAACATGTCTAGGTGTTTCTACCACAACATAATCATATGTCTCGACCTCAATCCATGACATGTCTTGACCTACTATCAACATGGCATTTTGACCTACCTTCAACCCCATGTGTTACATCCACTCATCATCATGGCTCACAACCAAACTACAGTTAGGGTTTTGACCTTCAATAAATTACATGTCACGAACATGACAAAACCATCTCAAGGGAGTCTCAACCAAAGCTCAAATCATAGCCACAACATAAAACACCAAGGGTACATATGTCTCAACCTCGTCATTTCTAGGTGTCTCAACCTAAAACTATACATGTGTTATGACCTAGACACACTCAATGTGTCACAACCACAACACTATGTTTGGACCTAAGAACGTCATGGTGTAGTGACCTATAGGTGTTAACCTTAAATGACTTTGTGTCTCAACCACAAAATTAAAGTTTTTCAACCTCCACACTTCAATGTGTTTCAACCTTAAGCATTCACAGTCTCAACCCACAAAGGGATTGCTTTTCAACCTCAACAACAGGTGGTTTTTCGGCCATAACAAGGTTCATGGTCTAACCCATCATCTTCTTCCAACTCTAAACATAATGGTATCATTTGTAACACTTTCATATGCTCTCTACCTTCAAAACCTTACAGTGTTTCGACCCTTTAGCATGCATGGTCACAACCACACATCATCTTTAGTGTTGCGACCTCATGCAGCCTGATGTTGCAATCTACGTGGTGTCTATCCCACTGCCAAATAAGTCGTAACACTTAGGCATAAAATAGGGAACACCAAACATTTAACCCAAGAACAAGGACCCTTTACAAGGGTGTTGTTCAATCCCTAGAATAAGATCATAGAAGATCATCTTAAGGATCGTGCTTAAGGATATGGAAATCAGGTTTCTCACACCTGAAACTATCATCAAGACCATCATTTATACTAAATTAGTACATAATGAACAGAACAAAATAGTTCCATAAACAACAAACAAGAGATCATCACTCATTTCTCTAAAATCTCCAAATCGGGTACAAGAAGTATACATCATTGTTTTTAGATTCAACATAGTTCAACTTTAACTATCATAGTTTCCTCTACTAAAAGAACATATTTTAGGATTTGGAATAGAAACATATGAACAACTGACATGATTTTACCGTGCGTAGAAACGCAAGTGTACACGTCAATGTAATATAGGCCTTTGTGAGGCCCGAGTCGAACTCAGGGACACGTGAATTATCGGAAACTACTACTAACTACTCGCAATCAGATAGGTCGGTTAAAAAGTTGGAAGTTGTTGTAAAATTAAAAGAAAATAAAGTACAACAAAACAAAGCAATCGATTAAATGTTTAGTTTAATCAATTCAAGGTGAGATCTTTAGGATTGCGGTTTCACCGCGGGTTTTCATTGTATCAAATTCTATATAGTCACTCAGATTTATCTCTCTATCCGGGTAGTGGCCTGAAATCAGAATTGCCCACTGTCGTGGTACAATTCACTACCTATGTCTAGGTTGGTTCTACCATCGTAGTAACCTACACCCTAAACTAGGTGCATTAGAATCGATCTCTCGGTATCTACCATTAACCTTACACCACCTTGTTCAAGGGATTTGTCAACTAATGTGATATTCATCTCTTTTCAACTGTTAATTCTTCTTTCAAAGCAATTAAGGGTATTATATTATTATTATGGTGATCAATCATAACAATATGATGGAGAAAACGAAATCATACCACAGATTAAGAGATAAATGATGAATTACTACAATAAAATTGTCATACAATGAATCCCCGGGCTACTCCCGGTCCTAAACACAAAGGGGATTAGCCCCTCATGGTCATCTCAATGAAAGACATAGGAGTAGAGAAGAAAAATGTGGGAAACATGGAGCAAACTCGTGTAACCCCTGATACAAAGGTGTTCCTGGAGATCCTCCTCAAGAAACGTGCGTTTTGCAGTCTTCCGGCAGCAAAATCGCCCGTCGGAGGTGCCCAGATCGCTCGGTTGATGGTCTCATCTCCTCTCTCTCCCTATCCTTCTTGGATGTTGTGCAACACAATGTCCTCTCCCCCTCAGGCCTTCCGTGCTTTTCTTAGGTCATAGGACCACTTTACGGCTCCGAAAAAGCTCAACCGTCGGATTAAAACGCTCCGTTTTAGTGCTGAAAATTGCCAGATCCCGACGCTGTCGATAGTATCGACCCCAAGGTCGATGGTATCGACCATGGCACATGTTATTCCTTCCAAGATCGCGTTTTGGGGTTGCTTTTTGATGAAATGTCGATACTATCAACCTGGGGGTCGATAGTATCGACTCCGGACAATGCAAAAGTGCCGAAACATGTGTATAAGTTCGGGAATTATATAAAATCATATAAATATTATAAAAGAAGTATAATTTGATGCAAAAAGAGTTTAAAGGCCAACTATAGTGAATCTTGCAAATATAATCAAGAAAATGGCAAATACATGCATAAAACAGATATAAAATAAGCCTATAAAATGACTTAAAACCCATGCATCAAACTCCCCTAAGCTTAAACCTTGCTCATCCTCGAGCAACAAAACTTTGGATCTGGTTGAGATAAGTCAGCAACAGGACATAAATACATGAAATGAATCTACATCATCCCTACTTTCTTTCCATAAATGGGCCCTCATTGACCACTGAAAACTAACTGCCATCCAGGCGACCAAAGACCTATGTAAAAGATGTCCGTCCCCCAATCAATGAAACACTATCAATTAAAGCAGTTAATATGATAAACTTATTTGGTCCATACTTAATGCATCTTGTGATCTCCTATCTACGTTGCTCATTTCCTAACTACCATCTAAATGGAAGCAGATCTCCTGATATTAATGAATGAGGAGAATATCATGGGTGGCCTACCAATTAGAGCAACGGGTGGATGGGATAGGTGGTTATGGAAGAGATGGAAGCACATAATAGTCAATCATGCAATACAAAAATTAATGACCTATCATGATGCAAAATGCAAGTGAAAATGTCCTAATGTTACATTTTTGGTGGAATGATGCATGCACTATCATTCCGTCTCAAGGTGAGATGAATTATCTAAGAAAACTAAACCATGTGCTTATTCTTCTTAGTATGTAAGTGAGAACATGTTCCTTTCTCCCTCTTCTTCTTTATTACTTCTCAATTCTTTTTTTCTTCTTTTTTTTCTCTTTTTTTTCAAAATTTCTTCAATTTTTTTTCAAGCCCTTATTTTCATAGATGACAATTAATTATTTGTCGGGCTCACTTCTTGTTACATACTTGTGCATCTGAAGCATTCTATTTGGAGGGTATGGAACAAGTTCATCACCTTTAATGTTTTCAGAGTAACATAAGATACATGGTGTACAATATGCTCAAAAGATGTAAATGCAACTACATAATTACAGTTACGCAACTACTATGACATGCACCTAAGGATAATGTGCATGTATAACTACTCTATCTTTTTTTTTTCATTCTCATGCAAAAAATGTGAAAATAGTTGTAATGCAAGACCTATCTACATGGTATGCAATCAAAGAGTGAAAGACAGTAATGTGCTCCCATTTCTTATGGTGGAGTGTGAATGAAATTGTGGTGGATCAGATCACAAGACTAATTGACAGAACCTTCCGAAAATATCATAGGTCCCTCTCTAAAGACATGTGTACATGGTAACCAAAGGATTTCTCTCTTAAACTTTAGTCTAAGGTCACGTTAGCGTTTGGTCAGTTTGGGCTCAAACATCCTTGTCAATCACTTTTCCTTAGACAATAAAGATGGTCATTCATGTCCCCGTGTCCTGAAGCTGACTCACCCAAGCACTTCCTCAGTTATGCAACTCAATTAATCACAAGAATAAGCTCAAAAAGTTTTCAATATGCTCATATTTTCATGTGCCCACAACCCAAGAGTCAAACTCCCAATTGAAACCATGCATTTATTACTCCACATATTACACTAGATAGATGTGGATCCTACATAAGTGGTAAACCTAGAAATAAAAACAACTAATAATTCAAAAATAAAATCAACATGAATAAGTAAGTAAAAACTAAGATAGAGGGTTGTTCCAACACCCCCCCCTAAGCTTGAATATGACTATGGCCTCATAGTCAACATTCTCACTTAAGAGGTGAAACAACGGTACCGTTCGCTTTGAAGTGTGGCGAAGAAGGATGGTTAGATGCTCAAGTAGACCAAGTGATGCTTTCTATCTCCCTCCTTTTTGTGGCCCATTTTTGTGTCTTAGTGGTTCTAAGACGTGACTTGCTTCATCCATCTTTCCTCTGCAAAAAATGGTTCGAAAAAATCTCGTTTCGATACCATTTACGGCCTGTTTTATGTAGGTGTCCTGCAGGTGTCGATACTATCGACCAAGGTCGATGGTATCGACCCAGACTTAGCAATTTTGTTGAATCGACGCATCTAAAAGCTTGGGAACTCAAAAGTGTCGATACTATCGACCCTAGGGTCGATGGTATCGACTTTACTGGCACCAATTTTTCTGTAAATCTTCAGGAATCTCGATACTATCGACCCTAGGGTCGATGGTATCGACTTTACTGGCACCAATTTTTCTGTAAATCTTCAGGAATCTCGATACTATCGACCCTAGGGTCGATGGTATCAAATTTTCTTCAGTGTTTACTTCTCCAAACTCGATACTATCGACATGGGTGTCGATAGTATCGACCTTAACATTCTGCACACTTCAAAACACGAGTTAGGGTACCATTTTTACAAAAATTATCAAAACCTAAGCAAAAGCTAAGTACATAAACATAAAAGAACATAACCAAACATAAAATTGAACCTAAAGTTGGGTTGTCTCCCAACAGGTGCCCTTGTTTAATGTCCTAGGCTTGACATAAAGATACCTTTAACCTGGGTTGTCAAGATATGTCTCCAATGAGTCATGTGGCAATTTGAATTGAACTCGATCATGTCCAATCCCCAAGGTCAATGTACCTCTCGCAATGGCAGCGATGACATCAGTCATAGCTTGGAACGACCTTCCCAATAGCATCTCGAAACTTTGGAGTTGTGGCATGTCCATGACAACAAAATCTACTGGGAAGATGAACCTGTCTACCTTGATGAGTACATCCTTGCACACTCCATATGGCCTTACAATGGACCCATCCGCCAACTCAATCGTTGCCGCCGATTTCTTTATCTCCTTCAACCCAAGCTTTTGAAATGTGGACAGAGGCATAAGATTAATGCTGGCACCCGAATCATACTGTGCTTGTGGAAAATGTTGGTCACCTATTGAACATGGGATATAAAAACTCCCCGAGTCTTTCTTCTTCTCTGGTAAGCTCCCAAGAATGATTGAGCTCACCATTTCATTCATCCTGCATACATCAGTATCTTTGATCCGCCTCTTTTTGTTGATTATATCTTTAATGAACCTCCCATAGGCGGGAACCTTCTCAATCATTTCCACCAGCGGAATGTTGATATGCAGCTTGCGGAATATTTCCAAGAATTTCCTATAGTGCCGGTGCTCCTTCTTCGACTCGGATTGTCCCGACTTGACACATCTACCACATTGACACGCTTGTGAGGAGGCACATATGAGATTTTCGGGGCCAGCTCCCCTAAGCTTGCTTCAATTACTCCCTCTAGCGTGGGCTTTATCAGAACATCATCAACATTAATCATGTGTTGTGACTCCTCCCCTGCAATAGATGCATCAGCACCTTGACGGACAATCTTACTGTGCTCTTCTTGCCTAAGCGTAGGCGCAACTATCATGTGCTTGTGACGGGATTTTCTGAAGAGAGTGTTTCCGCCCGGAAGTCCATAATAAGTACGAGGATACGGTATCGCCGGTGTTGCTTCTGTATCAAACTTCATTTTGCTTTGATCTTCTGCTTCTGAAACCTGAGATTCCTCCTCATTGCTTACCACAAACATGTACTTCACTTGATGGTGTGCTTGGGCCACATTTGCACTCTTGGCCGGTTTCTGCTGGTTGGCGTGCTTGATGGCCGCCACTTCACTTGAAATCTGAGCCACGGTGGTTTCTAATGCCCGCATCTGTGCTCCATGGCTTTGTAGCGTCTGCCCAAATTTGGTTAGAATCTCACCTTGAGATTGCAATTGTTTACCAAACATAGCCATCATCTCCTGATTCTGCTGCACCATTTGACTCAGTAATTCAGTGTTCTTATCTTCAGCTCTAGGCTATGGCTTCGCCTCCGGATCCTGCAGAAAATTGTTAGGATCCTTCCAGGAGAACTTTTTGTCCTTCCTCCACGCATAGTCATTGTTTTTGTAGCCCTGTTGTTGCATGTACTTTCCTTGGGCTTCCTCATCCTCAGATGAATCTTCCTTAGCTAGCAGCTTCTTGGCTAGTAGATCTAACTTGTTGTTCAGCTCCTTAATTACTTTGGATTCACCTAAAACTCTGACCTGCTCCACAGCGCCTCTTTCACCCCATGACTGTTTCCTAGCCATGTTCTTTAATATCTCCCAACATCTGGTGTCTGTATTATTCAGAAAGAATCCTGACCCAGCTGAATCAAGGTTGCTCCTATCGTGCTCAGAGAGAGCAAAATAGAAGATCTTTACATGTGTCTCCTTATCCAGCCCATGATGCGGGCACCTCCTCAGCATGACCTGAAATCTCTCCCAGGTCTCAGAATATGTCTCACCGGCCTGTTGGGTAAAATTGTGAATCTTCCAGATCATGTCGTTAGTCTTCTCAGGAGGGAAGAACCTCTCAAATAAAACCTCCACCATATGGTTCCAGGACTCCACAAACTCATCATCCAAATTATGTAACCATTCTCACGCGGCTCCCGCCAATGAACTCGGGAAAAGCTTGAAATACAGTGCCTCCTGTGGAAACCTATCGATTTTTACCATGTCACAATTCTCAACAAACTGGTTGATGTGCGCGACGGGGTCCTCATTCTTGAGCCCATGGAAAGCATTTGATTTCACCAGATTTATCAACGCCGGATCAATCTTATAAGTAGGTATGTTGATTGCCTGCTTCTTTATAGGCCCTTTTGAAGCTGATGAGGAAGAAGCCTTGATATTGTACCATATAGTCTGTGGCTCGGCCATCTCTTCCTATTCAAGTTCGGAATCTACCTCTTCTGGTTGCTCTTGCTCGTGATAATCCTCGTCCTTAAGTTTCGGCAATGGAACCTCGGGTGTGTGACCTGCGTAGTCAGTACTACGTGTCTGCACCATGCACAGTACCTGAAATGAGAAAATTCGAGTTCAATAAAGTGCTATGACGAGTATAAAAATTATCGAACAATTTAAAAATATTTGAAGTTGTTTCAATCTAAATAAAAAAAAATAAAGTGTCCCAGAATGGCCGCTCGTAGCACTCAAAGTGCCAACAATTCACCGTATCCCCGGCAACGGTGCCAAAAACTTGACACGATTTTACCGTGTGTAGAAACACAAGTGTACGCGGAAATGTAATATAGGCCTTTGTGAGGACCGAGTCGAACTCAGGGACACGTGAATTATCAGAAACTACTACTAACTACTCGCAATCAGATAGGACGGTTAACAAGTTGGAAGTTGTTGTAAAATTAAAAGAAAATAAAGTAAAACAAAACAAAGCAATCGATTAAATGTTTAGTTTAATCAATTCAAGATGAGATCTTTAGGATTACGATTTCACCGCGGGTTTTCATTGTATCAAATTCTATATAGTCACTCAGATTTATCTCTCTATCCGGGTAGTGGCCTGAAATCAGAATTGCCCACTGTCGTGGTACAATTCACTACCTATGTCTAGGTCGGTTCCACCGTCGTAGTAACCTACACCCTAAACTAGGTGCATTAGAATCGATCTCTCGGTATCCACCATTAACCTTACACCACCTTGTTCAAGGGATTTGTCAACTAATGTGATATTCGTCTCTTTTCAACCATTAATTCTTCTTTCAAACCAATTAAGGGTATTAGATTATTATTATGGTGATCAATCATAACAATATGATGGAGAAAATGAAATCATACCACAGATTAAGAGATAAACGATGAATTACTACAATAAAATTGTCATACAATGAATCCCCGGGCTACTCCCGGTCCTAAAGACAAAGGGGATTAGCCCCGCATGGTCATCTCAATGAAAGACATAGGAGTAGAGAAGAAAAATGTGGGAAACATGGAGCAAACTCGTGTAACCCCTGATACAAAGGTGTTCCTGGAGATCCTCCTCGAGAAACGTGCGTTTTGCAGTCTTCCGGAAGCAAAATCGCCCGTCGGAGGTGCCTGGATCGCTCCGTTGATGGCCTTTGTATCTCGTCTCCTCTCTCTCCCTCTCCTTCTTGGATGTTGTGCAACACAATGTCCTCTCCCCCTCGGGCCGTCCGTGCTCTTCTTAGGTCATAGGACCACTTTACGGCTCCGAAAAAACTCAACCGTCGGATTAAAACGCTCCGTTTTAGTGCTGAAAATCGCCAGATCCCGACGCTGTCGATAGTATCGACCCCAAGGTCGATGGTATCGACCATGGCACATGTTATTCCTTCCAAGATCGCGTTTTGGGGTTGCTTTTTGATGAAATGTCGATACTATCGACCTGGGGGTCGATAGTAACAACTCCGGACAATGCAAAAGTGCCTGAAAAAGTGCCGAAACATGTGTATAAGTCCGGGGATTATATAAAATCATATAAATATTATAAAAGAAGTATAATTTGATGCAAAAAGAGTTTAAAGGCCAACTATAGTGAATTATGAAAATATAATCAAGAAAATGACAAATACATGCATAAAACAGATATAAAATAAGCCTATAAAAATGACTTAAAACCCATGCATCAACAACATATAATCAGGTTGAAGTTGCACTTACATAATAGAGGAGGAAGGAGTTACCTAACCCACCTATAGTTGATGAACCAAGATTCCTTGATCTTAAGCTCCAAAGAAGAAAAGGATGCCCCAACAAGATCTAAACCTTTGACCATCTACTTTCCTTCAAAAAGAGAGGAACATCATGGTTAAAGAAAAGTCCAGGCAAAAGAAAACCCAAACCCTATCTTTGAACCAAGGGAGGAGATGAAGAAACCCTTGGTTATAGCATGATTTTTGACCCAACAAAAGAAGAAATCCCCAACAGGTATCACCATGGGCCATCCATAGCTCTCATGGTCGAGATGGAGGAAGAAGAAAGGTAAAACTAGATCCAAGGTTTGAATCATATACCAAGAGAAGATATTCTCCAAGAAACAACCATCAAGAAGATGATCTAGCACCAAATCCACCACATGCAAGATGGATTGGGAACCGTAGCTTCAAGATATGTTCCTTCTTGATTCTAAAGCTCCAAGGTCAGTTCACATTCAAGAAAAGAAGAAGAGGAAGTCTAAAAGTCATTCACACATGAAGAGAAAGGGATATATACCACAAGGGAGAGAGAGAAAGTCGTTGGTGATGTGTCACCATTCTCGATCGCCCAAGCACACATGTCCTTCAAACCCATGGTCTTTTCCTCTTATACATGCAAAAATATGAAAATTTCATATTTATCTAGAATGTGTAGTGACCTTCGTAATCACCACATCATCTAGGTTACAACACCTTCAAGTACATCTTGTTACAATCCAAAACCCTAGTTCTCATATATGCATATGTGCATGGTCAACACACTAAGGTACAAGACGTGTTTCTACTTCTAGGTTGTTTAGGTTGAAACCATATGACCTTAGATCATGTGTTGCAGTCGCTACCCTCACACAAATGTGGGGTAGTGGTCACAACACCTAAACCTTAGTTGATAACTACTTCCAGGTAGCAAGCCCTAGAAAACAAAGCATATCATGTGATGCCACCTCATCAATCAAGGTCCCACAAGGCACCCCATACCATCATTCATGCATACTCAACATTTGACAAATTTCAAGATATTGTCTTAAGTTGGGTAAATTACATTTTAGTCCAAAATAGGGACACATAGTTGTACCAATATCCAATCATGATCAAACTAAAACCATGAGTGTACCACATGATAACAAAACACCTCAAGAGATTAGAATAAGGATCTAATCACATCATTAAATGAAGTAAGCACAATTAGCATTAAGCTAGGTCAGGGGCCCTACAAGAATACTGAAAGATCCCAATACCTAAGAATCCTCCTATGGATCCTCCTCTAAATATGCCTACACCTACTCTAATGCTAAAGGAACTAAATGACTTGCTAGGTCCTTAGTAGCATTCTTATGTCAATGGTTAGAGAATATTCAATAAGGGTTTATTTTATTGATCCATCCATGAGAGGACGTCATAGGACAAGATAATGACACTAATATATTCATTCATTATATTAAGGAGTTTTATAAGTGCAAATGGCTATATACCTCTTTAATAAGAGTTTAGATATGGTCACATTTTATTGATAAATACTTTATTATATACATATCTTGATTTTCTTATATATATCAAACCATTGCATATTTTCTTACAACTACTTATATGTCAAGACTACAACATTTCAATAAGTCAATGTGGCATTTCTAATTTTATCATTGATTAGAAGTGTACTTTGAGAACAAATAATTATATCTGAATGTTTTTACCGTAACATATATTTAATAATGAAGGAAAGGATGTGATTTTGGTTCCTACAAATGTTAGGTAAATTTCCATTTATTTTCTTATAATATTAACTTATGAAATGCCTATGTTCATCTTGAATTTGATTTTTTTGTTTCCGTTGTTCTTTATCCAGGTGGTCGCTACATGGGGCCCCTCACAAAGGGTCCCAGGTTTGAATCCCCTTGGTGGTTCTATTCAGAATTGTTTCTCCCATAGCGCAGCCAGCCTCTGTGCGACTTAATGGGCTACGCTCCTTACGGGATTGGGTTGAGCTCCCCAGGTTGGGCTCGGTGCAAACCTTACGAGTCTCTTGGGTTACCAAAAAAAATTGTTCTTTATCAAACATTAGACATCAGAAATTATTGGTGACCATCCCAAGCATGGTGATTATGTATTTTCTTGACTCATTGACTACTAAATTGTCAGTATGACACAAAAACTAAAATTCATGATTTTACAGTAAGTATAAATTTCTATCCATCAACGAAGTGAATAATGTTTATAAAATTATATAACTACTTAATCATGAAACATTCATTAGTTAAACATATAGTCAGATAAAATCAATCCATGAGGCAAAAGGAATGGTAGATAGACAAAATAAAATATTTACATAAATAATTGTTAAGGTAGTTGTATGACCCAAATTCAATGTCAAATATGTTTCTTGTTATTTATTAATGTTTCACATACCTATGAATATATAGTGCCCTAAAGAAGATAATTTTTGGGCATGTGGATACTATGTGATGAAGTATATGGATTTCATTGTCTGAAAAGAATCACAAGACATCTAGATAATATAAACTCTGATCACAAGCGTATAATATAATTTGAATTGTAATCATGGTTTATATAATGTTATCATATGATTATATCATTCTTTTATAGGATTAATTAACTAGACACTACAGATAAATTATGAGAGTTTTGGTGAGGTTCTTCATTAAATAAGTTGGTTCTAAATCCAATTGGGATTGATGATTATGTATGGAGCAATAAATGTGATTATTTGTATGGTATTAAGAGAGAAAGATTTTTTCCCCTAGGAGGGTGGTAAATCAAGGTGGCAACTGGGATTCAAACTCAGGTCCCTTTGTTACGGGACACCGTGCTTGACCACTTTAGCAACTTCTTGTCGGCAATGTGATTATTTGTATGTTTATATATGTGATGAATCATAAATAGTTGGAGCTTTATATTAAATTTAAATTATAACGAATGAAAGTGACTTTAGATTTTGATTCACATCTAGTTGAACAATTTAATATGTGAATGGAATTTAGAAGTGAAATGTGTATTTGTGTGTGAAAACAAATATATTTTGGAGATATGTATAAGAATGTAATGTAGAAATTAAAGATTTGGATGTAGATGTGGATGTGGATATGCATATATGTGTTTGTTATTGCAGCTTGTAGGTTCAACATGGTATATCACTAGGATGGATGTGATAACTTGACATTTTCTTTATCTATGGATATCCACTTTCTCTCTCTGTTAGTGGCCCAAACCACTCAATCGGGTCCAATTATATAGTTGGAATGAGATTATGACCCAATTTAGTTAAAATCGCCATTCAATTTCCCAATATGTGACTTGCATATGCCAAATGAAATAAGAGCCATTCTTTAATATATAACCATATTGAAATTAATATCGAACACCCTTTCTATGATCTTTTAGATTCCCAATGTATATCATGTTATAGATCTCTCAATTTCGAATCCAGCGATGGAAAAATCACATCAATTGGACCTTCAGAGTCTAAGTTATGATACCTTGAAATTTGGTTATTTATACCTTGTTTTAGCTCAATTATATGCCTCTATCTTTGTTGGGCCAGCCGTATAGGCCCAATGCAACACTGTAGCCTGATCGTTTGTTCCCCACTCCCCTTCCTCTTCAGGAAACCAGCATATGACAGGGAATGAAACCTCCCCGCCTCCACCCAGAGTGGGTAACGGAAAGGGGGGGTGTAATCTCTAACCCTAGCCTTCCTTCCTCCTTTATAAACCTTCCTTCTCTAGCCTTTGCCCCTCTTCTATTCTTCCCCTTCTTGACCGTCATCTTTCCTTTCTGGTTCACGCATAGGAACCCTCTTTTCCTCAATGGATCTGCTGCACTGACGGAAGACAAAAGCTCCACCTCTTCACGACTCCAAGGCACCCTTAGCCTCCGTCACCTCTCCACATGATTCTTAACGCACACGTTGGCCTCTAGATCTTTCCCTCCCCACCGCGCCGCATTGCTGGCCTCTCCCCTCTTGGACCCGTGTAGCACCACGGAGGTTCCCTCTCCGGGTAGCTAGTGGGTAGCAACCAGAGGCACCAACAAGGCCGCAGGCCAAGCTGAGATCGGGTGACGCCACCGGAAGCCACCCCGAGCCTTGTGCTCCTTTTCCCCCTCTCTGCCAGCAGGTACGGAGCACTGTAAGTGCCGCCCCTGTTCCTCCCCTGTTTGGAACAGAGAGAATGATGAAGGAGCGGGCGGGGCAAGCGGGCGATCATCCTGTCGGCCCAGACTTAGTTCGGTAGTGAACTGCCCTTAACCAGCGAGTCATGCCCCAGGACAAGCGCACCCCTCACTAGCCATCGGATCAATGATCAACGGCCCAGATTGGCCAATAAATTACTAAGGTGACATGCCTAAGTCCCTAATCCTTATTATTCATATAGTTTTGATGTAAACCTTGAAAAATGCATAACTCCCAAACCCCTTGGTCAAATGATACAAACCAATATATCAAATCGATCAACTCGACGAGACCTACACATTGGGCCTAGTCCCAGACACTAAGTCAAATGTTTTTCTCTGATTTCTTGAAAATACTAACATTAGTCATGTTTGAGCACATTTATTCACTATTATGATCAAATCTTGCATCTTTAATGACTATTCACTCTCCTAATCATGAAATCAGTAATATTTATTCACCTTGAACAAAGTTGAGCTCCTAAGCTCCCCTTTTGATCCATGGTTGTCCCTAATGCATGTTGTAACTTGTTCATGGACTTTAATGTATGATTATGATGAAGTTTGAATCTTTGGTATAATTATAGCCTCCTAAGCATCAAATCAGTAGCTCTTTTGCTCTTGTGACCCTAATGAGGGCCCTAATCAACCCATTGTTCATGAATGACCTCAATTGTACATATGTGCCTACTTTGGACTATAATGTTGAACTTTTCCCTATTATGAGTCTCGTGACCTACTTTGAGCATAAGTGTCCATAATCTTGTCATGTCCACATGAAACCTCGAAAGCATATGAAACTTGAACCACACCCTTATGATGGACTGTAAAGCAATATGAGATCAACTAATGTACTAATAACCAACCTTGGAACCCATCTTCGCCAAAACCCAAAAATGCGTCTAATTAGGGTTAATGATGAGAGTCTAATGCATATATGTAATCTTGTTGTTAATCAGGTTTGGTATGTGTCTAGATGGTGAAGGATATGTTAGGTTATGAATCTCTGAATCAGGTATGGGCCTTATCTAGTTATATGACTACCGCTTTCTTGCTTGAAAAGACATATATTGTATGCTTGTTTGTCTATTTTCTCAAATATTGCCATGTAGTATTACTATGTGTTACTCGATGTTTGCCTCGTCAGTTTTATAACTTGAACACATATATAGATAAAACTCCATTATAATATTGATTGATAAATGGTTAGCTCTTGGCTACGACCTTGAGGTCCCTCTCGTATAACATGGTTAGCTAAGATTGAGCACCCTTACGGACCCTTCTGACGGGAAGATGGTCAAAGGCCTTAAACATGCTTGATATTGTTGGTATAATGGAGTGAAATGACATAAAATATGATTTTGCATTGTTAAACAATTAACATGTTTATTCTGGTTCATTTAATCTTGAAATCTTTTCAAAATTATGCAAAGCCTATATATATGTGTATCTTTCTGCCCCATACTCAACACCTCATGTGTTGACCCATTTCTCCTATGTTGTTTTTAGGTTCAGAGATGGCTAGAAGGTTGATGGGCTTGGTGAGCTATGCTAGGTGTACTTGTTGTAAGATCCAGATATAGTATACATGAGAAGACTTGTACAAAGTGACTCTTGAATATGTAATTCAAATCGTGTAATATAATGATGTTGCTTAATATATCTTGTTGATTGTTGAGATTATGTTGGTGCTTGTATCTTGTTATCTGTTCATGTGTGCTAAGCTTTACGCTTCCGCATTTCTCCTTTGGTGTACGTTTGGTTCATGGGACTGGGATTCCGGTTCCGTGATAGATGGTATCAGAGCATGAACAATAACTATACCAAACATTGCTCACATGAAACACAAACTAAACTCACCTTACATCTCAACCCTAGAAAGTTAATGAAATATCCTTGTGGACTAGGTTGACTTAGCCTCTAGGTTAGAACCTAGATGTTCTATAACTAGGTGTAGACTTGTGTAAATTATTTCCCTTGACATGATTCGCGACATGTGCTTAGGATGTCTACACAAGTGTGCACCATGTTCTTGCTAGTTCTCTAGGTGTCATGATACTAGACAGCCTCATGAGTGTGGTAACTCATTTTGGTTTTGGTTTTATTCAAATGGAGTATGGTGGTTTTCATCGCCTATTTAAATATTGGAGAAAACATATTTCAAGTATTATTATATGTACATATCAAAAATGTTACCACACGTAGAAAGGCAGTGAGTTTCCATGCAACCTAGGAGAAAGAGATGTAACATCAAGTCTTGATGAGAGAGTTTAGATGATAGCGATAATCTATAGAGTTGTCTAGAGCCATGATATAGGTTAAGCAAGTGAATAACCTAGAAACCTAAGATGATGATTATGATATTGATGATGATTTTGATGTTTTATAGGACCCAATATGTTTGAGGAAGGTTATGTTTGACGATATGAGATGAGTTTGACCATGCAGCCCTAGCTAGACCTAGCACCTTGTATGATACATACCACTTGGTTGATGTGCTAAACATAGCTAGTGGGTGGACATGCTTGCTTGTACCTAGTCTTGTATGTGTGGAGATATGATATATGGTTTGAGACCAACACGGGCCTCAATCTCTTTACAAAGGAAGACCTCTAGCATGGGACATATGAATAGGGTGACATGTTGATATGAGTTGACCCATATCGGGAAAAGGTTAGAGTACCTAAACTCCAAAATATTTGAATATGAATGATGAAATACTTGATGATGAGTCCCTAGCTAGAATACTTCTAAGTATATGAGTTGAGTGACCTAACGTGTGGTTTCCTTGAAAATGTTGAACCTTAGATGTCCTATGAAAATATCTAACCCTAGAGAAAGAGGAAATTGAAAATTTGATGCTTGATATATATATATATATATATATATATATGTCTTAGCTTGAGCGGCTTGAGCTTGTGGAGCTCTTTCTTGATACAAGGGAGAAAGTTTCAAAACCTCGAAGTTGATGATAATGTTGTTCCACATATGGAGCTTGATATATGATATATCTCATGTACATTGAAAATTTAACATATGCACGATAAGCCACTCTCATAAGCTAGACCTAATATGAAATCATAGGATACATAAAAGATGTAGCCTTGAAATCATGAAAATAATATGATGATGTCATGAAAACTTAGCTTGAATAATCAGGGGTAACTTGCCTAATCTCATACTCAAATGATCAACTTGATTTGACAATACTCTTGGAGTCATAACTAAGATGAATATAATTGATTAGATTTGGTAGAAATTTTGGGGAAAAAAAAACCATACATGAAATCTAAAGTAAAGATGAGATACACACTCGACGATAATCTTGGTTGAAGTTATGTCAATAAACATGATTCGTTTGAGAAGTGATAACATAGATTTTGATAATACACCCTAGTCGTGTATGAAGATTAGTACAAAAACCCTTATATATGGATACTAAAGGATGGGTAAACCCTAATTCCATGATGACATCACATTATGATGGAACAATAAGTAATATGTATATAGTTGAGATGAGTACACCCTTGATGATGAAAACTTACTGAGCATCCCATTATGGAGAATGTGCTGACAACGCGCGATGGATTTTGACTTTGGCTCTTGTTTATGATCTTAGATGAATTTCGAGGACGAAATTTCTTTTAAGGAGGGAAGGATGTGATCACCTGACCTTTTCTCTCTCTATGGATATCCACTTTCTCTCTCTATTAGTGGCCCAAACCACTCAATCGGGTCCAATTATATAGTTGGAATGAGATTATGACCCAATTTAGTTAAAATTGCCATTCAATTTCCCAATATGTGACTTGCATATGCCAATTGAAATAAGAGCCATTCTTTAATATATAACCATATTGAAATTAATACCGAACACCCTTTCTATGATCTTTTAGATTCCCAATGTAGATCATGTTATATATCTCTCAATTTCGAATCCAACGAAAGAAAAATCACATCAATTGGACCTTCAGAGTCCAAGTTATGATACCTTGAAATTTGGTTATTTATACCTTGTTTTAGCTCAATTATATGCCTCTATATTTGTTGGGCCAGCCGTATAGGCCCAATGCAACACTATAGCCCAATCGTTTGTTCCCCACTCCCCTACCTCTTTAGGAAACCAGCATATGATAGGGAAAGAAACGTCCCCGCCTCCACCCAGATTGGGTAACGGAAGGGCGGGGCGTAATCTCTAACCCTAGCCTTAAATGCTCCTTTATAAACCTTCCTTCTCTAGACTTTGCCCCTCTTCTATTCTTCCCCTGCTTGACCGTCCTCTTTCCTTTCAGGTTCATGCATAGGAACCCTCTATTCCTCAATGGATCTGTTACACTGACGGAAGACAAAAGTTCCACCTCTTCACGACTCCAAGGCAACCTTAGCCTCTGTCACCTCTCCACGTGATCCTTGACGCACACGTTAGCCTCTAGATCTTTCCCTCCCCACCGCGCCGCGTTGCTGGCCTCTCCCCTCTTGGACCAGTACAGCACCATGGAGGTTCCCTCTCTAGGTAGCTAGTAGGCAGCAACCAGAGGCACCAACGAGGCCGCATGCCAAGCTGAGATCGGGTGGCGCCCCCAGAAGCCACCCCGAACCTTGTGCTCTTTTTCCCCCTCTCCGCCAGCAGGTGTGGAGCACTGCAAGTGCCGCCCCTGTTCCTCCCCTGTTTGGAATAGAGAGAACGACGAACGAGCAGGCGGGGCGAGTGGGCGATCATCATGTCGTCCCAGACTTGGTTCAGTAGTGAACCGCCCTGAACCAGCGGGTCATGCCCCAGGACAAGTGCGCCCCTCTCTAGCCATCATATCAACGATCAACGGCCCAGATCGGCCAATAAATTACTAAGGTGACTCGCCAAAGTCCCTAACGCTTATTATTCATATAGTTTTGATGTAAACCTTGAAAAATGCATAACTTCCAAACCCCTTGGTGAAATGATACAAACCAATATACAAATCGATCAACCCGATGAGGCCTACACATTGGGCCCAGTCCCAGACCCTAAGTCAAATGCTTATTCTCTGATTTCATGAAAATACTAACATTAGTCACGTTTGAGCACATTTATTCACTATTATGATCAAATCTTGCATCTTTAATGACTATTCACTCTCCTAATCATGAAATCAGTAATATTTATTCACATTGAACCAACTTGAGCTCCTAAGCTCCCCTTTTGATCCATGGTTGTCCTTAATGCATGTTGTAACTTGTTCATGGACTTTAATGTATGATTATGATGAAGTTTGAATCTTTGGTATAATTATAGCCTCCTAAGAACCAAATCAGTATCTCTTTTGCTCTTATGACCCTAATGAAGGCCCTAATCAACCCATTGTTCATGAATGACCTCAATTGTACATATGTGCCTACTTTGGACTATAATGTTGAACTTTTCCCTATTATGAGTCTTGTGACCTACTTTGAGCATAAGTGTCCTTAATCTTGTCATGTCCACATGAAACCTTGAAAGCATATGAAACTTGAACCACACCCTTATGATGGACTGTAAAGCAATATGAGATCAACTAATGTACTAATAACCAACCTTGGAACCCATCTTGGCCAAAACCATAAAATGCATCTAATTAGGGTTAATGATGAGAATCTAATGCATATATGTAATCTTGTTGTTAATCAGGTGTGGCATGTGGCTAGATGGTGAAGGATATGTTAGGTTATGAATCTCTAAATAAGGTATGGGCCTTATCTAGTTATATGACTACCGCTTTCTTGCTTGAAAAGACATATATTGTATGCTTGTTTGTCTATTTTCTCAAATATTGCCATGTGGTATTGCTATGTGTTACTCGATGTTTGCCTCGTCAGTTTTATAACTTGAACACATATATAGATAAAACTCCATTATAATATTGATTGATAAAGGGTTAGCTCTTGGCTACGGCCTTGAGGTCCCTCTCGTATAAAAGGGTTACCTATGCTTGAGCACCCTTAGGGACCCTTCAGACGGGAAGATGGTCAAAGGTCTTAAACATGCTTGATATTGTTGGTATAATGGAGTGAAATGACATAAAATATGATTTTGCATTTGTTAAACAATTAACATGTTTATTCTGGTTCGTTTAATCTTGAAATCTTTTCAAAATTTTGCAAAGCTTATATATATGTGTATCTTTCTGCCCCATACTCAACACCTCATGTGTTAACCCATTTCTCGTATGTTGGTTTTAGGTTCAGAGATGGCTAGAAGGTTTATGGGCTTGGTGAGCTATGCTAGGTCTACTTGTTGTAAGATCCAGATATAGTATACATGAGCAGACTTGTACAGAGTGACTCTTGAATATGTAATTCAAATCGTGTAATATAATGATGTTGCTTAATATATCTTGTTGATTGTTGAGATTATGTTGGTGCTTGTATCTTGTTATATGTTCATGTGTGCTAAGCTTTACGCTTCTGCATTTTGCCTTTGGTATACGTTTGGTTCATGGGATTGGGATTCCGGTTCCGTGACAATGGATATAGTACATAACCTTCAATTTGTTAGAATGGTACGTTCTACATCTTACTGAATAGCTGAACAACGTGTCTACAGACCAATATTTAAAAAAAATACAAACTTCCATGTTAATTATCATACCAAATTGAATCTTAAAATATTGTGAAATTGATTTTAGAACACAAAATTGTTCAAACTGAACAATTTTATCAGTATACTTTTTAGCAGATAATCCAACCAACTATTTGACTTTTGTGGATAGAGGTTGACTTTGAACTAGTGTAATGTTAGTTTCCAATAAAATTTTATGATACTAATGAATTTTAAAAACCTAAATTGTAGCTATCTACTACGTCAACCTTTTTTTCAAAAATCTGTGTTCGATTTTCATAGTGTCAATTCTTCAAAAGAAACCAAAACTACAACCTCTCTGTTCATAATTTTTTTTGATAGGTGGTTCCTCCACGTTAGTGTTTATTACCCTATACACCGTTTTGGGATTGTTTTTGTCTTCCTTAGAAACTGACATCATAACTATAGATTCTCAATATCGCCCATCTACGCTTTGCCTTAAAATCAATTTTACATGTCTTAAGTGATCAACATTATAAGCCACATGTGTACTAGTGCATTGATAGAATGTAATACAATTTTTTATTCAAATAATTTGTTTCATTAAAGAAAAAGTATTATCATGTTTATAAGAATTTGTTGTACTCAGTTTCTAGATATATGTGATCCTCCAATATATCAATCCGCATTTGGAATTGCAGATAAATAATGTTTATGTGCTATGTAGAAAGTAAATGTAATGTTATTATTAGTAGAGTTTGCCTTGATTTATGATCTTCCTACATATTTAAGATGGATAAAAGTTAGCTAATGTTGAGTAACTCCATCTTTCAGATTGAAGTTATCTCTTGGCCTAGATGACATGATATAATACTAGGATCTAGTGATTCCTATAGTATTTATATAAGAACAATATATGGTCATTCAATTTCAGAGGTATGAGGGTATGCTAAGATTAAGATAGTCAAATGCAAAAGAAATGTGTGAATGGACTAACAAAAGTCAGTTGTAGTTAGTAATCAAGTGAAGATTTGATGATGGAAAAAACACTAAGTCAAGAACAAAGAAAGATAGAGGAAAAAAGGTGGAAATCAAGGATATGAACTTTAATAGAGAATATAAGATCATAAAACATGTTGTAAGAACTCTCTAGTAGTGTTTAGATTATTCCTAATATGTTACAACTATTTGAAAAAATTTGAAATTTCTCAAAATGACTAGGAAGTCTGCCAACTGACAAAAAAGTTAATCGAGCATACTTCAAGTCAATCAACTAGTGAAGGAAGTCATCTCACTAGGTTAAATACATGTGTAGGTTCTTAAACAAGTTTTATAAAGAAATAAATAATAGTAAAACAAAAGGAAATGGTTGGAATTTGTACCAAAAAATTGAATGTTATATTGTAATATGGAATATAAATATGATATGATGACCACTACAAAAGAAGTATACATAGAAGAATATAAAGAAAGGATAAATCTACCTAAAGAGATGAATAAATAACATATGAGGTTAAGATAATAAACTAAGAGGAAAACTAGAAAAAAATATGATAGTTTCAAGAGAAAGGTTTGTATGATAAGAGGAGGATATGAAAACATAAAACCAAGATGAACTCAAATGTATTCATCTTTAATTTTTATTCTATGTACATACTTGTATTGAGTAATTTGTTGATTTTACATATACATGCTTAAATATTTACTTGTGATTGGATATTTCTAAGAAGGATGAAGTTGATTTCTTGCAAGTGAGTGAGTCACGTTCATATGAATCAATATCAATACTAAGATGAATGTTTTTCCATAACATGATCCATATGAATTGAAATTAAGTGAAAGTCATGTACTAAGTTTATCATGGTGAAATCAACTAGGAAAATATAGTCCCAACAAGTTAATTCATGGGAACACTCAAAACTATAAGAGCATGTAACTACATATTTTCATTGATATATATATATATATATATATATATATATATATATATGTATATATGTGTATATTTATATGTATATATGTGTTTGTGAGTGTGTGTGTGAATTGAATTATAAGAAAATAGTAAAGGCTAATTGTAGACTGAAGGAATGGTGCAAAAACAAAACATGATGATGAAGAACAAAATAGGATGATAGACAAATGATAAAATAATACTTAAATAATAATAAGAAAAATATGAGGACAAATGAAATATTTAGAAGTTGGTTTTCTTTAATAATAATTGATTGGAAAGACATGATCTCTCAAAGAAAGGTATTGAGGGAATTATTGAAGAATATAATTCTAAAAACATTTATCTCATTCTCATCTATATATTCTTACATGAAATTCAAAAGACAAGGAATACCCACTAAGAAGTAAACCATATGCAAGTAAGATGGATATTCATAAAATTATATGAAAATATGAAAAGCATAAAAATGAATCAATGGAACATATGAGTTCAAAATGAATATACAACAAATACTTATTTATGGATCCCCAACGGGTGTGTATGAAAAGGAGTATATATATGGTTGGGCAACATATCTTAAGAGGAGAAAGTAGAATGACTTGGAATTTTAGATTTTCTCGAAGGATTACTTGTCTAGAAACTCTATTGTAGATTGATGGGATGCTCATATATTTTTCCAAATGAGTGTATTCTTGTATTTGGGATCCTAGTAAAGAATTGGATAATTATGATTAGGAATTAAAACTCAAATTAATAACATAATACAAGAAAATGTTTTCATGAAAGAAAAACATTATGAGAGTCGTCTCACATAAGAACAGAGATAATACAACAAAAGTCATAATAGTCTAGTGGAACAATTATAGAATTCTGGTAGATGGAAGAGAAGATTCACATATTAGAGAAATATATAATATCGATAAATCTTCAAAGAACAGTAACCTAAAGAAGGCAAGCTTTAGATAGAGGATATATTAAAGGATGTATGGGGAGTTGGAAATTAGAATTGATCAATATTAACAAGACATTGAATGCTAACACAGGTACATAAGGAAACCTGAAATTGATACAAGGAAGGGGACTTAACTATTAATATGTATCTTAAGGAATAACAAATGCAGTTGATAAATGTGAGTGAATAGTAAGGGGAGGGTTAAGAAAATAGAACAATGAATGAATTTGAAATATAGGTTATGCAACTTAAATGGAAGTCATGAATGGCAAGTATACCATGTCAAGTTTTGGGTACTTGAATATTGATAGTAAATCATCTATGTATAATGTAGTTGAAGGGGTTTATATAAATAAGAAGAGATATGTAAGGATAGATGGGAAATGAATCAATGGAAGAAGTTATTTATGTGATGCTTAGATTTTCTAGAAAGCATAGCTTGTAAAAGTTATTCCAAGAAGAGTAAAGTTTATCTATATGGTGTTAATTATGCATGACCATATGATTTTTAAGTGGAAGGAACAGTTGACCTAATACATGTTATTCAATCATCATAATTTAGCTCAGTATCGGGGCCTCAATATTGAGATACCACAATAAAAATAGATTCTTTAGTACTTTTAGTTTCCTACATGACTATAATATATAAATAATTATATGAATTGATGTTGTATATAATAAGATATATGAAACGAAACCTAAAGAGCTTGTACTAAGTTATAATAAAGTGCAATGTTTGAATTTGATCATGAAACATATATTCTCTTATGACATAGAAATGATTTATTACAGGGCAATCATAACATTGAGTGTAGAATTTGTTATTTAAATAAGACATACATGAATAAATGACATACCAGAACTTAGAATGTTGAAAGAAATTAAAATACACCTTTTTCTTTACGTTTGTAAGATTTGAGGTTGAAACTTGTTAAGGGGGAGAGATAGTAATGACCCGTCTCTTACATGATAGGTAATTGAGGGTTATAAGATCCTAAGTACAATTTTTAGATGTTTAATATGAATTTGATATATAATCTAACTTTGCAAGAATTTTATATTAATAGGTAGTAAAATTATGTATGATTTTATGATTATATTAATATAAAATGCTTTTAACTTATTGAATCTCAAGGGACTTATTTTTATAGCATATTAATAAAAAATGTGACGAGTAATTCAGTGATAAAAGTATTAGTGTGATACATAAGTTTTAGTATTTTAATAGGAACATAGATTGATTTTGATTTAGAAGTATTTTGTGCAACTATATTATCATAAATCTTGTAGATGTTAGTAACTTTTCGATGATATTTGGACTAGTTTTTTGGTCAAATTTAAATTCACCCAAGCATATCATCAATACCCCAATCATAATAAAAGGTTTCACACACATGTAGAAACCTACAGTTCCATTCATTCATCCATTTTCACATTCACACACATGTAGAAACCTGTAGTTCCATTCATGGATCTATTTTCACATTCACACACATGTAGACGCACATTCATTCATTCATCTTCAGATTTACACACATGTATATAGATCAAATTTCAATAAGACAATTCAAAAAAAGTCATTCACACATGTATATATAAGCACCACATATATACAGAAATAATGACATCAAAGTTTAGAAATGTCATTCTTTATCATCAATACCCCAATCATAATAAAAGATTGCCTCCCTTTCAAAGGCTTTTTCCCAGTGTTCTCTTATGTCATCTTATTATTCTATCATATAGGGCATATGTACATATAAATGTGTTTCCCCTATATTGAAGTCACTAATTTTAAACACATGCAAAGAGAATGACGTATATATATAATTAATAAGTTTGATATTTTCATATTATCGAATGAGACTATACTTATGATGATCAACACTATATATTACATGTTGTTTGTTTTCGATGTCTCGTGCAACATATATGATAATTATGTCCATATACCGCATCACATAGTATCCACATGCCCAGTTTTTATTTTGTACAACATGCTATAAATTTCAAAATAACAAATGTTAATAAATAAAAATAAGTATATTTCACACATAAAATATGCATTGGAGTCAGGAAACTACATCCACATTCTTCCAAACTATCACTTTCTTTTTCTTATCCATGTTTCCTCTAGCATTTTTGAAATCTTTCAAAGCCCTATATGTTAATGGAACACATTGAAAGGCATTGGTAAATAGTCATTTAATAATAGATGTTAATGGATATAAATATAAAAAATTTCTCACATGTATAATGGCTTTTTCAATCATGTCTCAAACGATGTAATTTGTTCCCCTTAGGATCTAGATAATAAATAGTCAACATCTCGGGGACAATAACCAGTAACCCCCAATGCTTACCTCTAGTGATAAGAAAGCAAAAAATGTAGAACTCAAAATCCACAATGAAATGTAATTGTCTTAAGTCAAAAATATAAGAAAAATAAACTTACCCAACATTATATGGAGATATTATCATGCTCTTTTTCACTTCACCAAAATATTTAAAAGTGATAGAGCAGTATAAGGTAATTGATGTAGGGTCTTCATTTACAAGACTGATCAAGGATGGAACTAGAAATCCCACATGCAGTCCATCAACGTGGTATTTGATGTTTAGTTATTTATTACGAAATCCAAATTAGCTAAATTTTTTAATTTAGCTTTGAAACTATATTTCTGACATAAAAATAAATTTTTTTAATTTTTAAGGAAGTTTGAAAGAGATATATAATTAATTTAATCAACTTTAATAACAGGAGAGTTTTGTTGAATAAAAAAATTCCAATGTAGGATGTGTTTGTAATTATGCCAAGAAGATAAATTGATATATATCAATAACCTAACCCTAGTACCTCTCATGATTTCTTATTCATCATCTAAAAGTAAGATTTTAAAGAGAGAGATAGAGATGAAGAAAGAAGTTGATATGTTGATATAAACTTCTATCTTTCAAGAAATGATAAAATCAAATAAGTTCATCTTTAATAAATAAGTTTTCTTGGTAGTTATTATCTCTTATGTAAAAACTATCTACTTTCTCATATTCCAACCAAAGGGAAATGAAATCATTCTCTTTTCTCTTTCTTTCTCTTTGATTCTCATTTTCTAGAGTTTTTGAATTGAAAAAAGGAAGAACATGACTAATTTTTCAAGTCTGATTTGAATTCAAATAAATCAGTTCTTGGGTTATGTTTTTGAAGTGACTAGCACTTGAGGTGAGTAAGAAAAATAATATTTTTGTCACTTAGACTGAAGAAGATGAATCTTCTCTAAATTCATTAATTTTTTTATAACTGATAGTGAACAAAATGTTGTATTCTTAAAGTCCATTTCCATGTCATTTCATTCTATGCTCAAGTCATAATCACATAATTTTTGTGTGATGATATAGCTATGAAAATTTTCTAAAATCAAAATTTTCATATTTTTAGGGTGTCTGAACTGAAGTCTAGAAGAAACCCTGATAAATGCTACCATGGTCAAGCTTTTGCAATGATTGATTCAATTAAACATATTTGATTAGTTACATTTGATATCTTAATAAGTTACATATCTAGTTTATAAAATTAATATCTTGTGAAAGCAAGAAATTTGTGATGGAAACCCAATTTAGGATGCTTCTAAGAGTATAAATATTTTATTCAATTACAAATGGCTTATGTAAGTATTTCATGGGATAATTAGAGTTTGTCATTGAATATCATTTTATTAGAAAACACTTTTTTGATTAAGTTATGTAGAAACTCTAGTTGGAATCCTTGTCATGCATGAATAAGTTGTCATGTTGCTTCAAGCATATAGAAATGACATTCCATCATTAGAATATTCATTGATGTTATATATAAATGTGAGAAGTTTTGAAAGAGAATGAGTATATCAGTGGATAAAGTTTCTATTTAAACATGTGAGAAATGTTATATGTGAATGCTCCACTAGAAACCCTAAGGAAGGGTAATCCGCAAGCTAAGAATCCAATTTAGTATCACCAATAAGTTTGATTAAGTAGTTCAAGCAGTTAGATACAATAAGAAAAGAGAGAAATTCATGAAAAAGATATAATAAAAAATATAATAGTAATAGATGACATGAAAATCATAGAATCCATCCATAGAGGTCTATAGTGGGAAGGATGAATCAGGCTATGGACTATCATATATATTAAGAAGTAGCCCAAATGATTAGATAAAAGTTCTTAACACCAACTTACTAGGTATTATTGGTACTCTAGTTAAAAGAATACGCAAAAATAACTAGAAAATTTGGTGGTATTGGTTTTGTTTGTAGGGGTATCTAACAATAATAGTAGATTCAGGTGGTATCCTAAATAGTTGGAGTCACATTCCATACGAATATACTCCTTGCAATTATTTTGTATTACATGTCAACCCTTGTGGAACTACATGAAGTGGATTTATAGGTTGTTTATCCTAGGGAGCCCCCTCCTAAGTAACTAGGATAAGGGGAAAACATTTTTTGGACATTTTTCGGCCACTCCCTGGACTTACAAGGAAACCTCAATAAATACCAAAGTGTTAGTACTAGTTTCATGATCCCAGGTTTACCTTAAGAATTGTATGGTAGGTCACATAATAGAAACATTCTCTTGGATAGTATGATCTATGTGATTTCATAGACAAAGCAAAAGATAAAGACAATTGACTTAGTTAAGTCCAAATAAAGACTATAATTTGTTTGATTAGTCAATTATGTTTAGTTAACAAACACAATGATTATCAATTTAATAGTCACATAAAATCAAAGTAAATGAAGTATCAAAAAGAAAATAATAAGGAACATCAACTAATATTATCATATTACTAGTGATGCATGCTACAATGGTATTTGTAAAATTCTATATACCTATTCTTTTAATTTGGGATACTATTTTGTTGTTATTTTGATTATTTGAGAAATTTATATGCCTACTATAGTGATTTATATTATTTTGTTATTTTACTAATTCACTAAGTGATTATTTTTTTGTAACCCTATTCCACAATTCTCTTCAGCTCCTATGCCTATTTTATCCCTAGAAACATCCACCTTGAGCATCTTTGGGCACTCTTTTATCTTGTAGGATTCACTGAACTCTTTCACAAACCATTTAGCAAGTCTATCAGCTGGTACATTCACATTTCTACTACACTTCAAGACATTAATAGTACGAGGGGGTTCACAATTGAGGGATATTCTTCTGAGGAGTTCTTTTTACTTGTTTGTGACCGATGTAGGCTTTTGGATGAATTTAGTTTCCAGTTTCGAATCTATTAGCACTTCCTTATAGTTGGCGTCCATGTTTGTCGATGTTTGCATTCCCTTGAGAATGGACAATAATTCACCTTCCAGGGGATCTCAACTATAAGACCTCTGACCTAGATTTTTTCTTGACCTTTCTCTCTTAGAATAATAAAATACTTAGCTACTTAATCTAATCATGTGATGTGCCTTAATAACATGCGACCTGCTTATGTTTTCATTTTTGTCTAGTTTGAATGATGTTTGAGCTACTTATGCTATATGTGTGCTTATTTTGGCCCATGTTGTAATTTACCAACGTTTAGGGTTTATCTTGCAATTTGTCACATGTTTTATGTGCCTCTTATCTATTATCATCATGTTATAGAGAGAGAGAGAGAGAGAGAGGTGTTTAGGGGTGTCTTGTTCTCCCTTGGTTGATGGGGTGGCATCATGTGTTGAAGTTAGGGTTTTGCATGAATGCCTAAGTTGATGTTGACCCCTTTGTGTGTTGAGACCAGTGTGCTTACCTTTGATCTTGTTTTTAGTGGTCAAATATGTTTTGGACATATGCTATAGTTTTGGAAATCATTTTCTTTTGGACCTTAGTCACTATGATCACCATGGTCTCTATGTTTCTTGGTCACCATGGTGATAGCGGTTGCAACCTTGTTTGGTCACTATGTTTTTCTTTGACCAAAGTGATTTGAGGACCAAGATGGTCGATATACTACCTTGATCTTATCACCCATGATGCATGTGTGTTCCTAGTGCTTTCATGTCTGAGTTTTTGGAAAACAAGTGGAACTTGTGTCTTGACACCTAACCTCCCTCCAACCCTTGGGTATTTATACCTTTATCTTTGCATGCAAGTGATCTCTTTAAATCCTCTTGCTCTCTCTCATCCTTGCAGCTCGTCCCTTGTGATCTTGGTAATGGAGAATAGCTCAGCTTGGAGCAAGGTGTTCAAACCCTTTGCATGTGTGATCTAGGGTTGGAGCAACTCTCCTTTGGTAATCCTTTAGGGTTCCTTGATCTTGGTAAGGATCTATCCTTCTTGGTTTCATTTTCTTGCAAACCCTACCTCTCTTTCCTTTCCCTTGGATGAATCCATGGGTTGTCATGGTATAGCCTCTTGAGGAAGTTCTCTCTTTGGAGTCGAATTGATGGTTTTCCCATGGTAGTACCTAAGTTGAGATGAAGATCTCATCTCTTCCCTTTATTTTTGGCCTAGGTTTTGCTCTATCTTCCTTTGAGTTTTCTTTAACCTAGCTTTGTTTTTCTTCTTTTTAGGTGGTGTTATCATGTTCGTGGAGTTAAATCAAGCTTTGGTTTTCCTCTCTTCCTTGAAGTCTCTACATCATAATGCAAGGCCAGTTATATAACTTTCCCCTCAATTATTCTTGCACTCATCTTGCATGTTAATTACCTACACTAAAAACGTGTCTATAAGTAGTATGGTGATAATATAATGTTCTAAGGTTTACTATTCATGGAGATCCTTTCACAAATAACTTCTTTTAGCTAAATCCTAACTTAGTGCATGGCTATCTTGTTGAAGATGGAGATTTTGTCTCTAGAATGCATGTGCTTAGTGTTTGGTTTTTTTGTCTCTTATCATGTTTCTATGTTGACCTTGTGATGACCATAACTAGGGTTTTGGTTTTCATCTCTTTCTTGTGGTTTACACTTTGATGACCCTCTGGATTCTTGATGATGAATCATATATTTTGGTTGCTATTTCTGCACCATGTTGTTTCATGTGGTTGCCAAGATCTTGGTTTGTTTGATGGTCCCTAAGACCATAGTGGTCACTGAAGTTTACTCTTGGTTTGGTTGCTAAACCCTAATTTTCTAGATAGTTATGATTTTGATCCTTTTAGTGGTCACAGAGTTTGGACTTGTGGTTACTATGGTTGATAATTCATGTGGGACTCTATGTTGATGTGTTGCGTGTGTCACCATGACCTTGGTGGTTCTTGTGGTGAACCCTAACCGTAACAGTCTCTAGGGAAACCAACCCTAGCAGTCGCTAAGGCAACCAATCATGATGGCTGCTAAAGAGTCTCAATCCTAATCATCGCTATGGTACCTAACCTAATAGGTCCCTAGAGATGGTTTCAACTTGTATGGTCACTATGCTTCATTATTTTCATGATTGATTATTTATGACAATGATGTTTAATCTAATGGGTTCGAAGGATGTGGCAGATGGTGAACATTAGGGTTGAATATTAATTGTTGTTATGGAAACCCTAATTCGATTTTCTATGTTGGAACACTAACTCTAATTACACGTATGAGATGGTGAGCTTAGCTTGCTTGAGTAATTATCTTGGTAATAAAGTGTTTTTGTCTCTGCTACTTGTTATAACCCTAATTTGTTGGTTGAATAAGCATCATAGCTAATGTTTTCTCATGATAATATTTACGTGAAACATGTGTGGTGATTGTGGGCCTTGATGAGGCACGGATAGATAATGATTCTTTGCAAGAACAATGTGAATGGTCTTGTGACCTTGGCAAAGGCTTGGTGCATAATTGAGATAAAAGCCTTCATGAGATGTGAAAAGCAATTGATATCCCATGATGATGTGTTAATGGTGATGGCCTAGTGTATGGCATTCAAACCGTATCAAGTGGTGATGTGAAAAACCTATATCTTATATGTTTTATATCTTCGTAAGTTGCAATCTATCCTTATCTTTGTAGAATATTTTAGTGTTTGCATGTATCTTGATTGATGTAGTATACAAGACACCCAATTGGATTAACTAATCAAGTGAAGCCTTAATCATGTAGTACCTTGTGCCATAGATCTATCCTGATGCTAATACTTGTTGGATGGAAAAATGAGTCTTCCTAAGGGAATCTCAGAGTGCATACTATTGAGTATGTGAGGTTCAAGTGATTGTGTGTCCTTGTCATCTTGATCTGAATTGTTTGAGAATGACTATGGTTGTGACTTAGTGATTTTGTATTTGTGTGATGTGATTGGAGAACAACTGTTGTTGTACCTTGATGATGGAGTTTATATACCATCATTTCTAGCACCGTGAAATGTACCAAGTGGGTTAGTTATTTTCAAGACTATATGTTAAAGATTTGTAGTTTGACTAATATGTCATTATGTTGCAGACTCATACTGACCGAGTAGTATCAGATAAGATCTTGGACTTCTACTCTTCCTTGATCATGTATGGAGCTAATTGTGACAAGCGGTGTTCAATTTGAATTTGGATGGTACAACTCAAATTCCATAGTGCTTAATTAAAGACATAATACAGCCGAGTAGTATATTTTTTATGGTTAAACATGCTTCACATTGGATGTTTACCCTTACCTTGTTTCCTGTATAGCTCAGTTGTATTATAATATGAAAATATAAATCAATTTTTATACATGGTCTTCATATTCCTTCTAAATACATAACTTTTTCTACTTATATGTTGTTGCTCCTAAACCTGCTTAGTATGTGTAATCAGTTTAAATTATTCATTTAGCTGAATTTTCTCATCCTTTTTTTTGGAGAAGGTAAAATATTACTAGATAACCAAAAAGTTACAAGTAAAGGGATAAACAAACCACGTATACTCAGTGGGTTACTCTACAAAATCCCACACTTTGAGTAAGAGAGTATCTAAACTCTTGCCAATCTAAGGTTTAGTTTTATACAACCACCCTAGATTCTGTAGAATATGGTCAAAGATTGTAACACAATCCAATCTAGAAGACATGTGCACTCTAGCATTTCTCTGCTACCAAATAGCATGACAAATGGCAGAGAAAACCAGCCCAACAAAAGCTCTGAATTGTCCCTTACCCTTGGTTTTCATGAGACACCAAGGGATAAACTCATCAAAATTATGGGGGGTTGACCACCCCATCCCATCTTTAAAGACATCCTCGTTAGCAGGTATTTGGAGAATCTACAGTCAAAAAAGAGATTTTGATGACACTTAGCTTCCTCATCACACAACACACAAAGTGTGCTTACAGGTGAACCTGATTTTATCAATTCGTCAGTAGTGGGCAGCTTCCCAAGAATGCAGCGGTTAGAGAAGCATCTCCATTTAGGAGAATGGAACTTATTCCACAACAGTGTATCCCATGACACTTGAGGTGTGTGATAAGAAATCTTCCTCCACGGCTGGAAAGAAGAAGTTAGGGACCAGCTACCACCATCAAGAGCATGGGCATACTCAATCTTGGGATGGGTCCAAGAACTAGCCATCACCCTCCATGTGCTTGAAGACTTGGTCGGGCAGACATCTAGATCATCCTTGTATCTCTGAATCATCCACCATCTCCAAGAGGAATCACCAGCAGTAAGGAAAGAGTGAACCCTTTTAAACACAGAGGCTAAGGTCAGATTACCAATATCTCGAATGTTCAACCCACCCTCATGGTATCTTCTGGAAATGGTGGACCAAGCTAGTCCATGGTGCCGACTGCCCCAAATGAAATTAGCACAAATGGATTTAATCTTCACCAAAATGAACATGGGAATATCCGCTTGAGCGCACCAGAATCTGATCTTCCCTTCCAGCTGAGACCTAACATGGACAAGACGACCAACAAGGGATAGACGAAGACTAGTCCATTTGGAAATTGTCTCATGGAGGTTGTCCAAGTAAGGAGCAAAATCACTACCTTTCTGTTGACCCCTTATAATAGGGATACCAAGATAACGAGTGGGAAACAAGCCTTCCTCAAGCGACAATGCATTTTTGAGTCGACCACATCTAGAGTCACAAGATCTAGAGAAGAAAACTCTGGATTTGATATCACTGATAAATAGCCCCGTCAAGTTCCCAAACATAGTCATAAGGGCACAAAAACCTCTCAAACATCTGACATTGTCGCTGATGAAGAAGGGCACATCGTCAGCCAAGATCAAATGTGCCACCACACGACAGCCACCCACTTTGAAGTGCCTAAAAGAATTACTCATCTCAGCCAGGTGTATGAGATGAGATAAAGACTCCATTGCCAAAGTGAATAAGAGCGGGGACAAAGGGTCCCCCTGATGAAGCCCATTAGATGCACGAAAGAACCCACAAGGGCAGCCATTGACAAGCACAAAGAAAGATGTTGTTCAGACACATTCTTTCATGATATCAATCCATGTTCAAGAGAAACCCAAGGTAGACATATTCTGCCACAAGGTAGACCACTTGACTCTTTCATAGGCTTTGGCAAGTTCAATCTTTATGCAAGCTTTCTTCGAACTATTCTTGACCTTGAAATCAAGCAAGAATTTCGCAGCCAAAAGAGTAGCATCAGAGATAGAGCTCCCAGCAATAAAAGCGCTTTGCTCTGGAGACACAATGCCAAGAAGGATGGTCTTCAATCTGCGATCAAGCACTTTAGCAATGATCTTATACACAACATTGCAACAAGCAATGGGTCTAAGATTGGTTAAGGAGGAGACATGGTTCCATTTGGGGATCAGTCTGAGGAAGGCTTGATTCACCGACCGTACCATTCTACCGCCAATAAAGAACCATCTAACAGTACGACAAATATTATCCTTTAATGTATCCCAGAACACCTGGAAGAACTTAGCATTAAACCCATCAGGCCTCGGGGCTTTTGAGGTGCCAATAGAGAAGAGTACATCCTTTATCTCATCAACCCAGATCATTTTAAGCAACTTGTGATTCATGTCATCGGTCACCTTCCTAGGGGGCATCTGATAACTACCCATTAGATTGGAAGTACTATTGTAGAGATTAGAGAAAAAGGACATAGCCATCTCACCCACCTCATTTTGTCCGTTGGTTGTGGAACCATCCTATTTGATGAGAGAATGGATGATGTCCTTCATATTGTTCCTTCTAATAGTAGCGTGGTATACATGGGTATTACGGTCACCATCCCGGATCCAATTGATTCTATTGTGTTGCCATAGCATGAGTTCCTCTGCCTTTTCGAGTTGAAGGAGTCTTTTCCCTTTATCTTCTTCAAGATGTATAAGATCAAGGGATAGAGGGCTCTCTCTGAGATTCGCAGCCACAGTATTAAAATCCTCCTTGGCCACAACAATTAAGGTTGGGATTTCAGATAACTCTTTGGCCCATATCTTTAGCGCAACTTTGACTCTGTTAAGTTTCTCATTTAGGACATACAAAGGGTTGCCACTGATTTGTGTTTGCCATTCTTTTTTCAAAAGGACAGATCACAACTCCCAACCAAGCCAAGCATTGAGAAACTGGAAAGGTTTGGGTTTAGAGGCTTGTCTAGAAAGATTCATAAGCAGCTAGGCATGGTCGTTGTTAGGATGGCAACCGGGGCTGATAGGAACATTAGGAAAAATGTCCAACCAAGCTTGGTTGGCAAGGTCTCTATCAAGATGAGAAGTAATGTGTCTATGTGTGGCTCTTTTGTTATGCCAAGTAATCAGGCCCCCTATCATGTTGATCTCAGTTTACCCAGTAGTGTCAATAGTGCTACTAAATCTACCTTAGCAAGAGTCACAAATCAGTAGCCCACCATACTTCTTATGTGCCCTCAACACATGGTTGAAATCACCTATGAACAATTGAGGAAACTCCTGCTGATTTGCCTCTTTTAGAACTTTCCATAGATTCCTCCTACATATTTCAGAATTATGGCGATACACAGCAGAAATCACCAAATGCAAACCACCATTGTTGATGTAGCCAGCAGTGATCATTTGGTCCATAGAAAATATCACTTGAACATCCCAAACGATGGGGTTCCATCCTATGGAAATGCACCCTCCTTCGATCTGAGTGAGGTTGGAGTCGCAACTCCAACCCTTAGGAAAAAGACCAGTGATTCTATCAGCAACTTCATGTCTGATCTTGGTTTCTAAACAAATCACTAATGAGGCATTAACCTCATTGATGACTTTCCTCAATCTCGCCTGCTTCCAAGGTCGAGATGCCCCTTTCACATTCCATGAGAGGAGGCACATTATCTCTTCCTGTTATGACCACCCCTTCTAGGGGTAGTTACCAGCCTTTTGGACCTCTTGGTCTCGCTGAGGGAAGTAGAAGGTTCCTCACTTCTACCACTGTTCTCCATAGCCTCTCCCGCTGCATCCGACCCTTGAAGGACATCAAAGGGATTGGGAGAGTGCTCGGCAGCAGGTGGCTCTCTATGCTGACTAGGACTCAATATCCTACCATAGGTAATAGGGGAGAATCAATTTTCTCTATTCATTGCTCCTGTTTGGGGCATTTTAACATTCACCTCAGCAGCAGACTCCACAACTGGCTCAGCAGTAGGGGGAATCACTGTCGAAGGTAGAACTAGAGGAGTCATAGAAGGGTCGAGGGTGGTCACCTCCAGGAAGGCCTCCACAGCCCTCTCTATCATGGCATCACTACGGATAATGGGGACAACCGAGCCAGGCACCCTAGATTTGTGGTGCCTTTTTCTTCTAGTCTTGGACTTACTGTGGATGGGAGGATTATCTTGAGGTCATTCTCTTTCTCCAGGGAAAGCTCCATCATGGTGCCCAAACACCAAGCAGGAGGAACACCTATTTGGGAGGGCCTCATAGTGGACTCTTATCTCAAGGTCAGAGCCATCCCACATTTTCCACCATCATGACAGGGGGTGGGGTTATGTCTGCTGAGATGTCGACGCACATTCTAGCCACTACAGACTGGTTGTTGAAGGCCCTGGGGGTACCGATTACATAGCCAATGCACACGACAACTCTCTTCGACCAGTGTTGACCCATATCGGGTAAGGTGACCCACACAGAAGAAACACATCTGAGGCCGGCCTCTGGCATCCATTTTCTAGTCATTACCAATTGGCTATCAAAGAACCACGACCCATTTTCCAAGGGGGGGCGAAGGTCCAACACATTGGAGAACTTGACCAGAAAGAGTCCTCCAGCAAGTGGTGATAGGAGGAGGTCACCCTTAACTTGCCATGATCTAAGCATCCAGACTTGAAGCTATTTGAAAACCACCTTCTTACCCAACACTTGAACTATGACCGAGTGCTTGTTTTAATGGTCCGTCTCGGCGATCAGGGGGCCAGAGAACTTTGTCCACGTGCAGATGTCCTCCTCTTTTTAGAATGGGTTCTTAGTCACCTCTGAATCATCTTCTATCCTGATCACCTTTGGGATGGAGGGATCCTCCCCCACAATAGTGTCCACCCATGGTCTAGTGAGGGTGACATCTATTCTGGGATGACCCCACGGGAGGACTGTCTAGCTAGAGTAGGTGGGGGTTAGTCAAGGAAGGTGTTGGCGGAGGTGGGGTGGAAGAGGTGGCTGTTTCCCCCACCATAGCGAGGAGGCGGCACCCAGAGAGCTACTGCTATTCCTAGAGATGGAGCAGAGCTTTCTCTCTCAAGAAAAGTAGGCACAAAATGAATTTCCCCTTATTAATCATGTTGCTTAAGCATAATTTATGTTTACAATATTTGTTGGTGGAGAGTTATATCTCTCACTGGGACAAGGGTCTCACCCTTGTTGTTCTCTGCATATTTTTATATGGTCGTGCTCAGCATGGTAGAGATCATATTGTTGAGGAAGAATAGCTCAGCGATTAGTGAAAGTAGAAGGTTGGATAAGCTGATATGTTGTGTAGTAGAGTCCTATGTGTCATCAATGTACTTTGAGGTTTGGGAGGGTTGTGTTTTATAGATGTTATGTACCTCAGTACATGTTTTGGCAGTATGCCTTGGTTGAATATATGGCTTGTGCTTATGAATATGTTATCTTTTGTAATAGGTTTGTTGTAGTTAGCCACAATACATATGTAATACATGTCCTGATATGTGATATGGTACAGTTTGTACACCTTGATGTAATATGTTTCTGCATATAATGGTTATACGAGATTGGTTTAAATTTACATGTTGTTTTAGTGTTTTCATTGCTTAGTAGTTATTGCGCACTTTGGTTTTGAGTTATCTCATTATGTGGTGTTGGTGCTCCATAGTTCAGTTGCTATCAGAGCTCTGGATTCGCTAAGTCTATAGGAACATATGACTAGGGTTTGTGTTTGTTCTAGCGTTATTTAGTATGTATGATTGTAGATTTTGATTATGCAGAAGAAGAAGAGGATATGTCTTGAGAACATAAAGAACATGCTAAAAGTAGTGTTGCTACACTAGGAGGTGGTGCCAGGAGGTAGGCCAAGGTAGATGGACTGCCTGAAGTGCCTCAGTTTGACCCAGAAACAAGGTCCAATCCCTCTTTAAAGCCATGTTTGGACATTTTATGGCCACAATTTTTCATATGGCGGATAGAGTGTACGTACCTCAAGTGAGGGCATTTGTCCCCAATGCAAAATCCTAAGGTTCTTGGAAGAAATTTTTGAGGTTGAGGTGTGTGGGGGTGATCGGGTATTCGGGTATGATAGACCCAAAAGATGCAGACATGTGGCTGGCAGAGCTGGAGAAGGCCTATAAGTTCCTCAATATCCTAGAAGATGGTAAGGTGAAGCATGCAGTGCACCTGCTGAAAGGTAGAGTTGGTCATTGGTGGGCCATTGAGGAGGAGAACAGGTCTTCTATTGTGATCAGTTGGAAAGACTTTTGATGAGAGTTTGTGAGCTGATACTTTCTGAAGACACACCTTGATGAGAAGATCTCGTAGTTTGATATGATTCAGAAGGGATCCATGATGATCAATGACTATAAGTCCACATTCATGGAATTATTGAGGTTTTGTCCCCACATCATTGTGACAGACAAGGGGAGGATCAGGCGGTTTGAGAAAGGATTAAGTAAGGGGTTGACGATGATGGTATCTAGTTTGGAGAATTGGGAGCGGGTTGCAACCTTTGTTGAGTTCGTGAGACAGATAGAGAGGTTAGCTATGGAGAAGTGTGAGGATGATGCTACAAAGTGGTTGACTCAGTTTCAGGGGTAGTCTTCTAGTGGGTTCAAGAAACCTAGGTTTTTGTTATGTCAGTCACAACAAAGATTTGGAATGCCATCTCAGTAGTCACCATGTAAAGGCAGAGAATGTACTTTTCCACTAGTAGGAGCTCATAGCACAACATCATCTTCAGCGATAGGGCCATCTAGGCTATGGTATGAGAGTAAGACCTACTTCAAGTGAGGGAAGGCCATGCATACAAAGTGGTATTTCTTAGTGAAGGATGAGGAGGTGATGCAACAGTTGAGGCAGAGAGAAACGGTGCCAATGATAGTAGTTTAGCAATGGTGGTGGTAGAGGATGGATTTAGGCATCATAGGAAGGATTTTGTAGGTAAGGCAGTAGAAGGTGAGGGCCACAACATGCAATGACTCAATTATGTGCATGAGTCAGTCGGAGGGAGTTGTCAATCCTTAGGTTGTGATAGGTCAGATTGAATTATTTCATTTTGATTTGTTTGCATCTTCCTTCGTATCTATTTTGGTTGACTCGGTGTAACACACTCTTTTTTCACCATAGAGGTGATTTGTAGTTGTTCTTTGCATGTTAATCGTAGATCTGATAATATCCATCTTATTGGTTCTGTTGAGTTGCGGGAAGTGTGTCCATCCTGAGTTTTTTTTTCTCTAGACACAACATTCAAGTAGATCTTATACCACTTGGCATGCGTGGATTTGATGTGATCCTTGGAATGGATACCTTGGAGAAGTATCAGGTGAACTTGGACTATAGTTCCAAGGTAGTAATGTTCTTTCACAGTGGTGTTTTTTGGATCTTCCAAGGAGATAGGAAGATTCTCTTGACATACACAATAGAGAGGCTGATGAGACAGTGTTGTGAAGCTTGTTTGGCACATGTGGTAGATGCCAAGGTGAGCAGTCTAAATATCCAGGAGGTTCCCATTTTTTAAGAGTTTGAATATGTATTCCCTAATGTGTTTCCCAGATTTCCCCCTCCTAGAGAGATTAATTTTTAGATCAACCTGGATCCTGGTGCATATTCGATAGCATAGTCACCATACATTATGGTGTATGTAGAGTGTAAGAGTTGAAGAAGAAATTGTAGGAGCTTCTAGAAAAGGGCTTTACCAGGTCGAGCACTTCCCCTTGGGGTGCTCCCATGTTGTTCATCAAGAAGGTTGGTTCCATGAGGTTCTGAATAGATTACCATTTGATCAATTGAGAGGTGTCATTGTGAATCTGACCATCAATTGAGGATCAAGGCATATGACATACATGAGTCTTCTTTAATGACTCGATATGGTCATTTCAAGTTTGTGGTTATTCCGTTTGAGCTAACTAATACACTAGAAGCGCTCATGGACCTTATGTGTGGCGACCCAATTACCAATCAAGCCGTCACCAGTAATAATCGTGGAATAACCATAAGCAGCGGAACTAACAAAAATCACTAACAATTAAAACCATTTTACACATATATCCTATTCCAAGAAAACTCTTACAAAAAGAACCAAAACTTTATATTCATGTGGTTCATATTGTACATACAAAGTACCATCTATTCTCAAGGATAACAAGTACCAGTTGCTTTACTTTTAACATATACAACAACAACATAAACCTCAAGGTAAAACAAACCAAAATCTCAATTCGTTCATAAAAACCACTAAGAATTATCTCCCAAGGACCTAAGAGTACAGAGACGACACACATGACTTCTATCTACAAGACACAACAGACAGCATACTCAACCTGAGCTACTACTATTGTCCCTACTGATGTGGTCCTTCCTCTACAGTTTGGTTCCTATGACCTCATTTGCGTCCACCTAAAAATTGTGGATCACACGGGGTGAGACTATTGTCCCAGCGAGCGATATAACTCTCTGCCAATAATATTATTATCACAAGAAATAGTATAAAACTGAACAGAGCATATTTCATGCGACTAATAGGTATATTTGCAGTGCAAAGCATAAATATTGATAATAGAATTATAAGTCATCTATTTTCTTTTAAAAAGGAATGTGAAGAACATGTATAACATCTATCTATTAAGATGTATAAAAGTAATGAAGCGTCAACTAATGTTTTCCATATTCAATCCTTAAGAAAATACACTAAACGGCTGATTACATGTTCACATTCACACTTATGCCCATAGGAGATGAGGTATACTACTCATACTCCAACCGACCACTTGTAAGTCAAAATCGGTACCATACAAGGTCAGTAGCAGAGCCTGCTGTTAAGACCTCTCCTGTCTGGGTCAGTACGAGACCACTTAGATGTAGTAGGACATCTCATGTCCATCTGAAATTAGCTATGACATGGTATAGTGACATCTTTGCTATAGAGTTATATATGTAGCATGTACTCCCTTTGGGAGAAGACCACTAAGCTTTCCCGAATTATTTATCATCAGGAAGACCATTGATCTATCCTGGTTTAGTTTCATCAAGAAGTCCACTGAGCAACCTGGTGTATTTGGGGAGTCCATTGAGCACCCTCATTTAGTTTGGGGGGTCCACTGAGCACCCCGATATAATGATTACATATTCAAAAATATGCATACCGAGTAAAACTCATTTCACCATTCAGCAAATGCTGAAACTGAATGGATCTATGGTCTGGGAAACTACATGATAATATTTAACTTGTTTAATTAAGTGTATTTCAGTATCTTTTAGCATCAATCAAGTTACAAACAAGAATTATATCAAATGCTACAAAGAAAAGCATAAATAGGTTTATCAAGTAATTTCATGTTCTTTGAAACACTTAGATCACTTAGAATCTCAATATTTGATCATCATCATGCTTGGGTATTCAGACCCTTAATTTATCACTGAGTATTGTCACCACTTAGCAGATAACCATAACCTCTAGGTCATTAGACCAAGGTATTAATTCACATAGTTCACATAACTCATTAAATGTGTATCATATAACATCATAGCTCTTACTTAGTTATGCTCATTACCTTATGATATTTGCATGGTTATAATTCCATAATAACAAAAATATCACATACATGTCATTACCATGTAATACTTAAGAACACATTCACCCCATAAAATTAGGGTAAGCATTTCCCTTCATCAACCGATTAGGGTTTCAACTCATCTCATCATTGATACCATAATAAAAGATTAAACCCTTATTCATACTTCATTCATACTAGGAGTATCAACATATACATATTACATAATTAACTTTCCAATCTTAGTTTCTCTCTCATCCTCATTATGATGTTGGTTACTTAATTCACCTCTTAAGGTCTATTTTCTCCCCATTATTTAGTTGAAATAAACTCATTGTATCTCAATGTTGCATTAATCATACAACATACATCACTTAGACAAATCTATTGAATTGGAGCATGCCTACCATATCCAGTATCCTAATATATAATGTTATCCTATCGTGCTTGAAGATGCACATGTCATCATATCATGTATCCATTTTAATCATGTGGTAAAATCACAACATCATATCAGGTTTAGGGTCTATGCCCTAACACCATACCATGTAACCATCTGGGGTTATCTATCACCTAACTCTTATCATCTCAATCCAACCTCATATCGTGTATGAGTTAAGCTCTTGACCTCATACCGGGTATAGAGATAAATTAGGTTCTTATATCGTGCACAAGAGTGCACCATATCGGGTATAGAATGTATTGCCTCATCATGTATTGTATAAGTGGTATATCAGTTTCCCATCTTGGGTTTACCATATCGATTTCCCCATATTGGGTTTCCATATCAGTTTCCCCATATTGGGTTGCCATATCGGTTTTCCATCTTGGGTTGCCATATCGGTTTTCCATCTTGGGTTTACGTTATTGGATTCCCATCTTGGGTTTCCATATCGGCTTCTCATCTTGGTTTTCCATATCGGTTTCCCATCTTGGGTTTAGCATATCGAATTCCCATCTTGGGTTTACCATATCGGTTTATATATTGGGTATCATATCGGATTACGTATATTAAATAAACCCTTAAGCCCATAACCTTTTTATACTTTCAAGGTTTAGTTTTTTCATTATAGTTACATGACAAGCTAGGTACTTAGTTACTCTTCATCCCATCACAAGTTAATAGGAGTATGTCGAGTTTCAAAGTCAATTCATCTCGGGTTCCTTTTCTTCATCTAGGGTTTTCACCATATCGGTTAGAGTATGCCATATCGTGTGAAAGGTATAAGCTTATCCTTGTATCATGTATAAGGTGAAAATAGGTATTTACCATATCATCCATAGTATATACCTCATATTGTGTATGGGGTGTCACCCACTTCTATATCGGGTGAACCACCATCTTGGGTTCCATAATGGATTTTAAGGTGCTTCAACCCATATCGGATTGTACCATGATGATGTCATCATCATCAACCTCAAGACCTTTGTCTTGCTATTACAAACCATGGACAACAGTCCTAACTAATTGTTGGAACTCGTAGATATATCAATTAATCAAAGGAAATCCAAGTTTGAAAGTAATCAACAAGTTCAACAATATTGAAAAGGAATAATAATATGGTTGGGTTCAAGTTATATAAAATGCCGTTAAAGCAACTTCCAAGCTTCAAGCTCCAACTCTTCACATTCCAAGGTTGAATATGAGCTTCGCCAAGATCCAAGACTTGATCTCCCTAGTACTTGCACAATATCTCCACTCCTAATGGCCGATATCACCTTGCTAAGTTGCTATCCTCTACTTGGTCGATATCCCTTGTCCTCGGCCGATACCAAGCTCTTTTACTCAACTCTCTTCACTAATGCATGATACAAGAGTGGTATGCATGATATGTAAGGGAAGGTTTATATCAAGATTTTGAAAATTCTACTAACAGGTGAAGGGAAGGTTGATATCAAAATTTTGAAAATTATACTAATAGGTGAAAGGAAGGGTATTTATACTTGGGGTTTTATCAAAAAGAGTGTAAGATGTGTCATTAGCTTAAGCTATTAAGTGCCACAAAGCCATGCATGGTCAACACATGTATTTGGATACATTCTAAATTTATCTTGCCATGCAAAAATAAAAGCTCAAGGATAATGCAAATGATAAGGATTGGGTTCCTTTGTTATCTTCTAGGGCAAGCTACTTTCCACTCACTTTATTATTATATACAACACAATCTTTTCCAAGGAAAAGTTGTAAGTCGATACATATGACCTCCTTGAGGTTTCTATCCCATTATGGGAAAATCCAAGACCCCACAAACTGATAGGAGACTCCCCTTTATAGCTCCATGTCCGATAGGGACTCCTACTTCAAGTCTACAACTTGATATGGCTCATATATAGCTTTCCACTGTACATTTTCTTGGTCTTTTCAATACTAAGAGTGCCATAACTCTAGGATGATTCAAACATAGTGTCTCCTTCTTTCTCTCTCCTCTTAGATGACACTAGGAGGGGGTAAAGACAACCTATAAGTGGTAATTTGCACATTAACCCCTTCATATTGAATATATAACAATTTGTACCACAATTGATGCACCAAGCATTTAGCATTATTCAAACAAGTTCTCACTTAGAATTTAGGCTTTGCACAAGTCACCACTTAGCATTATTCGTTATCTTATGGTGTTAGAACACTTAGAATACATTCAACATGTGACATTTGCAATATAATTCTTCATCTTGGGTAAATTTCACTTTACACTCAGACTATCATATAATGCACACATAGTTTACAAATAAGCTCAAATTTGAAAATAAACTTCACACAGGGTTTTGATCACTTTTCAAAAGATTGGAACAAGTTTCAAAGTAACTTACTTATGTGAAACTTTTAGGGTTAAGCCATAACCCAGGTCAGGGATGTTATAATTATCAACCCCTAAAAAGGATTTCATCCCTGAAATCTCAAGGGAAAAGAGAAGGGTACTTACTCCTCATCTCTTCCTCTAGTTCCCATGTGGCTTCTTCAATGCATCGATGATGCCAGAGAACTTTCACAAGAACTATGTCATTCTTCTTCAACTTCTTGACTCTTCTGTCAACAAATCATCATTGGACCTTCCACATAGGATATATCTTCATTCAATTCAACTTCTATAGGTTGCAATACCATCTCTGTATCAGGATGACACTTCTTTGTCATATATACATGAAACACTGGATGTAGTCTATGTAGCTCAGGTGGAAATTCCTACCTATAAGCTACCTTTCTAATCCATGTTGTCACTGGGTAAGGTCCCATAAATCTAGGAGCCAACTTACCCTTCTTCCCAAATATGAGAACACTTTTCCAAGGAGAGACCTTGAGATACACTCTGTCTCCAACTTGGAATTCTAATGGTCTACGACATCTATCGGCATAAGACTTCTATCTATCCTGTGCAACTTTCAATTGGTGTTATATAACTTTAATCTTTTCATATGTTTGTTGCACTAACTTAGGACCCAGAAGTTGGTATTCTCCTTTTTCAAACCAATATAACAAAGATCTACAACGTCTTCTGTATAATGCTTCGTAACGTTCCATATCAATATTGTCCCGATAACTATTGTTATAGGCAAATTCTATCAAGCTAAAATCTAAGTCCCAACTTCCCACAAATTGGATAACACATGCTCTAAGCAAGTCTTCCAAAGTTTGTATAGTCCTCCCAGACTGCCCATCCATCTGAGGATGAAAAGTTGTACAAAAATTCAATTGCGTACCCAAAGCTTTATGTAGCCATTCCCAAAAACGACTCATAAACTGAGGTCCTCTATCAGACGCAATTGTGGCTAGAACTCCGTGCAATCACACTATCTCATCTATGTAGATCTGTGCAAGCTTCTCAACAGTATAGGTTCTTTTGATAGGTAGAAAATGTGTTGTCTTAGTCAACCTATCAACTATCACCTGGATGGAATCATGACTTTTGCCCATTCTAGGTAGACCAACCACAAACTCCATCGTCACATGACACCATTTCCACTGAGGTATAGGTAGGGTATGTAACGTTTCTATAGGATTCTGGTGTTCTACTTTAACTTGCTGACACACCGGACACTGCATAATAAACTCTGCTACATATTTCATCAAATTTGGCCACCAATACATATCTTTTAAGTTATGATACATTTTAGTGATCCATGGATGCATTGCATACATAAGAGTGAGCTTCCTCCATAACTAACTTTCTTAAGTTATTAACATCAGGAACTACCATCCTACCATAGTGATAGACTATCCCATCCTCTGACTCATGGAAATTGTCCCGTTTCTCACTGCCCAACTCTGACTTGATCTACTAAATAATAGTATCATCTTGTTGTGCCTCTTTAATCTATTCTTTCGGAGTAGGTTTCACATACATCTCAGCTAACAATCTGACTAGCAAAGATACTTCTAACTACACATTCATTTGTCTCAAAGAGACAAGCATATCCCCTTTATAGCACACTAAAGAATTCAATGGTACTTTATCAGAGGGTGGAGACAAGGATTTTGTACTGAGTGCATCAACCACTACATTGGCTTTCCTTGGATGATAATTAATTGTAAAGTCATAGTCTATGATTAATTCCATCTAGCGATGTTGTCTCATATTCCACTTGTGTTGTGAGAAAATGTATTTTAAGTTTTTATGGTCTGTGAAAATTTGACACATCTCGCCATAGAGATCATGCCTCCATATTTTCAATGCATGAACCACTATAGCTGATTCGGGATCATGTGTCGAATAATTCTCCTCATGTTTCTTGAGTTGTCAAGAAGCAAAAGAAACAACATGATCACTATGCATCAACACACAGCCTAAACCATTCTTAGAAGCATCACAGAAAACTACATATCCTTTTCCCTACTCAGGAAAAACTAATACAGGTGTACTAGTCAACCTTTCTTTCAACAACTGGAAAGAATGTTGACACTTGTCATTCCAGATAAAAGGAACTTCCTTCTTGGTCAACCCGATTAAGGGTAATGCTACATAACTGAAGTCTCTAATAAACCTTCTGTAGTAACCTACAAAACCTAGGAAAGTGTGAATCTCAGTCAGTGTCTTGGGCTGGTCCCACTCCACAACAGACTCTACTTTCTTAGGATCAACACAAATACCTAAAGAAGATATAACATGTCCAAGAAAAGACACTTCAGATAACCGGAATTCGCATTTGCTAAACATAGCATATAACTTGTGTTGTCTCAGCAAAGTCAAGGCTTGACAAAGGTGTTGTTCATGTGTTGACCGTCTCTATTGTATATCAGGATGTCGTCTATGAAAACCACTACAAACTGATCAAGGAATGGCTGGAAGATTCTATTCATCAACTCCATGAATGCAACTGGTGCATTAGTTAGTCCAAACGACATAACAATAAACTCATAATGACCATACCTCATCCTAAAGGTTGACTTAGGTATGTCACTCTCCTTGATATGTAACTGATGGTATCCTAATCTTAGGTCTATCTTGGAGAAAACCGTTGCACCATGCAACTATCAAATAGATCATCAATCTCTGGCAAAGGATATTTGTTCTTAATAGTCACATTGTTGAGCTGTTTATAGCCTATACATAGTCTCATAGACCCATCTTTCTATTTAACAAAAAGAACTAGAGCACCCCATGGTGAAGTACTCAGTCGTATGAAAACCTTCTCAAGTAACTCCTGTAACTTTTTCTTGAGTTCTGCCATCTCTGTTGGAACCATCCTATAAGGTATTTGGGCTATAGGTTATGTACCCTGAATTACATTAATCTCAAAATCAGTCTTTCATGGTGGAGGAATATCTGGAAATTCCTCAGGAAACACATTCTCGAGTTCTGTGACATAAGAAACTTCAGAAAGACTAGGACTCACTGCTCTGGTGTCTACCACATGTGATAAGAATGTGAAGCATCCTTGTCGCATTAGTCTCTCAGCTACCATCCCTGCCACTAGGAAGGTTAGAAGAATTTTCTGGTCCCCCTGAAAGACCCATGTCTTATCACTGTGTGTGAACATAACTTGTTTGGAACCACAATCCAAGTCAACCTTATACTTCTCTAGGGTATCCATCCTGAGAAATACATCAAACCCATGCATTTCAAGTGGTATAAGATCCACTGAAATGCGTTGTTCTAAGAAATAAAGAAAGAACACAAGGAAAGCATACCTCCCGCAACACTACAAATTCAACTAACAGAGTTTCTAATAATAGGTTATCTGTTGCAGGATTGACAAATATATTACAGTCATGAATCACTTCTCAAGTGATAAAAGAATGTGTAGCACCCGAATCAATCAAAATAGATACGAAATAGGATGAAGACATATCAGAATGAAATAACTCCATCTAACTTGTCCTAACCCATTGGTTAACCACTACCTCTGGCTGAATCATACCATAGAATCTCACTGTTGCCTGTTGCCAACCTCATACTCTGTTGGCTGGTGCAGATGATCCTACTTGGGATGCTTGTCCATGTCCTTGTGTGCTATTACTAAACAATTGTTTTTGTGAGCCCTATTGACTCTTCCTCGGTGGTTGGGTTACTCCCATGTCCCTAACTAGACAATCCTTTATAAAATGACATCTCTACCTACACCTATAGCAGACTTTGTCCTCCCATTGCGACCTAGGCGGTCATGTCACTGACATTGATGTTGAGTTATGGGTTCCACTTGGTAGAAAACAACGGCCTCTACCTCGGTTGGACGTGCATTGTGTCTAAGCACTATATCTTTGTGGTTTTACTGGTGCAGTAAACCTTGGTTTCTTAAAATAGCAAAACCTCTAACCCCGAAACTGTGCAGGTACTTTTCCACTATTTGCCTCTTGTTTCTCAATCATGGACCTCTCTATCCACCTAACTGACTCCACAAAGGTGGCAAACCTCTCTCTATTCTCTAAAGCAGATACAGGTGTGATTAACTCAGCGTTCATACCCTTCTCGAAATGCTGAATTCTCTCCTCATCTGTAGTAGCCATGTGCAGACAAAACCACAGAAGCTCCATAAACTTAGTTTCATACTCGCTAACCTCCATCGGTCCCAGTCTAATCTTCTCAAACTGTGATATCTTGTCATCTAGATAGGTCTTAGGAAAGTATCTACTGACAAACTCTTGTCGAAATTCCTATCCTCCAATCTCAACACCGGGTATTTTCTCTTCTTCGATGGCCCACCAATGGCCAGCGCTTCCTTTCAAAAGATATACAACATGCTTAACTTTATCAACCTCTGGAATATCAAGGATCCTAAAGGCTTTATCTATCTCAATAAGCCATGAATCTTCATCTACTGAGTCAGATGTTCCTGCATATTCAATGGCTCCTACCTGGCGCAACCGTTCAAAGGTCTTACCAGATCCATGTCCCTCACTAGACATTGGTATCCTAGGGGCTGGTGTTGGTATCCGACCAGCCATATGTGTCATTGTATTCATGATCTGCCTAAAAAGAGCATGAATAGCTTGGTTTTCAAATAGAGTCTGGTCAAGCTGGGGATTTTCAGGTACTGGTTCTTCTCTAGCATGGTCCCTTGCACCACCTCCCGATGCAGCAACAATGCTCTAAGCAGCATGTTCTTTGTGTGCTCCAGCCCTCTTTAGTTTTTCTTCTTCCCCTATATGAGGAGAAGTCACTATATGATACACTGGAGGACACTAAAATAGTCTCAACCACTTAATCCAATGTCTATGTAGACTCAGCAAACCTTAGGCTCTGATACCAAAACTTTGTGGCGGCCCGATTAGCAATCAAGCCATCACCAATAATAATTGCGGAATAACCATAAGCAGTGGAATTAACAAAAATCACTAAGAATTAAAACCATTTTCCACATAGATCCTATTCCAGGAAAACTCTTACAAAAAGAACCAAAACTTTATATTCATGTGGTTCATATGGTACATACAATGTATTATCTCTTCTGTAGGATAACAAGTACCAGTTGCTTTACTTTTAACATATACAACAACAACATAAAACCTCAAGGTAAATCAAACAAAAATCTCAAGTCGTTCATAAAAATCACTAAGAATTATCTCCCAAGGACCTAAGAGTATAGAGACGACACATAGGACTTCTATCTACAAGACATGACAGATAGCGTACTCAACCTGAGCTACTATTGTTGTCCCTGCTAATGTGGTCCTTCCTCTACAGTCCAATTCCTATGCCCTCATCTGTGTCCACCTAAAATTTTTAGATCCCATGGGGTGAGACTATTGTCCTAGTGAGTGATATAACTCTCTGTCAACAATATTATTATCACATGAAATATTACAAAACTAAACAGAGGATATTTCATGCGACTAACAGGTATATTTGTAGTGCAAAGCATAAATATTGATAATAGAATTATAAGTCATCTATTTGCTTTGAAAAAGGAATATGAATAACATGTGTAACATCTATCTATTAAGATGTATAAAAGTAATGAAGCATCAACCAATGTTTTCCATATTCAATCCTTAAGCAAATATGCTACACGGCTGATTACATGTTCACATTCACACCTATGCCCAGAGGAGATCAGGTATACTACTCATACTCCAACCAACCACTAGTAAGTCAAAATCAGTACCATATAAGGTCAGTGGAAGAGTCGGCTGTTAAGACCTCACCTATATCGATTAGTACAGGACCACTTAGACTTAGCAGGACATCTCATGTCAATCAAAAATTAGTTACGTCGGGGTATAGCGGCATCTTAGCTATAGAGTTATAGTTGTAGAATGTACTCTATGTTGGCTAAATTGGACATTATTATAATCCCTTTGTTTTGATGATGCCAAACATTTCTTTCTTTTGGTATTAACTTGCTATTTGAGTGTTTTAGGGACAAGCATATAAGGTGGATGATAGAGAAGACTTGGAAGATCAATTTTCCACAATTGCTTTATTTTCATGATTGTAATAAATGTAAAAACTTGTACAAGTTTATAATGTACAAGTACTTAGATATCATGTAAATCAAGCATTTAGATCTTCCACATCCAATCACAACACTTAGAGAGGTCATCCCCCAAGATAGTATCACAATAGCACATTGATACCCACACTCAGTAAATGAATACATTGAATCAGGGATGTTCTTGGTTGACAAAAACTTCGACTGAGACACTCTCGGTCGACAAACTCCTTGATCGATAATAGACCCTCCTAGTTGTTAGACTGAGTTAGAAAAAGTAGTTGGGAGTTGATTTGAACGTTGCAATACACATTCCCTAGACTCACCCTCAGTCGACAAATTCCTCGACCGAGAGACACTCGGCCGACAAACTTCTCGATTGAGAAGGTTTATGTCTACACTTTTCAGGATTAATTAACTAGTTGTTACAAATGCAATTTGTGGATACTTAACGGCTAGTTGAGCACTAAGAACACCCTAGAAGGTGTCTACAACTTCGCTAAGCATTAGTAAACCACTCCTATAAATAGGACAGCCATAGGACACCTCAAAACATAACTTGGATACACAATTACACTTGAGATTCAATCCTTGTGAGCAAACAAGGTGCGCTACACTTGCAATTTGTTTTCCTTGAGCTCTACATTAGTGACCTATAGGCTGATATCTCCTATCCACTATACATCCACGTCCATCCACTATGGTTAGGAGATCAAACACTTTATATAGGATCAAAGCGATGTACTCAATTGGTAACATTGTTCTTTCTTCCAATCTTGTTCCTTTTATTGTATTTTGTTCTCCTTTGCTACTCCTAGGTTCGAGGCTATGGAAAGGAGGTTGTTGGAGCTTCTTTGGTGGTGAAGGTAGCTCGGCGAACTTAGGATTACTTCAGGAAGGTTGTCTCAATGAGAAGCTACTTTAAGAGGAAGGCTACTTCAAGGGGGAGCTTGGAGTTACTTTAAGGAAGTTTGTTTCAAGGTTGATGAGACTACTTCTAGGTGAAGGCTATCCTAAGGGTGAAGGTATTTGTATCTTATGTAACATCCTTGTGAGGTAATAAAATACAAGTGCTTTCAAAATCCCAATTGGAAACAATTGGGTAGTGGATTGACTCCCTTAGTATTTGCTAAGGGTGGAACCACTCTAAACGTCGTGTTTCCTTCTCCAAATTTCAATTTTGGTTGCTTGGTTGAATTAATTTTAAAATCATCATAAAACCCTATTCACCCCCCTCTAGTGTTTTTTTAATTTGTATCAGAGCAGGCTTCAAGGATCTCTAATCGAGTCTTAAAGAAAATGGGTGATGTGGTACTAAACTACCTCAACTTGGAAGGAACACTCATATCTCAGCCTCCCCCATTTAATGGCACCAACTACACCTGCTGGAAGAGGAGGATGCAATTCTACTTTCAAGAAATACACTAGGACCTATGGAGAATGGTCTCAAATGCCTACACTCTTCCTCAAATGGAGTATGCCACATGGGATGCTAATATGGTAAAGTTATCACAATTAAATGCAAAAGCTATAAGTATCCTTTATAGTTCAATTTCCATAGGTGAGTTCAATAGAATTTGAAATTGTGAAAATGCATATGAAATATGGCTTAGACTCTCTATTACTTATGAAGGAACTATTCAAGTTAAAACCTCCAAAATTGGTATGCTTAAGCAAAAGTTTGAACAGTTTCGTATGGAACCATATGAGTCTATTAGTGAAATGTATGCAAAGTTTTATTCCATTGTTAATGGGTTGAATGCATTAGGTAAAACCATTAGGGAAGAGGATCAAGTATCAAAGATTCTTAGGTGCTTGCCTCCAAAGTACAAACCAAAGGTGACAGCCATTGAAGAAGCAAATGATCTTACTACATTAAGGATGGAACAACTCATTGGCAACTTGGAGGCTCATGAAGCCACCCTTGAAGAAGAAGAAAGATTGGCAGATGAACACAAAAAGGAGAAAATAAAGGACATTACATTCAAAGCATCAACCAAGAATAGTCGTGACACAAGCGAAGAAGAAACACCCATCATAAATGGTAAGCAATATAGAAGTTTTAAAACTAATAAAAATTCTAGTGTTTCTTCCTCCAGGTGCTTTGAATGTGGCAAAAAAGGACACTTAAAAGGTGATTGTTCCAAACTTAAGAAAGGGAAGAAATCATCTCACAAGAAGAAAGAAAGAGCATATAAAGTTGCATGGGATGATTCAAGTGATGATAGTGAAGATGAAAAAGAAGAAGTAGAGTCTCTTATTGCTACAACAAATGAAGAAGAAGAAGAAGAGGTAAGTCTTTTTGATTTATGTATAGAAGAATTAGTTGCTAGCATTGGTGAATTTCATGATAAGTATATTGATTGTAAAAAGAAACTAAAGAAAGTTACTAGAACTAATGAGGATTTATATGCTAAATTAAATAATCTTTCTTTTGAAAAGGACAAAATTATTTCTGAAAACCTTACTTTGAAATCATCTTTAAATGATTGCAATATGAAGTTGCTTACTTTAGAAATAAACTATGATCTTCTTTCTCAAGAAAAGGTTGAATTGCTTGCAAAACTAAATAATTTTCAAACTCAACCTATCATATGTACTCATCTAGATTATGATGCTATTGTTAAAGAAAGAGATACTTTATCATCTGATCTAGATCAAGAAAGGTTAGATATAAAAAGAAAAATGGATGAGATTGCCAAGTTACAAAGAGAAATTCATAGCTTGAGAAACAATGATGTTCTTGATAAGATTTTCAAAAATTCTTCTAGTTATAATTGAAGGAAAGGTTTAGGATATGTTCCAAAAGAGAAATCATATCAACCTCAACCTAGAAGTACACAAGAACCCAAGACCATGTATGTACCCAATAACAACTCAAAGAGAAATGAAATTGATTTCATTTGTTGTCATTATTGCTTACGTCTTGGACATTATTTGTTTTCTTGCCCATACACAAAAAAGGATGTTGATCTAGTTTGGGTTCCCAAAACCTAGAGATTTGAATATGATTAGTTGAGATTTGACCTAAAATGTTACTTTGATATTCAAATGTTTTATCTCAACTAAACTGAGCATTAACTTGCATAATTATATAAACTGATCTATGTTTTACTTGAAAACAACTATTGAAAACAGTACAGAAACAATCTCAGTCGAGAAAATTGTCGACCGAGACACTGTCAGTCGAGAAATAGTTCGACCAACTAAGTTACTCTTTTGAAGCCTACAAAAACCTGATAAACCCTATAAAAATTGCAGAAAACTCGGTCAAGAAAATCTTCGACCAAGATATATTCAGTCAAGAAATAGTTCGACCGACTCAAGTCATGTTGAACATGTTTGATTGATTCAATTTGCTATCAATATACCTAACTAAGATTATTAGTAGGATTAAAGGAAACCTTTTGAAGAAAAGAACTTTGATACAAATTTGTCAAATCAAAACATATTGATAGTCTTGCATCATAAAATTGTGAGATAATGCATATGATGTTCTTACCCAAAATTACTGCAAATAATGTTGCTTACAAAGATTAATGATGTTGTTTGAAAATCTATATTCTTACTGCAATTGGACATGCTTTATTAGTCTTTACAACTATTGCAAGCTCACATACTATGAAAAGTTTAATTAAATATGATCTTTTACATGGTTTGCCTAAAATATTCCTTGGTCAATTTGATATTTATGAACCATGTGCCTTAAGAAAACTCTATTGAAACCTATGAATTTTATTTTGTTGGATTGAATAAATATTTCTCTTTTCATCAAGATGATTATAGTAGTTCAGCTCATTGCATATATATATGATTCTATAAAATTGAAAATGCCAATATTGCATTAAGGTAAATCTCTATGGAACAAATGCATCGTAACATATTATGATTATCTTGTGCTTAGCTTATGGAAAAGGATATCATCTCTATGATGCATGAATATATTCACTATGTAATTCAAGTTTTATGTTCAGCATATAAAATCTTCTATGAAGAAAAAGGCAAGCAATATTATTTATCTTGCTTAGAACAAGAATATTAATGTTTTATCTAATTGTTTATTATAAGAGAAAAAATGTCACAAGTCATATGAATTTGCTTCAAGTCATTAAATACTATAAGAATTAAACCTACTTTTTAAGGTACACATTTTTCTATACATAAAGGCTTAATATTCAATCAAATATATTATTGTGAATGCTCAAATCGGAAATCTATAGAAATTGCCTCTCAGTCGATATAAAAATCAATCGAGGGGCACCTAAAATAAGCTTGACAAAATGCTTAATTGTAAATAATTTCCTTGCACTCAATCTTAGTATATTAAAACAAGATTTGAGTGCATAGCTCCAATAAAATGCTAACTTAATATGATTTAATGCCTATTGTGACCTTAGAATCCTTAAATTATCTTGATTATAAGATTAAGGGGGAGCTCACAAAAACTATCTTGAGTATAAGATTAATAAGGAGTTCACAAAACTTTGTAAATTTGAAACTAGTTATGACCTTAGTATATTTAAAGTAATCTTGATTATGGAAATAAAGGAGTCTACAATATTTATGAATATAATGCATATCTTGTCCTGAATGGAATTCTCTAAACAAATTAGGGCTTAAGATCCTCTGTATTTGGTTAGAGATACATTCATTGCTAATCTTAAAAGAATCTCATATCATTTCAGGGCTTAATATCCCTTGTAAATGGTTGAGAAACTATTAAATATATTCAGGAGCTTAAATGGAGCTCATATCATTTTCAGGGCTTAACATCCCTTGTAAAATGGACAAGAAATAAAACACATATGCCATAATTCTAAAAGGATCTCATATCATTTCAAGGCTTAACATCCTTTGCAAATGATTGAGAAATAAATTATGGCTAAAGTTGACATAAAAATAAGTGGTTTGCATTGAGTATCAAATTATCAAATTAAGGGGGAGAAATAAAAGTAATGATTAATGTTTAGCTTGGTTATCCTTTTGAAATGACAAAGGGGGAGAAATAAAATAAAATCAATAACATAAAGTAAAATGAGTTTCATAATCTCTCGGGTAGCACATACTTGCAAATAAAAGAATGGTTGCAAAAGGTAAACTTTAGGCATGAAACTCATATGATTTATATTTCATTGATTTATATTTTGGAAATGTTCATCATCTTCAAAAGGGGGAGATTGTTGGCTAAATTGGACATTATTATAATCCCTTTGTTTTGATGATGAAAAATATATCTTTCTTATGGTAATAACTTGCTATTTGAGTGTTTTAGGGACAAGCATATAAGGTGGTGGATAGAGAAGACTTGGAAGATCAATTTGTCACAATTGCTTTATTTTCATGATTGGAATCAATGTAAAAACTTATACAAGTTTATAGTGTACAAGTACTTAGATATCATGTAAATCAAGTATTTAGATCTTCCCTATCCACTCACAACACTGAGATATGTCATCCCCCAAGATAGTATCACAATAGCACATTGATACACACACTCAGTAAATGAATACATTGAATCAGGGATGTTCTCGGTCGACAAAAACTTCGATCGAGACACTCTCAGTCGACAAACCCCAAAACCAAGAAAAGACCCTCCTAGCCATTAGACTAAGTTAGAAAAAGTAGTTGGGAGTTGAGTTGAATGTTGTAATACACTTTCCCCAGACTCACCCTTGGTCGAAAACTTCCTCGACCGAGAGGCACTCGGTCGACAAACTTCTCAACTGTGAAGGTTTCTGTCGGCACTTTTTAGGATTAATTAACTTGCCATTATAAATGTAATTAGTGGATACTTAACGAATAGTTGAGTACTAAGAACACCTAGAAGGTGTCTAGAACATCCCCAAGCATTAGAAAACCACTCCTATAAATAGGACAACCATAGGACACCTCAAAGCATAACTTTCATACACAATTACACTTGAGATTCAATCCTTATGAGCAAACAAGCTGAGCTACACTTGCAATCTATTTTCATTGAGCTCTACATTAGTTTCCTATAGGATAATATCTCCTATGCACTATACATCCATGTCCATCCACTTTGGTTAGGAGATTAAATGCTTGATATAGGATCAAAGTGATGTACTCATTTGGTAACATTGTTCTTTCTTCCAATCTTGTTCATGTTATTGTATTTTGGTTCTCCATTGCTACTCCAAGTTTGGAAATTGTGGAAAGGAGGTTGTTGGAGCTTCTTCGATGGTGAAGGTAGCTCAGAGGACTTAGGATTACTTCAGGAAGGCTGTCTCAATGGGAAGCTACTTCAAGAGAAAGGCTACTTCAAGGGGGAGCTTGGAGTTACTTCAAGGAAGGCTGCTTTAAGATTGATGAGACTACTTCTAGGTGAAGTCTATCCTAAGTGTGAATGTATTTGTATCATATGTAACATCCTTGCGAGGTAATAAAATACAAGTTCTTTCAAAATCCCAATTGGAAACAATTGGGTAGTGGTCTGACTCCCTTAGTATTTGGTAAGGGTGGAACCACTCTAAACGTCATGTCTCCTTCTCTAAATTTCAATTTTCGTTGCTTGGTTGAATTAATTTTAAATTTATCATAAACCCTATTCACCCCCCTCTAGTGTTTTTTCACTCTCTTCGGGAGAATACCACTAAGCTTTCTTGGATTATTCGTTATCAGGAAGACCATTGAGTGATCCTGGTTTAGTTTCATCAGGAAGTCCACTGAGTAAACTAATGTATTTGGTGAGTCCACTGAGCACCCCCATTTAGTTTGGGGAGTCCACTAAGCACCCCGGTATAATGATTACATATTCAAAACTATGCATACTGAGTAAAACTTGTTTCACCATTCAGCAAATGCTAACACTAAATGGATCTATGGTCTGGGCAACTACATGATAATATTTAACTTGCTTAATTAAGTCTATTTCAGTATCTTTTAGCATCAATCAAGTTACATACAAGAATTATATCAGAAGCTACAAATAAAAGCATAAATGTGTTTATCAAGTACTTTCATGTTCTTTGAAACATTTATATCACTTAGAATCTCAATCTCTTATCATCATCATGCTTGGGTATTGAAACCCTTAATTCATCACTGAGTATTGTCACCACTTAGCAGATAACTATTACCTCTAGGTCATCAGACCAAGGTATTAATTCACATAGTTCACATAGATCATTAAATTTGTATCACATAACATCATAGCTCTTACTTATCTATGCTCATTACCTTATGATATCAGCATGGTTAGAATTCCATAATAACATAAATATCACATACATGTCATTACCATGTAATACTAAAGAATACATTCTCCCCATTGAATTAGGGTTATCATTTCCCTTCATCAACCGATTAGGGTTTCAACTCATCTCATCATTGATACCATTATTAAAGATTAAACCCTTATTCATACTCCATTCATACTAGGAGTATCAACATATACATATTACATAATTAACTTTCTAATCTTGGTTTCTCTCTCATACTCATTAGGATGTTGGTTACTTAATTCACCTCTTAAGGTCTATATGCTCCCCATTATTTAGTTGAATTAAACTCATTTTATCTAAATTTTGCATTAATCATACAACATACATCACTTAGACAAATCTATTGAATTGGAGCATGCATACCATATCGGGTATCCTAATATATAATTTTATCCTATCGTGCTTAAAGATTCACATGTAATCATATCATGTGTGCATTTTAATCATGTGGTAAAATCACAACATCATATTGGGTTTAGGGTGTATCCCCTAACACCATATTGTGTAACTATCTTGGGTTAGCTGTCACCTAGCTCTTATCATCTCGAGCCAACCTCATATTGTGTATGGGTTACACTCTTGACCTCATATCGGGTATAGAGATATATTAGGTTCTTATATCGTGCACAAGAGTGCACCATATTGGGTATATAATGTATTACCTCATCATGTATTATCTAAGTGGTATATCAATTTCCCATCTTGGGTTTACCATATCAATTTCCCCATATTGGGTTGCCATATCAATTTCCACATCTTGGGTTTCCATATAGGTTTCCCATCTTGGGTTGCCATATATCGATTTCCCATCTTGAGTTTACCATATCGGATTCCCATCTTGGGTTTCCATATCGGTTTCCCATCTTGAGTTGCCATATCAGTTTCCCATCTTGGGTTTACCATGTCAGATTCCCATCTTGGGTTTACCATATCAGTTTATATGTTGGGTATCATATTGGGTTACCTATATTAGACAAACCCTTAAGATCAAAACCTTTTTATACTTTCAAGGTTCAATTCTTTCATTATATTTACACAACAAGCTATGTACTTTATTACTTTTCAACCCATCACAAGGTAGTAGGATTATGTCGAGTTTCAAAAGCAATTCATCTCGGGTTACTTGTCTTCATCTAGGGTTTTCACCATATCAGGTAGAGTATGCAATATCATGTGAAAGGTATAGCCTTATCCTTGTATCATGTATAAGGTGCAAATAAATATATCCCATATCATCCATAGGACATACCTCATATCGTGTATGGGGTGTCACCCACTTCTATATCGGGTGAACCACCATCTTGGGTTCCATATCGGATTTTAAGGTACTTCACCCCATATCGGGCTGACCATGATGATGTCATCATCATCAACCTCATGAGCTTTGTCTTGCAATTCTAAACCATGGACAACAGTCCTAAATACTTTTTGGAACACATAGTTATATCAATTAATCAAAGGAAATACAAATTTGAAAGTAATCAACAAGTTCAATAATTTTGAAAATGAATAATAATATGGTTGGGTTCAAGTTATATAACCCACCTTTAAAGAAACTTCCAAGATTCAAGCTCCAACTCTTCACGTTCCAAAGTTGAATATGAGACTCTCCATGATCCAAGACTTGATCTCCCTAGTACTTGCACAATATCTCCACTCCTAATGGCCCATATCACCTAGCTAAGTTGCTATCCTCTACTTGGTCGATATCCCTTGTCCTTGACCGATACCAAAATCTTCTACTCAAATCTCCTTACTTATGCATGATGAAAGAGTGGTATGCATGATATATAAGGGAAGGTTGATAACAAGATTTTGAAAATTCTACTAACAGGTGAAGGGAAGGGTATTTATACTTGGGGTTTTATGAAAAAGAGTGTAAGAGGTGTCATTAGCTTAAGCTACTAAGTGCCACATAGCCATGCATGGTCGACACATGTATTCGCATGCATCATGTCTTTATCTTGCCATGCAAAATAAAAGATCAAGGATAATGCAAAGGATAAGGTTCGGGTTCCTTAGTTATCTTCTAGGGCAAGCTACTTTCCACTCACTTTATTATTATATACAACACAATCTTTTCCAAGGAAAAGTCGTAAGACGATATATATGACCTCCTTGAGGTGTGTAGCCTATCATGGGAAAATCCAAGACCCTACAAACTGATAGGATAGTCCCCTTTATCGCTCCATGTCCGATAGGGACTCCTACTGCAAGTCTACAACTTGATATGGCTCATATATAGCTTTCAACTATACATTTTCATGGTCTTTTCATTACTAAGACTACCATCACTCTAGGATGATTCAAACACAGTGTCTCCTTCTTTCTATCTACTCTTAGATGAAACCAGGAAGGGGTAGAGACAACCTAGAAGTGGTAATTTTCACATTAACCCCTTCATATTACATATATAACAATTTGTACCACAATTGATGCACCAAGCACTTAGCATTATTCAAACAAGTTCTTACTTAGAATTTAGGCTTTGCACAAGCCACCACTTAGCATTATTCACTCTCTTATGATGTTAGAACACTTAGAATACATTCAACATGTGACATTTGCAATATAACCCCTCATATTGGGTAAATTTCACTTTACACTCATACTATCATATAATGCACACATAGTTTGCAAATAAGATCAAATTTGAAAATAAACTTCACAAAGGGCTTTAATTACTTTTCAAAATATTGGAACAAGTGTGTAAGTAAATTACTTAAGAAAAAACTTTTAGGGTTAAGCCATAACCCAAGTCAGGGATGTTACATGATGAACAAGATGTTCTGGCCTTATCTAGATCAATTCATGGTTTTGTTCATAGAAGACATCTTGATATACTCCAGGGACAACTAGAAGCATGAGATGCATCTACACCTAGAGTTTATGTTATTGAGGTAGGACAAGTTATTCGCCTAGTTCGACAAGTGTGAGTTCTGGTGGAAAGAGGTGTCTTTTCTTGGGTTTGTGAAATCTGCTGAAGGTGTTTGCGTAGATCTTAACAAGGTTCAGTGTTAGAGTGGGAGCAGCCTAAGATGCCTATGGTGGTTCATAGTTTCCTAGGCTTGGAAGCATACTAGGAGAGGTTTATCAAGAACTTTAGTGTCGTGGTGTTACCCCTAACCAAGCTAACAAGGAAAGGTGTATCTTTTCCTTAGGATAATAAGTGTCAATGTTCTTTCATATTTTGAAGGAGAAGTTGACTAGTGCACTAGTGATAGTGTTTCCAGAGAAAGGGAAAGGTTAAATTGTCTTCTATGATGCATCAAAGAATGGATTGGGATGCGTGCGGATGCATGACAAGAACATGATTTCTTTTGCTTTGCGACATCTTAAGAAACACGAGGAGAGTTACCGAACGCACGATCCAAAGCTTGCATTTGTGGTCCATGCTTTGAATATTTGGAGACACTACCTTTATGGCGAGAACTACCAGATCTTCACTATCCACAAGAACCTTTAGTACATATTGTCAAAGTAGGAGTTGAACATGCAGCAGAGATGTTGTATGGAGTTGATCAAAGATTATAATTGTGTTATAGACTATCATCCAGGGAAGGTGAAAATAGTGGAAAATGCTCTTAGTCATAAGTATTCTTCATCGTCATCTATTGATAAGGCATAGTTGTTTTCATTAGTTACCATAAGCGAGACATCTCGGTCATGTTAAGTTAGATGAATGTGAAGTTAGAAGTTTCCTTGTTGGCAAGCTTGCTAGCACAGTTGTATGTGAATCCCACATCAAGTCAGCAAATCATATATGCAAAGTGCAATGATACAGTGATACAACAGATCTAGTTAGAGTTTGGCAGCGAGAACCATGATGTCTTTCATGATTTAGAGGTGGGACAGTTTGTTTCCATGTCAGGGCAATGGTTCCTGATGTTGATAGTCTAAGGAACACAGTTTTGGAGGAGGCTCACACTTCAATATATGTGATGCATCTAGGTAGTCACAATATGTACCATAACATGAAGGATCTATATTGGTGGTCTAGTTTGAAGAATTAAATGGCTAAGTTTGTGGCAAGGTGTTGTAACATACTAGATCTTGGACCCTACCCTAGAACTTTGACCTTTTGGTCTTATCCAAACAAGGTTGAAGGTTAGACCTAAATAGATGTTTGTATGATCCTAATGATATAATACATTAATGTATCACCCTAATATAGCCTAAATGTTTTCACATTAGTCTTAGGTTAATAATGGATACATAAAATACGCCATATAACTCATTTTGGTGGTAATATGAAGATAAGGAACGTGATAGGATGAATAATTTAGATAATGGTTCATTAATGGGCCATATGACATATCTCAAAAAAATAAGTCTCAAAAGTGGAAACAAACTTCAAATTATTAATCTACATAGTCAATTTCATCTAATTGGACAACCTTGAAATATTATGATAAGTCTAGGAGAGAGAAAAGGAGTAAAAGGCATAATTAATGAATAATATGATTATATAACTTCAAAATACAGAAATAATGGCAAATTAGTATTCAAAACATCAAAGATAACTTGTGTATGAATTTTCACCAAATTTAGATGTTGTTTGTGCAAGTTATGCAATTTTAGGTACATTTTGGACTTTTTTGCAATTTACCCAATCCAGAGGTTTTCTTTGCAAATTTTCATATGCATTATAATACTATTATATTCCCTTACGATTCTCAAATTTTTGAACCATGGGGTGCCTAGTTGCACCTTGGTTTGAAGGTGTTTCTCTCCAAGGGCATTTTAGGGATTACCCTCTTTGTAAATGAGCTTGTCTTTAGAAGCTATCAACCAATGCGGTTATTTATTTGATTCGAGGTCGATGGGTATGGCCTAGAACTCTCTATAAACCTACATTTGATATTTGAGAAGCCTCTATGAGTTGTCCTCTTGCATGGCCTTGAAAGCCCTAGGCTAAGGACACATGGAAAGCTTCATGGACACATCATGATTATCTTCTTCCTTATCCACAAAGGCTTGAATGACCATGGTCACCCTTATACATGGACACATGGAAAGTCTCATAGACACCTCATGCTTGACCCTTTTTTTATAAATCCATATCTACCCCTTCCCACCTCCCAATTCGAATACTCGTGTTCTCCTTCTATTTCCTATAGCTTAGAGCATTATTCCTACTATGTTTGGCCGTGAAGGTGTTGATCCAAGATAAAATAAGGTGCCTACCTTGGTTAAGAAGGCTCCTAGGGTTTCCAAATTTTCTCTAATTAGGGTAGCTAAAGCTCCTCCTTGGTGATTTTAACCAAAACTAGTAACTTTCCTCCTTTCGTTCCCTATTTTCATGTTGTTCGTCTTCCTCCCACCTTCTAGGTCAGAACCATGGCCTTCCATGGTGAAACCCAACCTAGATCCCTTAAACACCCCATCTCCATGTTCTTTTTCTAGGGGTTTTCACCTCTAAAGTGCATAATGTACTTATTGCTCGAGGTAGGAGCTTTGTTGGAGAAACAAACCTCTCTAGCTGAGGGTCCTTGCTACTTAGACCTATCCACTTCCCTAGAGGTTCTTTGGAGACCTAGAATTGGATCTAGAAGTGACCTTGGACTATTAGACTCTAAAGTTAAGGTATATTTTCACACCCAGTTATTCATATTAAGAAATTTCTCTTTCTTATTATATGTTTGCATCTCCTATTATTCACATTGAGTAGTTTTTCTCTCTTATTGTTTTCTTGCAAACCCTATTATTATTTTGAGCAATTACCCTATGTTTATTCATTCTCTTGGTCCTTTGGATAATATCCTACACTCTATTCTTTTCTTTTGGAAATCATGGTTCATGTGAACTGCTTTACGTTGTTACTGAACTTATGATCATGGATATTATTTTGGACTCTTTTCTTATGCTTGAGCATGATGGACTTTATTTGGTGATACGTTCTTCTTTTCCCACCATGGTAGTGGATGTTCTTTATGGCATATTATGTTATAGATATTTGGATGGATGTTCTCATCCTTCTTATTCTCTTATTCTCTTTTACTCTAGTTTATTCTTTTGTTATGCATATATTTGGTGACTGCTAGTATAATGTACATGTGTTTTATGTGGATGTTAAAATTCCCACATATGAATGTAGATGTTAAAATTATTGCATATGAAAACATTTTGGGTAGATGTGTATTTCCTATTTGGAGCAGATGTGTATCATTTTCTGCTCACTCTACATTTAGAGTAGATGTGTATTGTTTCCTACTCACCCCACATTTATGGTATATGTGTGATTTCCTACCTATATGTTTATATTATCTAGTTTTGTCATAGATGTAACAGATGGATGCCTTGTTTATATGCTTTATTGCTTCATTCTTATTTTGTGATTCATACTCTTTTATGCCCCTTTGGGTAATACTTTCTCTTTCATGTAAAGCCTTTTATACTTTGATTTCCTTTAATTCATATATTGCTCAGTTTTCTTTTTAGTATGCACATACCAGCCTTTGCAGATGTCATCTATTTTGTCTTCTTGTTGGGGTATGCTTCCAACCCTAGGTGGAGGACAATGAAGACATGGCATGCTGATGTGGATATAGCTTAAGGAGTTAAAGCTTGGAGACAATCTTGATATCGTTTAGATTTCCCTCTACTTAGATCATTATGTTGTATTATACATGTAAACCCTTATGGGATATTATGATGTACTTTTGTAATCTTTTATGAAAATTGAATACAGTCATTTGTTTAATTCCCCTACTACACATTGTTTGTTTTGAATACCATTTATTGAAGCTTGAAAATTTTGCACCTATTCCAGCATACCTTTGATTGTTTTTGGAATGGATGTTTTATTCTTCAAATTTTAGTAGGGAGGTGATCCCCTCTCAAGTCCCACTCCTTACTGCATGGTATCAGAGCCATAGTAGTCAGAATCCGACTATTTCAATTTTGTCTCTCTTATAAGAACCCTTGACTTTATAGTCTCCCTTTATGTGAGATGTTTCCCTAGAATTTGCTGAAGTAGATCATGAGATGGTGAAAGGTTGATGTTTAGTGAAACCTAATGTGATGAGGTTAGATGATCTTACCTGACCACATAGATAGATGATGATTTGTATCTCTTGATTCCAAATAGTTTGATTTGAAGATGCAATTAGGTTATGAGGAGATAGTAGGGTAAGGAGGTCTTATTATGGATAAATTGTGACTTGGTTTCCACATTGATTTTGAGTTCATCATTGTTTTATATCACATGGTTTATTGAAGAAAATATATTTTCAATTATACTACTATATGTACAAATTTTTCTTGATTTTATCGAAGTTTTTCTTGAACTAAGTGACAATGAAGAATTTTCTATAGTATGGATAGTGAACCCCCAGAAATAGTTGGAATAGAATCCTAATCCTAGTTTTGTATATGAAGAAGTGACTATGGATATTTATGAGGATATAACAGTGTAGTTGACCTACTGTATGACTTTTTGATGTTTATGTAGGACTCTTAGGTTAGAGACACAAGGGACCTAAAACTCAACCCAAGATGGTTCTCACTTATTAGTTGGATACATGAACAACATAAATCTCTAAAACATTTCACAACTAAAAGGTATGTGGGTAACCCTAAATGTTGTTTTAGTTTGACTTGTTAGGTTGAACCATTTAAGGGGTGGAGAGTAATTGTTTGTTGATGTTTGGATCAAAAGATTTTGAGGATGAAATCCTTTTAAGGGGTGGAATGTTGTAAGATACTAGATCTTGGACCTTACCCTAGAACATTGACCTTTTGGTCTTAGCAAAACAAGGTTGAAGGTTAGACCTAAATATATGTTTAGTATGAACCTAATGATCTAATGCATGAATGTATCACCCAAATGTAGCCTAAATGTTTTCACATTACTCTTAAGTTAATAATAGTTACATAAAATATGCCACAACTCATTTTGGTGGTAAAATAAAGATAAGGAACTTAATTGGATGAATAATTTAGATAATGGTTTGTTAATGATCCATGTGACATATCTCATAAATATAAGTCTCAAAAGTAGAAACAAACTTCAAGTTACTAATCTACATATCACAATTATCCTACATGTCAAATTTCATCTAATTTGGACAACCATGAAATATTAGGATTAGTTTAGGAGAGAGAAAAGGAGTAAAAGGCATAAGTAATGAATAATATGATTATATAACTTCAAAAGATGGAAATAATGTCAAATCTGTATTCAACCCATCAAAGATAACTTTTGGATGAGGTTTCACAAATTTTGGATGTTGTTTGTGTAAGTTGTGCAACTTTAGGTACATTTTGGACTTTTCTACAATGTACCCAATTCGGAGGTTTTATTTACAAGTCATCACATGCATTATAATCCTTATATATTCCCTTACCATTCTCTACTTTTTGAACCATGGCGTGCCTAGTTATACCTTGGTTTGAAGGAGTTTTTCTCCAAGGGAATTTTAGGGATTACCCTCTTTATAAATGAGTTTATCTTTAGAAGCTATCAACCAATGGAGATATTTCTTTGATTGGAGGTCAGTGGGGATAGCCTAGAAGTTTCCATAAACTGACATATTCAAGAAGACTCTATGAGCTATCCTCTTGCACGGCCACAAAAGCCCTAGGCTAGGGACACGTGGAAAGCTCCATGGACACCTCGTGCTGGACATCTTCCTTATCCATAAAGGCTTGCATGATCATGGGAACCCTTATACATGGACACATGGAAAGTCCCATAGAAACCACATTCTTGAGCCTTTTTCTTTATAAAGCCATATCTACCCCTTCCCACCTCCCAATTTGAAAACTCTTGTTCTCCTTCTCTTTCCTATAGCTTAGAGCATCATTCCTACTCTGCTTGGCCATGAAGGTGTTCCCCAAGGTAAAAGAACGTTCCTACCTTGGTGAAGAAGTCTCCTAGGGTTCCAAATTTTCTCTACATAGGGTTTATAAGGCTCCTCCTTGGTGATTTCCACCAAAACTAGTAAGTTTCCTCCTTTCCTTCCCTATTTTCATGTTGTTCGTCTTCCTTCCACCTTTTTTCAGGTCGTAACCATGGCCTTCCATGGTGAAACCCCACCTAGAAACCTTAAACACCCCATCTCCATGTTATATTTTTAGGGTTTTTTGCCTCAAAAGTGGATAAGGTACTTCTTTCTCAATATAGGAGATTTGTTGGAGAAACCAACCCCTCTAGCTAGGGAACCTTGGAACTTGGACCTGTCCACCTTCCCTAGAGGTTCTTTGGAGACCTAGACTTGGATCTAGAAGTAACCTTGGACTATTAGACTCTGAAGTTAAGGTATGTTTTCAAACCCGATTATTCATATTGAGAAATTTTTCTGTCTTATTGTATGTTCTCATCTCCTATTATTCACATATAGTAGATTTTTCTCTCTTATCGTATGCTTGCAAACCTTATTATTCTTTTGAGCAATTAACCTATGTTTATTAATTATCTTGTTACTTTGGACAATAGCCTACACTCTATTCTTTTCTTTTGGAAATCATGGCTCATGTGAACTACTTTACTTTGTTACTAATCTTATGATCATGGATGTTCTTTTGGACTCACTTCTTATGCTTGAGCATGATGGACTTTATTTGGTGATATGTGCTTCGTTTCCCACCATGGTAGTGGATGTTCTTTATGGTATATTATGTTATAAATATTTGGATGGACGTTCTGATCCTTCTTATTCTCTTTTTCTCCTTTACTCTAGTTTATTCTTTTTTTATACATCATTTGGTGACTGCTAGTATAATGTACATGTGTTTTTATGTGGATGTTAAAATTCCCACATATGAATGCAAATGTTATACTTCTTGCATATGAAAATATTTTGGGCAGATGTGTATTTCCTACTTGGACCAGATATGTATCATTTCCTGCTCACTCCACATTCAGAGTAAATGTGTATCATTTCCTACTCACCCAAATTTCTGGTAGAGGTGCTATTTTCTTCCTACATTTTTATATTATCTAGTTTTATCGTAGGTGTAACACATGGATTCCTTGTTTATATGGTTTATCGCTTCATTCTTATTTTGTGATTCATACTCTTTTATCCCCCTTTGGGTAATACTTTCTCTTTCATGGGAAGAATTTTATACTTTGATATCCTTTAATTCATATATTACTCAATTTTCTATTTAGTATGCACATACCAGCCTTTACTTATGTCATCTGTTTTCTCTTTTTGTTGGGGTATGATTCCAACCCTAAGTGGAGGACAATGAAGACATGGCATGATTTTGTGGATATAGCTTAAGGAGTTAAATCTTGGAGATAAACTTGATATGGTTTAGATTTCCCTCTACTTAGATCCTTATGGTGTATCATACATGTAAACCCTTATGGGATATTATGTTGTACTTTTGTAAACTTTTGTGAAAATTGAATATAGTCATTTATTTGATTCCTCTTCTACACTTTGGTTGTTTTGAATACCAATTATTAATGTTTGAAAATTTTGCACCTATTCCAGCATACCTTTGAGTGTGTTTGGAATGGATGTTTTATTCTTCAAATTTTTAGTAGGGAGGTGATCCCCTCTCAGGTCCCAATCCTTACATGTGTCATGTGTGTATTCATGTCCAGTCTTAACATCAAAATCCTATAGGAATGTTGCAACTGTTTCAAATACGTAGTGCAAATGGTATCATATCGCAATGGACTTTGTGATTGGTCTTGCTAGGACAGCCAAAGGGCATGATTCCATTTGGGTGATAGTTGATAGGTTGACCAATTCAGCACACTCCCTTCCTTTGAAGATGATGTATACAAGTTAGCACAAGTGTATGTTGGTGAGATAGTTTGTTTGCATGGTATCCTGGTGATAGTAGTGTCTGACTGGGGTCCTTAGTATACCAGTCATTTTTTGGAGTGTCTGTACATTGCCATGGGTACACAGTTGAGATTTAGTGCAATGTTTTACTGACAGATAAATGGTCAGTCAAAGAGGACCATTCAGATTTTGTAAGATCTATTGGAAGCATGTGTTTTGCAATTTTTGGGAAGTTGGGATGTGCACCTGTGCTTGACAGATTTTGAATACAACACAAATTATCATAGGAGTATCGACATGGCATTGTATGAAGCCTTATATGGGAGGTGTTATAGGTCTCCACTTTATTGGTATGAAATAGGTGAGTATCATCTTTTGGGCCCTAAGCTCATACATCAGAATACATAGTAGATCAAAGTGATACAACAATATTTGAAGCCGGCTCATGATAGACATAAGTCTTATGATGGTAGTCATCATAGACCCTTGCAGTTCCCAGTGGGAGACAAGGTGTATCTCAAGGTCTCTCCTTGGAAAGGTGTGTTGAGATTTGGGAAGAAGGGTATGTTGGCTTCCCAGTACATGGGACCTTACTGTGCAGTGTCACGGATTGAGAAGGTGGCTTACAACTTGGTCCTACCTCCAGAGTTGAACAGGCTGCATCAAATCTTTCATGTTTCAATGTTGAGAAAGTGTGATCCAGATACAGAATTGTAGTAGAAACCAGTGGAGGTTGAGTTGGAAGAGGATATGTCGTATGTTGAAGGTCCTATGGTGATCTAGAATCAGAGAGTGAAGAAGTTGAAGAGAAATGATATAGTTTGGTTCAGGTTTTGTGTCATTACCATAGTGTGGAGGAAGATGCATGGAAGATATAGGACGAGATGTGTGGGAAGTACCCATCTTTTTTGGAGTAGGATTTCGTGGGCGAAATCCTCGCTAGGGGTTTGTGGTTGTAAGACCCCTGACCTATAGTTTTGCTTGACCTTGCTTGAATAATAAGATGCTTGAAACCTTAATCTTATCATTTGATGTGCCTTAATAACATATGACTTGCTTAAGTTTTCATTTTGGTCCAGTTTAAATGATGTGTGAGCTAGTTATGTTATATGTGTGCTTGTTTTGGGCCAAGTTGCAATTTACCCATGTTTAGGGTTTATCTTGCAATTTGTCACATGTTTGATATGCCTCTTATTTTTAGCATCATGTTTGAGAGATAGGTGTTTAGGGGTGCCTTGTTGTACCTTGGTTGCTGGAGTGGCATCAAGTGTTGAACTTTGGGTTTTACATTGATGCCTAAGTTGATGCTAACCCCTTTGTGTGTGATGACTGATGTGCTTTCCTTTGGTTTTGTTTGTAGCAGTAGAAGAAGTTTTATACATGTTCTATAGTCTTGTCAATCATTTTCTCTTTGACGTTGTCTTATATGACAACCATGGTCGCTATGTTACTTTGTCAACATGGTGATAGACGTCGCTACCTTTTTTGGGCACTATATCTTTCTTCAACTGAAGTGCTTTGACTACCAAGATGGTTTCTAGCCTACCTTGATCTTATCACCCATGATGCATGCATGTTCCTAGTGCTTGCATGTTGATGTGGTGATTTTGAGTCGCATTTATAGACTTGTTTTACTTGCGTTTTATGCATTTATTGGTCATGTTTGTGGTTAATATTACATAATTCACTTACTTTAATCTATGACCCTTCTCAGTGTCAAATTTCCATTATTTTATTGTTTTCAGTATAAATGATTACAATGATAGGTTTTATCTCATCTTAAGTGGTGTTGTCGATACTATCGACACAACCACAGGCAGCCAACCGCAAGGAGAAACACAAAGTCGATACTATTGACAGGGAAGACGATGGTATCGATTTACCATCAGGTTGCTGGCAAGCAGACAGTCGATACTATCGACCCAAAAGTCGATACTATCGACACAAGAAGATTCAACGACGGAAAAGGGATAAAACTGATGCCTCAGGGTGTCGATACCATCGACCCGCGTCGATGGTATCGAGTCAGCATAAGGCGCAATGAAGAGAAGAAAAGAAGACTTGCCGATATCACGCAGAGTCGATACCATCGACCCGCGTCGATGGTATCGACACCGTCAGATTAAAGTTTGTTTCAGATCGATCCAAATCTGACGACTGTGATATTTTTGCAACCTAACTCGGTGATTATACCTAATGACAAAGCCAAGAGGAGAGGATCACGTCATTAGTCGTTGCACATGTCCCGAGAAGGTGTGGAGAGAAGAACGGAGCCCAGAAGCACGCCCCGACTATTCCAGAAGCCGAAGAAGACATTTTCCACCGCCAAAATGTTGTAGATCACGCATTCTACGCCGAAGAATGCTTGGATCTTCTCCGTTCAGGGGTTTCATTACTTATTCACATTTTTCTCCATGTTTCCCCTTTTCTCAACCATGTTTTTCTCTGAGATGAACATGCGGGGCTAATCCCCTTTATCTTTAGGACCGAGAGTAGCCCGGGGAAGCATTGTATGATATTTTTATCATAGTAATTCATAATTTATCTCTTAAATCCATGGTATGACTTCGTTTTCTCAATTATATTGTTATGCTTGATCACCATAATAATAATCTAATGCCTTTAATTACTTTGAAAGAAGAATTAACGGTTGAAAAGAGACAAAATTCACATTAATTAACAAATCCCTTGAATAAGGTGATGTAAGGTAAATGGTGGAAACCCAGAGGTCGATTCTAATGCACAGGTTACTACGGAGGTGGAACTGACCTAGACATAGGTAGTGAATTGTGCCACGACAATGGACAATTATGACTACAGGCCACTACCCGGATTGAGAGATGAATCTGAATTATTATATGGAAATTCATACAATGAAAACCCGCGGTGAAACCGCAATCCAAAAGATCTCCACTTGAATTGATTAAACTAAACATTTAATCGATTGCTCTATTTTATTTTATTTTATTTTTCTTTTTCAAACAACTCTCATAACCTTTTTATTGGTCTAGGTGATTGTGAGTAGTTAGTAGTAGTCTACCAATAATTTAGTGTCCCTGAGTTCGACTCGGGCCTCACAAGGGCCTTTACTACATTGACGCGTGCACTTGCGTTCTACGCACAGTATAATCGTGTCAAGTTTTTGGCGTCGTTTCCGGAGACACGACGATTGTCGGCACTACGAGTGCTGCAAGCGGCCATTCTAGGCCACACTTTTATTTTATTGTTTTATTCTCATTTTTTTAATTCATAGTTTTATTATTCCTATTTAGAAATTGTCTACCAATGGTACTGAACTGAGATTTTCCTCTTACAGGTACTGGTGCATGGTGAAGATGCGTAGCACCGACTACACGCAGCAATCACCAGAGGTTCCACTGCCAGGACCTGACGACGAGGAGAACAACGTTCAGCCCCAACTGGAAGATATAGATTCTGACTCAGAACAAGAAGCCATGGCAGAAGAGCAGACGATATCGGAGAAGATAAAGGCTTCTTCCTCATCTGCTTCAAAGGGGCCAATAAAGAAGTAGGCGATCAACATTCCAACTTATAAGATTGATCCTGCATTAATCAACTTGGTCAAGTCAAATGCATTTCATGGGTTTAAAAATGAAGATCCGGTGACGCACATAAGTCAATTTGTGGAAAACTGTGATATGATCAAAATAGACAGGTTCCCGCAGGAGAAGCTTTACCTGAAGCTGTTTCCAAGCTCTTTGGCGGGAAATGCACGAGAATGGTTGCATAACCTTGATGATGAGTACGTGGAATCATGGAACCACATGGTGGAATTGTTCTTTGAAATATTCTTTCCACCCGAGAAGACAAATGATATGATTAGAAAAATTCATAATTTCAGCCAGAAGGCAGGGGAGACGTACTCCGAGACCTGGGAAAGGTTTCAGATCATGCTAAGGAGTTGCTCGCATCATGGGCTTGATAAGGAGAAGCATGTTAAAATCTTCTATTTTGCTCTCTCCAAGCATGATAGAAGTAACTTAGACTCCGCAGGTTCATGTTTCTTCCTAAACAACATAGGCACGAGGTGTTGGGAAATTTTAAAGAACATGGCTAAGAAGCAATCTTGGGGCGATAGAGACGCTGTAGAGCATGTTCGGGATGTAGGGGAGTCAAAGGCCATCAAAGAACTAAATGAGAAGATGGACCTTCTAGCAAAGAAACTACTTGTAAAAGAAGACGTAGAATCGGATGATGAGGCTCAAGTAAAGTTCATGCACTAGCAGTAGGGGTACAGAAACAATGATTATTCATGGAGGAAAGATGAGAAATTTTCCTGGAAGGATCCAAATAATTTCTTGCAGGACCCCGACGCAAAACCCCAACCGGTGGCGGAGGATAAGAGCACTGAGTTACTCAACCAAGTGATCAAGCAAAATTAAGAACTAATGAGCACGTTTGGTCAGTAGATCAAGCAACAAGGGGAATTCATGAACCAATTTGGGCAGACCCTACAAAGACATGGGGCTCAGAAGATGAGGACGATAGAGACATCCTTGGCACATATGGTAGCTGAGATAGCAAATCTGAAGAAGCCATCGCAACAAGGTTTTCTGGGTAATACAAACATTCCAGGAGGAAACCAACAGGCTAAGGAAATCTTACTAAGGAGCAGTAAGAAGATTTTAAACCCCATGGTCGATGAATCGAGTGCATACCAACCAAAAACCACAGGTGAGGCCACTGAGGAGGTTCAAATTCCAATCACCGAGCCGGTAGAGGATGTAGTGGAGAAAGTCACATCTGAATCAGTTGCTGAGGAGGAGACACAGAAGAGGACGCCATATGTGCCACCACATCAAAGGGCACAGACTGTCCTGATCCCATACCCCAATAGCGTGAAAGCCAAGAAAGTGGACGCTCAATTCAAGAAGTTTCTAGTTAGCTTTAGGAAGTTGTCAGTCAACATTCCTCTTTTAGAAGAAATCGAACAGATACCCTCCTACGGGAATTTTTTGAAAGACATCATCACAAAGAAAAGGAAAATCCCTGATACTGAGGTTGTGGTTCTCAAGGAGCAGGTGAGTGCCTTCATCATGGGCACATTACCACCTAAAAGGCAAGATCTGGGTTGCTTCAATATTTCATGTTACATTGGTAAGGTGAAATTCGGCGAAGCACTGTGTGATTCTGGGGCAAGCATAAATCTGATGCCTCTCTCTACGTTCAAGAAATTAGGATTGAAAGAATCAAGGCTGAGCAATATGACAATACAGTTGGCGAATAATACCGTGGTAAAACCGTATGGTATTTGCAAAGATGTGTTGGTGAAAGTTGATCGGTTTGTATTTCCAGCAGACTTTGTTGTAATGGAAATGAAAGATGAACAGGGTAATGAGCTACTCCTTGGACGACCCTTCCAAGCCAGTGCTGACATGATACTTGAGATGGGGAGAGGTCGTTTGACCTTGGGTATCACCAATGATCGGTTTGAAATGGTCATGCCCTCAAGCACTACGCAATATAAATTAAGGGAGCAATGCTGCATGATGAAGCACTTTGATCAGAATATTTCTATTTGTCTAGGGAAGCCATTTCTAGATATGGCTCATGTAATGACTAAAGTAGAAAAAGGGACATTGGTTGTAGACATCATGGAGAAAACCAAGGTTGTGTCTCTTAGTAAGGCTGTGGGTTTTCCCAATGATGAAGACGAGGACATGCCGCCTTCTACTGAAGATGAGGCCATAATGAGTTATGTCTTTAATGCATATCCAGAACTGCCTCTTGAAGCCTTCCTGGTTAACATAACACATGATTGGATGAGAAGCAAGTCACTTCAAGAGTGTGCCAAGATGCTTCAGGTGTTGCTGTATTTCTACGCTAGGTACTATGAAGAGCTTAGAGAACTCCCACCACCACTTCAGTCATCCTTAATCAGCCCGCCATAATTAGAATTGAAGCCATTGCCACCACACTTGAAATATGGATCTCTAGCTGAAGATGAAAAGTTTCCAATGATTATTTCGGCATATCTGAGTGCCGAAGAGGAGGATCAACTGCTGATCGTGCTGAAGAACCACCAAGGTGCATTCGAGTGGTCAATAGCAGACATCAAGGGGATTTCCCCTACTTCGTGCCAGCACAAGATCCGGCTCGAGGAAGGAGCCAAACCGGTAATTCAGCCACAGTTCCGACTAAATCCTAGCATGATGGAGGTCGTCAAGAAGGAGGTGATCAAGCTCCTTTCTACAGGTATCATCTATGCCATATTCAACTCAACGTGGGTGAGTCCTACACAGGTAGTCCCTAAAAAGGGGGGAATTACTATTACACATAACTTGTTGAATGATCCAGTCACGACCCGTCTGGTAACCGGGTGGCATGCATGTATAGACTACCATAGATTGAATGATGCTACACTTAAGGATCATTTTCCTCTCCCATTCATTGATCAGATTTTAGAGCGATTGGCAGGTCGATCTCATTTTTGTTTTCTCGATGGTTATTCAGGCTACAATCAGATTTCCATTGATCCTAAGGATTGAGAGAAATCCACCTTCACTTGTCCTTATAGAACCTTTGCATACTTCCGTATGCCCTTCGGTTTGTGTAACGCACTGGCAACCTTTCAGCGTTGCATGCTTTCCATTTTCTCCGATATGGTTGAATGATGTTTGGAAGTCTTTATGGATGATTTCTCCGTCTATGGTGCGTCTTTCGACAAATTTTTATACAATTTGGACAAAGTTTTGCAACGATGTGAGGACACGCATTTGGTTCTTAATTGGGAAAAATGTCATATGATGGTTGGCGAAGGAATTGTGCTTGGACATAAAGTGTCTAGCAAGGGGTTGGAGGTAGATCTGGTGAAGATTGAGGTTATTTCCAAATTGCCCCCACCGAATTCGGTAAAAGGGGTAAGGAGTTTCTAGGTCACACCGGGTTTTATCGCCGATTAATAAAAGATTTCTCAAAAATCGCCAAACCATTATCTGAGCTGCTGGAGAAGGATGTTGTGTTTGATTCTAACGAAAAGTGTTTAAATGTGTTTAATGTGCTCAAAGAAAAATTGATTTCCGCATCGGTTGTGCAAACACCGGATTGGACAAAGCCATTCGAACTGATGTGTGATGCATCAGATTTCGCAGTGGGGGCAGTTTTGGGACAACGTGTGGACAATAAACCCGCTGTGATTTTCTATGCATCCAAAACCTTAAATGAAGCACAGCTGAATTACACGACAGCTGAAAAAGAACTTCTCGACGTTGTTTTTGCTTTTGACAAATTCCGACAATATCTTGTAGGATCTAAAGTCGTGGTATAGACGGACCATGCCGCCATTAAGTACTTGATGGGGAAAAAGGATGCCAAACCTAGACTGATTAGGTGGATCCTACTATTAAAAGAATTTGACATTGAAATCAAAGATAAGGCGGGAATAGAAAATTTGGTTGCGGACCACTTATCTAGGTTGGAAAGGGTAGATGATAAGGACGTCATATACCTATTACCGAGATGTTTCCTGATGAACAACTTCTATCTGTGAAATTGAAAGATCCTTGGTTTTCTTACATTATTAATTAGCTTGCCTGCAAAATTATCCCGGATGATTGGACATACCAAGAGAAAAAGAAATTTTTCCATTCTTTGCGTTATTATTTCAGGTATGACCCTATCCTGTTGAAGCTGTGCAGGGATGGTGTGATGTGCAGGTGTGTACCGGAGGTAGAATATGAAAGTGTCCTTCATCATTTCCATACTCTACCGACGGGTGGCCACCATGCTAGTTCTCGAACTGTGGCCAAGGTACTTCAGAGTGGCCTTTACTGGCCTACTTTGTTCAGGGACGCATATGACTATGTGCGGAAATGTGATTCCTACCGACGAGCAGGTAACATTTCAAAAAGACAGGAGATGCCCCTCGATGTATTTCAAGAGGTTGAGGTGTTCGATCAGTGGGGTATTGATTTTATGGGACCCTTTGTGTCCTCCAATTCTAACTTGTACATTCTATTAGTTGTTGACTATGTATCGAAGTGGGTAGAGGCAATACCCACTAGGACTAATGATGCTACCGTAGTGTGCAGGTTTGTCAAAGAATACATTTTCTGCAGGTTTGGTGTACCAAGAATGATTATTAGTGATGGAGGTACACATATCCGGAATCAGAAGTTCACAGCATTGTTGAAAAAGTACGGGGTAAAGCACAACATTGGTACCCCGTACCACCCGCAGACAAAGGGGCAAGTGGAAGTCTCCAATAGGGAAATTAAGAAGATCTTGGAGTGCATTTGGGGCTTCGATGAGAAAAAATTGGAGTACCTTGCTGCCGGACGCTTTTTGGGCGTACAGGACAGCGTTTAAGACACCTATATGCACTACGCCTTTTAGGTTGGCTTACGGTCGGGCCTGCCATTTGCCAGTGAAGTGGAGCATAAGGTGCACTGGGCGCTGAGGAAGTTGAATTTGAGCTATGATGAAGCCGGAAAGAAACGTTAGTTAGAGCTAAATGAACTCGACGAGCTAAGGATGAATGCATATGAAAGCTTGTGGATCTGCAAGGAGTGAACAAAGCTGATTCACGATCGACATATCCAGATGTGTGTCTTCAAAAAGGGAGATGGTGTACTCTTGTTAAACTCCAGGTTGAAGTTGCATCCTAGGAAATTGAAATCCCGATGGAGTGGACCTTTCACCATAGAGGAGGTCAGGCCACATGGCATGATAATGGTGCGTGAAGGTGAGACAACATTCTTGGTTAATGGGCAGCAATTGAAGTTGTATTTCAGTGAGGATTACACAAGGAAAGTTAATGAGGTCAAACTCATTGCGCTTCCGGATGCATGAGGAGCTTCATTACATCTAGACTAAGACGTTAAATAAGGGCGCTTGTTGGGAGGCAACCCTTCCATTGGTAGTTTTGTTTAGTTTCTTTCACATTTGTAAGTTAGTTTGATTTGAAAGTATTTTTAGAGTAAACAAGATACCTTGATCATTTGTTTAATGTGCAGGACTGAGGCAGGGTCGATACCATCGACCCTTGTGTCGATGGTATCGACAGGGGTATAGTTAGGCAGCTACATAAATCTTTCTGAGTCGATACTATCGATGACCTCGTCGATGGTATCGATCTGCCATCAGGTTGCTCGCCAAAATGAAGTCGATAGTATCGATTGTCTGTCGATACTCGCGAGATCTTTGGAGATATTCAGATGAATTTGTCTCAGTGAAGTCGATACCATCGATGGGCCTATTGATAGTATCGACCCAGTTACAGGCAGGAAGCGGCGGTCGGGCCTCACAGGGGTGTTTTCCCTAAGCAGAGTCGATACTATCGACTTGCGTTGATGGTATCGACGCGACATGCCACCGATCCACGAGAGGAAATCAACGGCGATCGCTGCATCAAGAGAGTCGATTTGTGGGATGGGTCGATACCATCGACACCCGTCGATGGTAACAACGCATCATCGATCTGGTCCCCCACATCAGGCTATCGACAACCGTCGATACTAGTAGAAGACCGGATTGTGCTACAGGAGTCGATACCATCGACTCGCGTCGATGGTATCGACAGGTGCACAGCAGCGACGGTCGGGTTTATAAAAGGGAGATGTTGTTGTCAACCTGATGCATATCTTCACGGACTACTTCATCCACTTGCGTCGTGTGTCTTTTTGTGCAATCGGAGCCCAGCTACGAGCATCCAAGGAGCGAGTTCTTCCCCGAGCCTTCACCGAGCGGAGATTGTCTTCTCCGATCTTCACCAAGCTCCGTCTTCTATTCCTTCTTTCTCAACGATGGTGTGTACATCCGGTGCATCCTCTTCACAGGCGAATCCTATGGAGATCCCCGAGTTCATTCCTCCACCCACTGCATCTATTCTGCGCCCGTGGATTGTCCATCCTTCCGCGGAGGTCAGGAAGGTCTACGAGGAACTTATGAAGAGAAAGATTGAGTCCACGCGCTATGTTGATCGGACAATGGTCCGTGATCTGGGATTCGAGGCCCATCTTGCCTACGTTCTCAAGGGGCAGGCAAGGCATACGGGAAGGAGGCCCGATGAGATGGAATTCCACGTCGACGGCTAGCCATTCTTCGGTGAATGGCCGACATACAAGGAGCTAGTGGTGAAGTTCATGGCGTCGCTGGACATATGCGTCATGCCAAATGAAATTATCGCCACTGATCGGGAATGGATCAAGGGCCGCATTTCTTTCCGGCTTTACAACAACGATTACACTCTCACCCTCAGGAAGTTCAATTCCATCTACAACTAGAATCATGGGAGAGACCAGTACCGGAAGCCAGACAACTAGACATACTATGATGCTATTTTCGTTGAGCTAGTGACTGCGCCTCCCAGCAAATCTGTGAGCTACCACAACGCTGCAGTGGCAGATTTCGAGCATCCGTTTGTGTGGATTCTTCACCGCATGCTCTGCACCACATTGTTCGCTCGTGGAGACCTGTCTCTTAGTAAGTTTCAAGAGACGGATTTGTTTTTCCTGCACAAATTGCTGAAGCACGAAGAGTGTAATTGGGGCTCGTTTTTCTTGACGCACGGGTTGGCTGTAAAGAGGAGTACGCGGAAGGCTCTGATCCATTTTAGAGGGCTCATCACATCGGTGGCCCACTATCTTGGGTTAAATTTCTCCCAGCTTACTCTTCTCTCCAACAGGAGTAAGGTAAACCTACAACATCTACACCACTCCAACCTCATCCTGCTTCGTAATGGCTTGGCATACGCACACTGCCATGTCAATCAAGCATATCAAGAGTGTTCACTTCCAGACCTCGTCTTCCACATTGAGGGCGCTCAACATTTCCTATGGCCTGTCATTGCCATTGAAGATTTCGATGAAGACGGTGGTGATGATGACTACAATGACGAAGGTGACGAGCATGAAGAGGAAGAGGAGGCTTTCACTCCTCTTCGGGTACAAGTCGCACCCCAGAAGCATCCCCACATGCATCTGGGTGCATCTTCATCTCCACAGCCTCCACCACCTCAGCCGTCTCATCAAGGAGAGGATGCCTACTCCATGCATGGGATGTATACAATGCTACAAGAGATCCAGCACACCCAACTGCGGCACACAACTTCATACGCTGGTATTCAGGATACAACGAACCGGCTGTTAGATAATCAGAGGGCTATTTTCGAGAATTAGTTCCTCCTTCTCGACAACCAATAGCACATCCACAATAGGTTGCATAGGATGGAGATGCAGCAGCAGCCCTTCTACGATCATTACTGGAGCCAGAATTATTTTGGGGGGTATCCACAACATCCACCAATGCCCCAGTATGATCCGAGCTTTCAGGGGCAGTACCCATCTTGGGACCCCACGGCTCCTCAGTACCCGCCTCCTCCAGAAGAATGATCGGTATCTCTATTCCACCTTTTAAGGTTGTTTTTTACTATGGGGCCATAGTCGAATTCAAGCTTAGGGGGGGAGTTTGAACAACTCTATCCTTTAGTTTTCTCAATTTTGAGTTTTTATTGATTTGTCTTTTGTCATTTGTTTTTCTTAGTTCTTAGTTTGTTTGTAGGATCCACACTCTATCTAGTGTAATTGTGGATGTCTTAAGTCATGTGTCATCTTGTTGCTTGTACATGGGAATCAAGGAAAAATTTTAAAAAAATTTAGTGTTTTGCAAGTTTGTGTTGTTCAATGTTGAGCACATAACTTAAGGAAATAATTGGGTTCGTCAACTTTAAAACAGGAAATCACTACTGTACATTCCTATGGTTCATGCAAAGTGGACAAAACTGGTTGTTTGAGCCTAAACTGATCAAATGATAATGAGACTTTAATTTGAAATAAGAGAGAGAAACCTCTTAATTACCACACAGGTCAGTAAGGAGGGACACATAATAATTTTCAAAGGTTCAGTCAATTAGTCTTGTAATCTATCCACTCCATTGTTTTCTTACTCCACCTTAAGAACTGGAAGTACATTACGGTTTTAATCTCTTTGATTGCATCTCATGTAGGTAGGTTTTGCATTGCAACTACTTTCATATATTTTGCATGAAAATAAAAAAATTAGACTAGTTATACATGCACATTATCCTTAAGTGCATGTCATTTATTTGCATAACTATCATGTTGTAGCTGCATGTCATTTTGTGCATAGAGTACATCATGCGTCTTATATCTTCTGAACATTTAGGGTGATTAACTTATTCCATATCTTCTAAATGTTTCAAATGTATAAGTTATGCAGCAATAAGTGAGCCCGACAAACAATTCATTGTCATCTATGAAAATAACGGCTTGAAGAAAAAGAATAAAAAAAGAAAAAAAAAGTTTTGAAAAAAAAAAATTAGTGAGAAGCAAGTAGAATGAGAGGGAGAAAGGAACATAGTCTCACATGCATCTTAAGAAGAATAAGGACATGATGTAGTTCTCCTAGATATTTCATCTCACCTTGAGACAGGATGATAGTGCAAGCATCATTCCACCCAAATGTAGGCATTAGAGCATTTTCATTTGCATATGCATCATTTAAGTCATTTTTGCTTTGTGCATGTTAAAACTGTATAATGCTTCCATTTCTTCCACTAGCCACCCATTCCATCCACCCGTTGCTCGAATTGGTAGGCCACCGTGATTTTCTCCTCACTCGTTAATACCAGGAGAGCTGCTTCCATGTAGATGGTAGTTAGGGCGAGCAACGTAGATAGGAGATCACAAGATGCACTGAGTCTGAACCGGAGAATTTTATTATGTTAACTGCCTTATATGATAGTGTTCATCAGTTTTGAGGTACACACCTTTTATGGATGATTACTGTCGCCTTTAGGGTAATTATCATTCCGTGGTTAGTGAGGGTCGGAATGTGAATGTCTGGCGGGGATCACATGGTGATGTTTGTTATGATAATCTTTTATTTAGTTGACCCACGCAATTCTATTCTAAAGTTTAGCTGCTCGAGCACGAGCAATGTTCAAGCTTAGGGGAGTTTGATGTGATGATTTTGAGTCACATTTATAGACTTGTTTTACTTGTGTTTTATGCATTTATTGGTCATGTTGGCGGTTAATATTGCATAATTCACTTACTTTAGTCTATGACCCTTCTCAGTGTCAAATTTCCCTTATTTTATTGTTTTGAGTATAAATGGTAACAATGATAGGTTTTATCTCGGCTTATGTGGTTTTGTTTTGAAATTTTAGGAAAAACAAATATCTATAGCCGTCGACATCGACGGTTGTCGATACTATCGACACAGCCACAAGAAGCCAGCCGCAAGGAGCAGCACAGATTCAATACTATCGACAGGGAAGTCGATGGTATCGAGTTACCATCAGGTTGCTGGTGAGCAGACAGTTGATACTATCGACCCAGAAGTCGATACTATCAGTACAAGAAGATTCAATGACGGAAAAGGGATAAAATTGACACCTCAGGGTGTCGATACCATCGACCCGCATCGATGGTATCGAGTCAGCGTCAGGCACAACGAAGAGAAGAAAAGAAGACTTGCTTATATCGCGCAGAGTCGATACCATCGACACCGTCAGATTAAAGTTTATTTCAGATCGATCCAAATCTGACGGTTGTGATATTTTTGAAACCTAACTCGGTGATTATACCAAATGACGGAGGCCAAGAGGAGAGGATCACGTCATTAGCCACTGCACACGTCCCGAGAAGGTGTGGAGAGAAGAACGGAGCCCAGAAGCACGCCCCGGCTATTCTGAAAGCCGAAGAAGATGTTTTCCACACCGTAAGGCTATAGATCGTGCATTCTACGCCGAGGAATGCTTGGATCTTCTCCGTTCAGGGGTTTCATTACTTATTCATGTTTTTGTCCATGTTTCCCCTTTTCTCAACCATGTTTTGCTCTGAGATGAACATGCGGGGCTAATCCCCTTTATCTTTAGGACTGGGAGTAGCCCGGGGAAGCATTGTATGATATTTTTATCATAGTAATTCATAATTTATCTCTTAAATCCATGGTATGACTTCATTTTCTCAATTATATTGTTATGCTTGATCACCATAATAATAATCTAATGCCTTTAATTACTTTGAAAGAAGAATTAACGGTTGAAAAGAGAAGAAATTCACATTAATTAACAAATCCCTTGAACAAGGTGATGTAAGGTTAATGGTGGAAACCTAGAGGTCGATTCTAATGCACCTAGTTTAGGGTATAGGTTACTACGACGGTGGAACCGACCTAGACATAGGTAGTGAATTGTACCATGACAGTGGACAATTCTGACTATAGGCCACTACCCGGATTGAGAGATGAACCTGAATTATTATATGGAAATTCATACAATGAAAACCCGCGGTGAAACCACAATCCTAAAGATCTCCACTTGAATTGATTAAACTAAACATTTAATCAATTGCTCTGTTTTATTTTATTTTATTTTTCTTTTTCAGACAACTCTCATAACCTCTTTATTGGTCTAGATGATTGTGAGTAGTTAGTAGTAGTCTACCGATAATTTAGTGTCCCTGAGTTCGACTCGGGCCTCACAAGGGCCTTTACTACATTGATGTGTGCACTTGCATTCTACGCACGGTATAATCGTGTCACATGTCTAATTTTTTGTAAGACAAGTGGCACTTGGGGCTTGACACGTACCCTCCCTTACCCCCCCCCCTACCCTTGGGTATTTATACCTCACTCTTTGCATGCAAGAGATCTCTTAACACCCTCTTTCTCTCTCTAATACTTAGAGCTCATCTGATATGATCTTCATAGTGCAGAAGAGCTCAGCCCTGGATCAAGGTGTCCAAACCCTTTGCATGTGTGATCTAGGGTTGGAGAAACTATCCTTTGGTGATCCTTTTGTGTTCCTTGATCTTGGTAAGTGATCTATCCTTCTTGGTTTCATTTTCTTGAAAATCCTACCTCTCTTTCCTTTGTCTTGGTAGAATCCATGGGTTTCCATGGTAGTGCCTCATGACAAAATTCTCTCTTTGTGGTCAAATCATTGGTTTTCCCATTATAGTACCTAAGTTGAGATGAAGAACTCCTCTCTTCCCTTTCTTTTTGGCCTTTTTGCTCTCTTCCTTTGATCTTTCTTTAACCTAGGGTTGTTCTTCTTCTTTTGAGATGATGTAATCTTGGTCATGGAGTTGAACCAATCTTTAGTTTTACTCTCTTCCTTGGAGCATCTTGCGATTTAAAATATCTACATCATAATCCAAGGTAAGTTATATAACTTTACTCTCAATTATTGTTTCACTCATCTTGCATGCTAATGACCTACACTAAAAACATGATTATATGTAGTATGGTGATGATATCATGTTCTATGGTTTACTATTCATGGAGATCCCTGTGTAAATAACTTCAATGGGATAAATCCTAACCTAGTACACTTCTATTTTGTTGAAGATGGAAGTTTTGACTCTTGAATGAATGTGCTCAACATTTGGATTTCTCTCTCTTATCGTGGTTCTATGTTGAACTTGAGATGATCATAATTAGTGTTTTGTTTTTCATCTCTTTCTTATGGTTTACACTTTTATGACCCTTTAGATTCTTGATGATGAATCATCTATTTTGGTTGGTATGTTTTCACCATGTTGTTTCATGTGGTCACCATGATCTTGGTTTGTTTGATGGTCACTAAGACCATAGTGGTCACTGATGTTTGTTCTTGGTTTGGTCACTAAACCCTAATTTCCTTGGTTGCTATGGTTTTTATCCTTTTAGTGGTCGTTGAGTTCAGACTTGCGATCATTATGGTTGATGATCATGTTGATCACTGTGTTGATGTGTCGCTTGGGACACCATGACCTTGGTGGTCTCTGATCGGCCTTTTTCACGCGTCCAGAAATGAACGCGGGACAAAGGAAGGAATCAAGCTTTAAATTTATAACTCGAAACCTTGTAGGCCCCCGCAACTTTATTACAGGGTCGAAGTAGATATATGGGGTCGAATATAGGGACGTGGTGACATTTAGGATGCCACTGATTTCATTCTTTAGTCAGATAAGCCAAGATGATAGTTGATAAAAGTAAGTGCTAGAACTATTTTAGTGGGTTGTCACGATATAAAACAAAACAAAGAAAATAAAACAAAACAAAACAGAGCTTGTGAGTCTACTAATCAGAGAAAGAGAGTTCCTGGATATGTAACCACAAACGAGGCAGTCTATGCACTCATTCTCGGGCATAGACAACCCTCAAACACCCAAGCAAGCATCTAGTATGAACAGTGGCATATGTCCTGTGGGGTCATCCCACTCGCTCTCACGATGCGTGATTAGAACCATCGATAATATGTCAATGACCCTCTCTCGAGGAATGACATATCAACACCTCGGAATACACTAAGTTCCCTCTCAGGTCTTAGGATATTCTGGGGTGTTAGGAATAGAATACCTTGGATCGTCCTCCTCTCGGGTTCAGATCCAAACTATCGTCTCTTAGCTATTCCTACAATGGATCTATCGATACAGGAAGAAACAGTAGTTCAAGCGAGTAAGAGATCAACCAAACTAGCAATCATAACTTGGAAAGAGAAAATAGAACATGCAACATACTAGATCTGATATGAATCTACTTGCTTAAGGAAAAAGTATATAAACATGCCCAGATCAGGCTACATAGCCAAGAAGGAGCTAACTAGCCATAGACAAGCATAGCTGGCACTGAACAAAGATGGAGAAACATCATTTGTACAAGAAATAAAGGAATGCAGTAGAATGAAAGAGAAGAGGGAAGAGATATAGCCCGTAGAGGAGAGGTAGCTCTCGCTCCTCGACCTCTATGCAGGTCGGATCTCGGCCCTTGGGTCTTCACTTCTTCCCTCTAGACTCCTCGTCTCTCTCTCTCTAGACCGTATCAGGCAGTCCGTATTGAGCAACCGTATCGGGCAGTCTGTATCGGGAAACCGTATCGGGCAACTGTATCGGGCAGCAACCGTATCGGGCGGCAACCGTATCGGGAAACCGTATCGGGCGGCAACCGTATCGGGAAACAGACTTTTGGGGAACTCGACACACTAGCTCCTTGGTCTAGGAACTAGCTCTTGCAGGGTCCTCCCTCTGGCTCCCCCTCTTTGTAGGTTGGCAGCTGCTATTTATAGGCAACGAGTTGATGGCAGTTGTAGCTTTTATTCATCCATGTGTCCTTTATTTGTGGCTTCGATCTTGAGGCATCAACTAGACCAATATGACTATCGCTCGAAGATCGTGTCGGGCAGGGGGAGTGTCAGGAAGTTGTATCGGCCAGCCATATCGGGCAGGCCGTATCGGCCAGGCCCTATCGGGTAGCCGTATCGGCCAGGCCCTATCGGACAGCCGTATCGGCCAGCTGCTGGAATTCTTGTCTTTTCAGGTTCGGTACTTGAGAGTCCCAAAATTGGCTAGTTTTGGTGCCTGCAAGTCTAAAACAGGCTAATTAGCTACATTATTGGCTATTTTCACTACATTATCTAATAGAGAGACAGAAAACATAAAACATGAACAAAAGAGTGCATATTAAGACTAAAGTGACACAAAACTAAAGATAAAATGCATGGAAAATATGCGCTAATTTGGGTGTTATCAACTACCCCAAGCTTAAAACTTGCTTGTCCTCAAGCAAGACTGGGCTCAAAGAACAAAAAGATAACATCCAAATTAAGCTTGGCAATAAATGTTAAGGTTAAGAAAAAAAAATAGTTTAAAACATCAATTCTCCTGATCCATGTCATTTCAGAACAAACCCCCACCTGTCAGGCACAATCCTGCCAAAGCAAGATCAAAGAGTTTCCAGGCAAGATTAAGCAAATTCACTACAACCTGTCGATACTCATAAGGGTTTGAAACATAATTATTAAACATGAAAGAATTGACACATAGGTGATCACGCAGGTGATGAGCAATGAGCCATTACCATGAATCCATGCAAACCAATTAGGAATACCATGCCTCTCACTTATTCATGTCCTAAGAAACAAAGCAAAAAGACTCTAATGACTTTTGAGGATCTCGATCTGCGTCAGGTTGGTCCATGTAACGAGCAACAGTCCCTGCAGTCCGAACTAGTTGGTCCAAAGCAGTGAGATGAACTCCTCGTACTGTGCTCAAACCAACCCTGCTACTGAGATGATCTCATAGGCCTCCTAGGGGTTCCTAGTGACTCTCTAATGAGCATTTGGAGTGGTACTACCAGGCACGACATATCCGCATTTGTGAGTGCAGTCATACACCGGCTGGGCACCATCCTCAACTCTCCTAAAAGAGAAAACATCGCTCATTTATTGTTCACACTCATGCTTTTATTATCTGCATTCTATTTTTGGGCTTGGGTGAGAACTATATAGACATTTTTGGGATTTTATGGGCGGCCAAGCCTCTTTTGCACATTTTTATATTTTTCATCTTTTTGACTCAATCTAATGTGAGAAGGCACGTAGTCCATCAAGGAGAAACATTTCATCTTGATCATAGCTCGAAGCCCATCATAATCCACTTGATACTTGTGTGAGAAGTAGCAATTATGAATCAAGAATCCTTAGAATAGAGGCAAGCTTTTGAAATTTGCAGCTAGGATACTTTAATCATGATTTAGCCCATTCCAACGGTCCTTTACCATGGATTTGTCATTCACAACATAGATCAAGGGAATTTAGCTTTAAGCTATGAAAAAGTGACATAACCTTAGATTTATTACCAAACTCAAGGAAAGAGTCAAAGAGCAAGTCAAGCGAGAGGTCAAGCAATTTTTAAGATGAAAACTATGCAATTAGGCATAAAGTCAAGCATTTATCTATTAGATTCGCACCACATAGCCATAATTGCGAAGCTATAAGCTTATGCTATATGCAAGAAATAAACATGCATGCAAGAAGGGTGAAGAGAAAGAAGGGCAAAGCCTACCACCCCAAGCTTAAGATTTTGCTCGTCCTCAAGCAAGACTTAAACTTGAAATAGTGCGGCAGGAATGCATGATTGTTAATGGCAGTTATTGAAGTTCTAAAGATGATGCATGGATGCAAGGATATATAATAGTTAGAGGAAAGAAACTAACAAGAACATGAAAAGCAAAATTTATTGTAATAAAAGGGCAGGAGGTTGGGTAATAGAAAAGGGGGTGGCTGCCCCACGATACTGACACTGGGATCCCAAATTCTGAGTTTTGGGACCAGTGTCACCTGTGTCTTTTCGACGGGTTCCGCCACATAATATGAGTAGAATAGGCGGATGTGTTGGCCCTATCGAGTCTGAAGAAGAAAAGTATAATCTGGTGACTCGGTGAAGTCATCTTTGTGCTGGAATTGATTTGAGCTACACTGGGATGAATTCTTTGGCAAATCAACCTCAATGTACCTTTCATTATATGAATCAAAAAATGAAGGTCCTGGGATGTCGACATAGGATGAAATAGATGAGAGAGGTTGGATATCATCTTGAGAACTCATATCTTTTCCCTCCATCTCTGCACTTGAGGTTGGATGCTCAAATAAATCTTCATGTACTGTATGAGTCATCCAATCATCTTCTGAGCAAAAAGTACCCCCTGAAGGATCGACTTGTGGTTCTACCACCCCAACCTTATCACCTGGTGTGGAGTCAGGGGTGTCTTCATGCTCAGCAGCCATGTTGAAGTGAACAGTCCATCCTACCCCCTTGATGTCCACCAAGCCTTGTAAAGGGGTGGTGGTGAATGATGGCTCGTGCTGCTCCAACTCGTCTTCATTACTATACTCACTGCTCCACGTCGAGCAGTTGTCATCATCGTTGTCGTCGAACAAATTGTTCCAAACCATGGTTTGTGTACTGCTCAAAGCGAAATGACAAGTCTCAATATGAGAAATGTCACTCTGGTCTGGTTTAATATCTGACTCTGGTTCCTCAAACCAACCTTTTGGTTGTGAGGTCGATTGGCTTTTCGAGTCTTCATCATCATCATCATAGATCCATTCATGTCTATGACTCATTTCTTCCACTGGTTCATCAGCTGGGTCATCTGGATAGAATGAAGGGCTTCCCAGAGTGGGTTGGTCTTCACAAAAAAATCCTGATGAATCTAGTTGATGGTCTGAATAGGATGGTGATGCATACTCCACTTCAGACCCAATGGAATGGTCTTGATGACTAACATATTCATTGTCTTTTGATGGCATTTGTAATCGGTTTCTAACCAAATCATTGGGCTCTTGGAGCCTCCTTCCTTGTTCAACATCTTTATCATGAAGTTGTTGTACTTGAGCAGCAATGCTTTCGAGACCCGTCGATTCTGCCATGCACATCGGTTGCTTACTTGCTGTACCAAACTGATGTGCTTGAATGAATCCTCGCTCAACAGTTTGAACTAGACTTCTACTACAATCTGCAGCCTCGGTGGCTACTTTGAGAGGACGATCCTGCTCTTCTAGTAGTTATTGCATTGGATCGACATCTTCTTGGAGATGAGGGACTAAGGAGGTGAGTGCTTGAATACTTTTCCCAGCCAACTCCACTGCCTTAATCAGTTCTTGATCCCATGATAGAATGGGGGTCGATGGTTGACTGGCAGTCTCCTTTGTTGGAATTTCAACATATGACGACGATGGAGGTGAGTATAACTCGACTAGTTGTAGAGCACAACCTTCAATTATTGGCCAGCAGTCGGAACTGTGGAAAAACTCAGGAGGACATGTGGACAAGATGACTTGTCTTGCGGAAGCAAGGTCCATGGCTGAAAAAAAGGTATGAGAAAAAGAAAAGTGATTTAGTATATATGAACAAGTATGTGTAAAGCAAGAGGAAAACTATGCATGTATATACAGACTTATAGTGACAGAACAAAAATCTACTAGGCGTGTAAACGTGGAAAACCACATCCCTGGCAACGGTGCCAAAAGTTGATCGTCCTTTTTCACGCGTCCGGAAATGAACGCGGGATAAAGGAAGGAATCAAGCTTTAAATTTATAACCCGAAACCTTCTAGGCCCCCACAACTTTATTACGGGGTCGAATTAGATATACGGGGTCGAACACAGGGACGTGGTGACATTTAGGACGCCACCGATTTCGTTCTTTAGTCAGATAAGCCAAGATGATAGTCGATAAAAGTAAGTGCTAGAACTAGTCTAGCGGGTTGTCACGATATAAAACAAAACAAAGAAAACAAAACAAAACAAAACAGAGCTCATGAGTCTACTAATTAGAGAAAGAGAGTTCCTGGCTATGTAACCACAAACGGGGCAGTCTATGCACTCGTTCTCGGGCATAGACAACCCTCGAACACCCAAACAAGCATCTAGTATGCACAGTGGCATCTGTCCTATGGGGTCATCCCACTCTCTCTCTCTATGCGTGACTAGAACCATCGGTAATATGTCAATGACCCTCTCTCGAGGAATGACATATCAACACCTCAGAATACACTAAGTTCCCTCTCGGGTCTTAGGATATTCTGGGGTGTTAGGAACAGAATACCTTGGATCGTCCTCCTCTCGGGTTCAGATCCAAACTATCGTCTCTTAGCTATTCCTACAACGGATCTCTCGATACAGGCAGAAACATCAGTTCAAGCGAGTAAGAGATCAACCAAACTAGCAATCATAACTTGGAAAGAGAAAATAGAACATGCAACATACTAGATCTGATATGAATCTACTTGCTTAAGGCAAAAGTATATAAACATGCTCAGATCGGGCTACATAGCCAAGAAGGAGCTAACTAGCCATAAACAAGCATAGTTGGCACCGAACAAAGATGGATAAACATTGTTTGTACAAGAAACAAAGGAATGAAGTAGAATGAAAGAGAAGAGGGAAGAGATATAGCCCGTAGAGGAGAGGTGGCTCTCGCTCCTTGGCCTCTGTGCAGGTCAGATCGCAGCCCTTGGGTCTTCACTTCGTCCATCTGGACTCCTCGGCTCTCTCTCTCTTTCTAGACCGTATCTGGCAGTCCGTATCGGACAGTCTGTATCGGGTAACCGTATCAGGCAACCATATCGGGCAGTCTGTATCGGGCAGTCCATATCGGGCAACCGTATCGGGAAACCGTATCGGGCAATCGTATTGGGCAGCAACCGTATCGGGCGGCAACCGTATCGGGCGGCAATCGTATCGGGTAACAGACTTTTGGGGAACTCGACACACTAGCTCCTTGGTCTAGGAACTAGCTCTTGCAGGGTCCTCCCTCCGGCTCCCCCTCTTTGTAGGTTGGTAGCTGCTATTTATAGGCAGCGAGTTGATGGGAGTTGTAGCTTTTATTGGTCCACGTGTCCTTCATCTGTGGCTTCGATATTAAGGCATCAGGTGGGCAAATATGACTGTCGCTCAAATACCGTGTCGGGCAGGGGGAGTGTCAAGCAGTTGTATCGGCCAGCCATATCGGGCAGGCCGTATCGGGCAGGCCGTATCGGCTAGGCCCTATCGGGTAGCCGTATCGGCCAAGCCCTATCGGGCAGCCGTATCGTCCAGCTGCTGGAATTCTTGTCTTTTCAGGTTCGGTACTTGAGAGTCCCAAAATTGGCTAGTTTCTGTGCCTTCAAGTCTAAAACAGGCTAATTAGCTACATTATTGGCTATTTTCACTACATTATTTAATGGAGAGACAGAAAACATAAAACATGAACAAAAGAGTGCATATTAAGACTAAAGTGGCACAAAACTATAGATAAAATGCATGGAAAATATGCGCTAATTTGGGTGTTATCAGTCTCTATGGTGAACCATAACCCTAACGTTGCTTCGGAGACCAACCCTAATGGTCACAAGGGAAACCAATCCTAATGGTCACTAAAGGGTCCCAATCCTAATGGTCACTTGGGTACCTAACCCTAACATGTCACTAAAGATGGTTTCCACTTGTATGGTCACTATGCTTCCTTATTCATGATCAATTGTTTATGACCATTATGTTAAATCTAATGGCTTCCAAGAATGCGGGAGGTGGTGAACATTAGGGCTGAATATTAATTGTTGTTATGGAAATATAAATCATTTTGATATGTTGGAACCCTAAACCTAAGTACAAGAATGAGATGGTGTTCTTAGCTTGCTTGAGTAATTAGCTCAATAATAAAGTGTTTTCTCTCTCCAACTTGTTGTCACCCTAATTTGCTGGTTTAATAAGCATCATAGATAATGTTTGCTCATCATAATATTTGTGTCACATGTGTGGTGATTATGGACCTTGATGAGGCATGGAGAGATAATGATGCTTTGTAGGAACAATGTTAATGGTATTATGACCTTGATAGAGTTTTAAACCCTAATTGAGATAAAATCCTTTGTGAGATGTGATAAGGGATTGATTTCCCATGATGATGTGTTAATGGTGATGAACATGTGTGTGGCATTGAAATGGTATCAAGTGGTGATGTGACAAACTTATATCTTATACATTTTATATCTTCTGAAGTTACAATCTACCATTATATTTGTATAATCTTTCTAGACTTTTCATGTAACTTGATTTATGAAGTATAAATAACACCCAATTGGTTTAACTCAATACGTGAAACCCTAATCATGTAGTGCCCTGAGCCATAGATCCATCCAAGTGTCAGAAATTGTTGGATGGTGAAACGATTCTTAATAAGGGAAACTCAGAGCACATACTATTGAGTATGCGAGTTGCAAGTGACTATGAGTCCTTGTCATCCTGACCCCAACTTTTAAGAATGACTACGGTCATTTCTTAGTGATTATATACTTGTGATATGTGATTGGAGGACAACTGTGGTTGTACCTCTGTGATTGGGTTTATATACCCTAGTTTTTAGCGTTGTGACATGTACCAAGGTGGACTTGTTGTTTTTCAGACTAAATGTCACTTATTTGTAGGTTGACTAATATGCCACCGTGTTGCAGACTCGTACTGACCAAGTGGTGCTGAAGCAGATCTTAAAGTCCAACTCTTCCTTGATCTTGTGTGGAATTGATTGCGACCAAGAAGTGATCAATTGGATTTGGGTGGTACGACTCAAATTCTCCAAGGCTTAATAAAAGATGTAATATGGCTAAGTAGCACATTTGTTTAGGGTTAAACACGCTTCACATTGGATGTTTACCCTTGGCTTGTTTCTTGTACAACTCAGTTGTATTACAATACGGTAAGAGAAATCAAGTGTTATACATGTTCTTCATATTCCTTCTAAATGTATAACTTGTTCTACTTATCTATTGTAGTTGCTTAACCTGCTAAGTATGTGTAATCAGTTTGAGTTATTCATTTAGTTGAATATGCTCATCCTTTTAATAATGTTATTTCCTGCTTAAGCATAATCTGTATTCACAACAATTTTTGGCAGAGAGTTATATCTCTTATGGGGACATGGTTCTCATCCTTGTGGTCCACCACATCTTTTTAGATGGTCGTGTGCAGCATGGTAGAGATTGAGATGTTGAAGAAGAGCAGCTTGGAGATCAGTGAACGTAGAAAGTTGGATAAGTTGTTGTGTTGTGTAGTAGAGACTTATGTGTTGTCCATGTACTCTCAGGTCCCGGAGGGTTGTGTTTTGTTGATGATATGTACCTCAATATGTGTTTTGGCCGTATGTCTTGGCTATATATATGGCTTGTGCTTGTGAGTAGGTTATCTTTTATGATAGGTATGTGGTAGTTAGCCACTATCCATATGTAAATACATGTCTTAATATGTGATATGATATAGCTTGTAGACCTTGATTGAATATATTTCAGCATATAATGGTTATATGAGATCGGTTTTAATTTACCCATTCTTTTGGCGTTGTGGTTGCTTAGTAGTTGATCATGCACTTTGGTTTTGAGTTATCTCATCGTGTGGCAATAGTGCACCACAACAACCATGGACCTTTTGGGCACCTCCTTGAATCTACTTCCCCTGATCGTCTCCTAAGATGAAGCTACTACATAGAGTGTTAAAAACATTGTGAATTGATATATTAACTATTGCTTGTATGCAGCCCCTTGTTGGTGAAGGACATGTTTGTGTTGGTGTTAACTATGTGCTTTGGGCGGTGACTGACTTTAACTTCTCAATATTATTCATGTAGCTTGTAACTTCTAATGCGAGTTGTCTAATGCTCACTTCTCTGTTATCAAATATGAACAAACTCCTCACCTTCTAGGCCTTCCAAACATGGCCTTCACCATGTTTAATCTCACCCCTCTACTCTCAATTTTTTATAAGAGCCATGTAAATTGAAGATGCAAATGCAAATGCAAATGAATTAGAGTACTTGGACAACAAGAATTAAGTATCATATCAATCGATTCAGTCAGGCCCTATCACTCTAGGCCTTTGTATAGAAAGAAGAGAGTTGTAAATGATATTGCAGAATATGGGGTCTTTTCTGCATAAATTTGTTTTCATTATCAATTTTTGTGTACATGTAAATAAAAAAATTAAAATAAATGTGGTAATGTATATCTTCAATATTGAATTATTAGAGGAATCTATTTGTATCCCCCTATGCAATGTCAATTCATATGATTGAATGTGTTAAATATGAAAAGTTTGAAATTAATAAAATATAACATTTGATATTTGGAAGTATCATATGCCCCATTCTCATGATTACTAATTTACTAAATATGTGAGTGTAACCAAATATGATAATGATAACCACAAAGATAATACATATCATGGTTAGTTACAAAAATCTGAATCGGTCATAAGAATTATATCTAAAATTTGATAAATAGGGTCGTCGTAACCTAGTTTATCCAAATTGATTTTCCATAAATAGGAGGGCAAGAAAACTAGGAGCATATAACACAAGAGTGATGTTTGTTGACAAGATTGAAATATCATGTAGATAACACTAGTATGTGATATGTGTGACTAGTTAGGACTCAAATTTTTTGTTCTAGCTTTGTGTTCTAGGTTATGTTCCAGTCAATCCTATCCAAACAAATAACCCAGAAACCCACCCTTAAAAAGACAAATTCGATATTCCTACCAAAGAGATCACGTGCAACACATCTGGAATAATATAATCTCGAAATATCAAACTCCTTCCTGATTGCTTATGTGGTTTGAAAATCCTACATGCACTTCTTGCCCCTATTTTCTTACATATATACCCAATTATACTTTTTTATAATTTTTCTTTCCATTTCCCTTCATTTCATCTTTCTATTTCTATTTTTTCAACAAATTACTAAGTGCGGCATGAGTCAAATAGTTTACATTATCATGCATAATCTAGCATGGGTCCTTTACTAAAATTAAGACAAATTAACTTGTAATATAGAAAATAAAGAGAACATAATCCAATTTATTCATTCCTTTTCAAATGATTATGCTTCGAGGACCAGTACTTGACGAAATGTTTCAAAAAGAATAGGGATGCTTCTTTTTATATATATTATTGATAGCAGACAAATTATGAAGTGTAAATATGTAATTTAAAACTATAATAAAAATATTTCATCGAAGTCCCTCCACATTCTTGAAATTACATCCGATTCAAACATAAGGAATATTTTATAAAACCAAAAGTAATGAAAAAAACATTGTTCTTTTGCGAATTTTCTTATTTTGTATAGAGGAGTCTTCTTATATAATATATAGTTTTTGAAAGTAAATATAAAAGTGTAGTTCCACACTTAGGGACTTAATTGTAATTCCAAAAGGTAATGTAAAAGTTACATTTAACCCTTTTCACTGGCTTTCTCACATAGTACATATGAGTCTCCTTACATACTATATAATTTTAAAAAATAAAAGAAAAGGCATTGTTTAGACGCATGGACCAGATTTAATTTTAAAAAATAGAAAAATTACAGTGAGCCTCCTCAACAAGCTTTCATATATAGTATAGATGTCTCTCTTATATATAATAGACTTAAAGAAAGGTGTAGCTTACACACATGAACTAGAATGTAACTCTAAAAATTAAAAAAATGTAATTAACCCCTCCTATGAGATTTCTCATACAGTATTATTTTAAAAAATAAAGATAAAGTGTAGTTTCAGCCCACAAACCGATTTGTAATTCTAAAAAATAGTAAACAAATTACACATAGCCCCTCTGTGGTCTTTCTTATTAGTATAGATGAGTCTTAGTGATGAAAAAAGTGTAATTTATATAGAAATAGGCCAATTTGTAATATAAAAATAAAAGGTAATATTATATTTAACTCCTCAACGGGCTTTCTTGTATAGATGAATATTCTACTGTAATGTATAATTTTAAAAGTTATAGATAAAAATATACTTGAAACACATATAGACCTTGTAATAGTAAAAAGTAATAAAAAAAGATTATACTTAGCCCCCTCCTCATACTTTCTTATATAGTATAGATTTTAGCTAAAATACGTCAAGTGTGTGAGTTTCGTATCCGTCATACTTGTGTACGATTAGCGCGTAAATATTGATGTGCTTTCGCACAAACAAAATGATTATCAAACAATGATGTAGCACTGAGCCGAATCACTATTTTGAAAGGTAGAAGCATCATATTTCAACGAAGCTATCATCTTTCCCCTTCTGAATTTACTTTTTTCGACCTTACGAGAATGTACCGAGAACAGCAATCTAGCAATACAATATATCCGGAGGAGATGCTTGGAAAGGGCTATCCTGGGTAAGTGGCCGCTAAAACATATTCCACCTTGCGGTCCATATATGTATCTTTTCTCAACAATGGAAACCCTGGCTTGTAGAATTGGTAGTTTTTTTTTTTTTTTGACAGCTGTAGAATTGGTAGTTAAAAGACCATCAAAAGCCAATTTTAATTAATCATCATAAGCCAATTTTAATTAATTATTTTCGGCTTGTGTGTCGATGTTACTAATGAGTGATGATGCGTGCCGAGAATAGGCGGATGCGGTGCTGGGATCTGCCCTTGTGAATTCAGTATGATAATCTACTATTCTACTCTACCAACCACAAATACTCGTCTCCGTCCTTTATATTATGTAAACTCGCTGGACTCTCACGTCTCCGCAATCCAACACGTCGGGCTCTAAAAATAAAACAGCTGTAAATAAAAAGTATGTCTCCCTCACCCACACTTCCCTAAACTTCTTGGACTGTCACAAAATAAACAATGGACCATTAGATTCTTTGAAGTTATGTTATCTCATTTAACCGTCTCCCTTTCTGAATATAATTCCACTATTATTTCTTCCATTGCAATCGAATTGCAAGGCAAAATATGTAATTTTGATAACAAGATACCAATGCCACAGTATCTGCCCGTCAGCTTTTCATGGACGATTGCCCCATGAGCGGCACAAAGGAAAAGCAGCACCTGTAGATACGGAGGAGTGACTCCTTTTATCGTTTCTAGCACATTGCGACTAACGGAGAAAATCAAACAGCACACCGCACCAACAGACGAGATCAACCAGTACACCAGCGGACCAACAGGAGGACAATGGCCAATGTTTTTCTGTTCATGGCGTCTGGAAAGCTAGACATTGGACATAGGCATAGGTTTTGGCTTAAAAAAATATCTGGTAGCAGTTAATTGGGCGATTAGTGATGGATGGAGGCCAAGACAACATACAATACCCGTACACTGAACACCACAATGCTGATCCGGAGATGGAAAATAGAGTCGGCTTTCATAGACTTGGTTCACAAGCAGAAGACATGATTTTAGAACATGGAGCCCTCCTCCTCTTCACGTTTAGGATGACGGAGGATTGCTCATCAGCCTTGTACCATTATCCAATTGACCACAAATCAACCAAATTTTCTTTTCTTTTGACCAAAAGTTTAAGGACAACCTTTCCCACAAGAGTCTCTTAAACAAATTGGCCTCTTGGTTCAACAAATGACACAACGGTGAACATGTGATCCACAAAGCACAGCAAAATGTTTGGTCGTCCGTCTATCTCCTCACTATCTACGGATCATTTGGCTGGGGTATGGGTACGTCCTGGGAACGTTTCATGAGTAGACTGTGAGAAACAAGATGATATCTAAGAGCATGTAAAGTAGTCATATGTCCAGTGGTGGAATAAGGAGTTAGTGAGTAGGGATGTCAAAAAAAATTACAGCTCAATATAAGATTGAAACTCATGACTTCAACTACAACAACAAATATATTAATCACTATACCAATTTAGCTATGTATTTTGTTATGTTAAAGCACATATATATAACAATTGCATTATGCATGTATTGTAAAAGATGGATAATGTGTAAACAAAGATTCAAACATGAGACTTCTTAGATATGCTTGCAGTCACAAACCACTCCACCTAGTACGTGTTTGTGACTTTTATGCGGTATTCATAATATATATTATCCATATAACATTAAAAATATTTGTATATATACAAATATACATTGAGTACATGTCTGAAGTCCTTCCCAAGGTCTACATCTTGAAGAGGCCCCTGTTCAATCCTCAACATAGTTAAAGACTACCCTAGACTATCTTTTATATATGGCTGATTATATTTTCATGTCAAATTATTGTGCGACCCCTTCTTCCACAACATCCATGAAGTCATCATTGCGGCACAGTGACACGGCTTACACTTCCTACAACATAGTTAAAGACTACAATTTTCTATAATGTGTAAACAAAGATTCAAACATGAGACTTCTTGAATATGCTTCCAGTCACAAATCACTCCACCTAGTACGTGTTTGTGACTGTTATGCGGTATTCCTAATATATATTATCCATATAACATTATAAATATATGTATATATACAAATATACATTGAGTACATGTCTGAAGTCCTTCCCAAGGTCTACATCTTGAAGAGGCCCCCGTTCATCCTCAACCTAGATAAAGACTACCCTAGACTATCTTTTATGTATGGCTGATTACATTTTCATGTCAAATTATTGTGCGACCCCTTCTTCCACGACATCCATGAAGTCATCACTGCGGTACAATCACACTGCTTACACTTCCTACAACTTTCTATATATCTATTTGATCCATCTCTTTCGTAACATTCTTCTTCAGTCTTGAAAAAGATATAGCATTTCTCAGTCAAAACTGTGTATTTAGACAATTTATTTTCTAATTCAGACCATTTCCGTGACAAATATAACTATAGTTTCTTTATTATAATCAATCTTTCGGGCATGAATTGAGTGAACATACATTTTGATTCAGTATTGAATTTCTTGAACGTGCTTTGGACTACGGTTGAACTCTTGGAGGATCTCAAGAAAAGCCAATACATTATATGTTATTCTTGTACAATGACTACACTATAGGTAAAGAAATATTACTCAATCGGTTATGTTTTTGTTGTTTTCATTTTCCTCTTTTATCTTTCGGATGTCTTATATTATCTCTATGTCATTACAAATTGGTGGAAAAAGAGATCGTTGTTTTTCTATTCTGTCATATTATGTAACAAAAAGTCATATATGGTACTTGGATTCCATACGTCATTATATCTTTCCAATGATAAAAGATTTTCGTCAGATATCTCGTTACAATGATAGATACATATACTTGAACAGTGTTAGGTTCATAAGATTTTGTACTTCGTATATCATACAATATTGGTAATATGATTATTTTTCTCTAAATTTCTATGGCATAAACAAATCTAATCGTAAAATCTACCAAGTGTTAAATTTGAGGCCGTAGATATTTATGTAACTATTTTGTAGACATAAAACCTTCCAGATTTTAATAAGAACTTGATGCTACATTGAATATAACAATTTAAGTGATCTTATTGCAATATAATTTCTATCATGGATAGTGGTAAATGTAGGGTTTTTGTATTAGTGTAAGAACCACCTAACACTCTTCTAAACCCAAGAAACTTGATAAGGGACAACAAATTAATCTTAAACAGATTTATCACGCATCCAAATTTTGAAGATGAATGAAATACCACCAAACTAGGGTGCATGCCACCCTATTCAAAATGTTTTGTCAATCTTTTATCACAAAAAATTGAGAAGGACATGAACAATTGTTCCAACTTTATCAGTAGAATGATGCCACCTAAGAGAAATGAACTTGACGAAGGAGATCATCAATAGATCATCTTTGTAGAGATAAAGTTGGGCGCATGGTATAAAAATGATCTTTGTCCATAGTTTCATGTATCTCAAACCAGGAAATAAATATAGTATGAGGATATGTTAACACAAATGTTAAGAGAATAATCTAGATTCATGTTTATACAAAATTATACTAGAATTCAAAGACCATATCATTTTGTTTAAGATGAGGAAAGTATCTTTTATAAAGGACACTTAAACATAGTTTTGTGAAAATATTATCTTTATGAGCTATAGACAATATAAGAAATCTTAAAATGTGGTTACCAACAATCTTATCAATAATATGTGCTTCTAACTAAACACGTATGTTAGTTCAAATTAGCAATGTTCAGAGAAAAAATCATTTTCAAAGCTTTAGAGTGATATTTTTAGACAAATTTTGTTATTATGTTAATATTTAATAACTTGCAATTGATCATTCATTTCTTCTTCTTTTTTATTATCAAGGTTAGTTATATCTCAATGTCTAAATATAGAAAATTTGACTTAACTACACAAGTAAGTGGTCTCCTTACAAGAAATCATTTAACAAATGAACTAATGCCCAATGATTCCTATCAAAAAGGACAATCATATCACATCTCTTAGGTAAGTGAATCATATCACAAATTCCCAACTGCATGCCACATAGGAAAGTAGCTCATCCTTCCAATCTAGTTGTGTTGTTAAGTCGTGGTGGATGCTCAACTTGATGGTGACCAATACCTTAGTTAATATCCAATTCTTCCTAGCATGCCTCTACTCATTTTCAAGAATAAAGTATGGAGGAAAACTTCACTAGTGACATATTTGAGGTAAATTATATTGCAAGTACCCCAAAGGCTAAATATACACTATTGGACTTAACTACACAAGCAAGTGGTTTCCTCAAGACAAATCGTTTAATAAAGGCACCAACACCCAAATAAATGGATCACATTTGAGCAACATTACAAATAACACCAAAAATTCTCAGCTACAAGCAATATTTCTATAACTATTTTATAACTGTTTTGACTTTCTACATTTAACGTACTGGATTTGTCACATGATCTGTCTCATACTCACAATTATTATAACTTGAAAAGGCATTCTACTAAACTGGATACATGAAGAGATGGTAGGCTAGAAAAAATTTATCATATATGACACAAAAATCATGTAATTTCCAATATTATATTTCGTCCAACAAAGTGAATTCAATATGAAAAGAAAAAAATATTCTTGATATGTCAAGTCAATGATACATATGTATATGTGCAAAGCATATGCAAATATTAGTAATTATATATTCTAGTTGGTCATAAGAATCGTATATAAAATTTGACAGGGTCGTCCCAGATTGGTATTTTCGGGAGTAAGTAGCACGTAGATTACTCCAGAATGGGATATCCGTAGCTAGTGGACATTCCATGTTTCTTCCTTCACATCCACACCAAGCAACCGCACCCCCCCCCCCTCTCTTTCTCACTCATGAACTTTCTTACGAACTAGAATTCAAAGCCGGCGCTTATCAAGTGGCCCTTGCGCGACACGTACTCTCTTAAAATTTTGTCTCTTTACTCGTGTCCCTCATGGCATATATTGAGGTTAGCACCTCGTCGTTCATCAGTCAACAGCCACCATCCGCGCAATCCCCCACCCCTGGGGGGCCCAACTCTCTTGTCAGCTTCTCTTTGCTACTACCCACCTCTGAAACTTGAAAGGATGAAGTCGTCGTTAACTTATGAGTTTAGTACACCAACCTCTCTATAAGCACGACCCATGGGCGTGCCACCGCTACCTAATGGGCACGTTCCTATCTACGCTGTCTCAGCCAATAAGTCATGTTATTTGTTTGCATTTAAGAATAAACAAGCATTTACCCTCCACGTATACAAGCATCAGACTCAACTTCGAAAGGAATGTAACGTATACCCCTTAAGCGAGCTCCAAGGTTAGCGCTTCGAAGAGTACAGACTAAACAAAGTTGGTCAGTTTACATTGTTAGGAAAAACTCCACGTGCACAATCTAAGCCAACGTGGGGATTAATTACTAGACCTGGTGTTGAATATAAGAACCTGATATGTCTAATTGAAAGGAAAACTAGAAGAAAAGTAACTTCATCAAATAAAACAGAAAAATAAAGACCATCCGTTTCCTATGGAATGATCGGTCGTTGAAAACAATTAACTTGCATCTTATATCATTATATGACCATCCGCTTCCTATGGAATGATCGGTCGTTGAAAACAATTAACTTGCATCTTATATCATTATATGCTTACGAGAGTGTAGCTAATATATTTCTATGTATAAGAAACTACATGAAGGCATTGGTCTTGACTTTAGGAAAACTCCCTCGCAATCGTTGATAGTTACCTTTTGTGCGTCAAAACTCACAAAAAGGGCGTGGTTACAAATAAACAACATGTCCTTGTGGTTCAATTGCAGGCCCTCATAGGAAGATATATTTCATAGGGTCATGTGAGCCCTCATTATTGCATGTTGGAACTTATTATAAACCATAAGGAATGAACTTATTAGGGTCTTATTGTCTGACCAAAATAGAAATAGCATTTCAAGTAGAATAAATCAAATAAAGGCTTATGTGCACTTATCCTAACAAATAATGGAGATCAAAGAAGTTAATGAATAATTGATGTTTAATAGATACGTAGTTGAATATTGAACACAGAAGAATGCGGCCTATGTTCCTTTATAAAAACACTATAAAATTTATTATTTATTTATCAAATAAATATCATTCAAGAACATGGCCTTTTTACCCCACCAAATCGACTACAAGTGTTGTCTATATTGGGTGTCCTAATACACCTAATCATTATATTTTCTCTTATTCAAAATATGCACATTTGATTGTCATGTCCATTTCCTTAACTTAGTTTGTTGTTGGAATATTGTAACACAACATAAATCAACAAATAATATTCAAGTTGTCGAGATGGGCATTTGTTGCATTTTGTAATTTTGGTTCATACTTGCACCAAGGTAGATTAGAATAGTCAGTAAGGGAGAATCAAAATTTACACAATTTGAAGGTTACTCATGATGTTATCAGTATCATGTTATCAATGGAAATCACTCTTAATGATTTTAAGTTTGTTTCAATTAAAAATGAAGCCATCCTTTTTTTCAATCATGTAAACAACTTATTACAGATATATAAGAGTGAAGGCTTGAATGCTATTTAAATGAAGGTATGGGTTTTATGAAAATTATATTTGGGGCTCTCAAATGGGCAAGGATGTTTCATGAATGTTTTAGGGTTTGAAGAAGTTGGGTCATTTTGAAGGAGTTTGATGATGGACAATGAGGAGTTTCTGACTAATTAAGGAATGTATATAATCTGACCATGTGTTGGGCTAGTGAGAGTTTAGGGAAACAAATGGATATCCTTACTTCCTCTTTGGCACACATGGAAAGGAGGGAATAGGGTGTGAGTGGAGTGAAGGAAAGAATTTGTTTTGTTTGGCTTATATAAAATAAGGAGAAGGGGAAGAGAATTACCAATGCATATACCCCCACCTCAGCTTCATTACCCACACGCTTGGTGTGAATAAGATGTAAACATAACAATAATGTATTGTTTTATTAACTTCCTTGTTTCAGAAGAAACAATGATAAACCTTTTACTTATATGCAATGAGGAGCTATGTAGTAGCAATTGTGTGCACGTGTCCTACAATAAATGCCCACTTATGTGTATACTATTTGAGGATAAATTTCCTATAAGACCCAGACCTTGCTTTATGGGTGAACATGCTTCCTTACCTTAATTAAGTGCTTAAAACATTAATATAACCCTAATATATGTTTCAATATCATGTTACAATCTTAAGTTTCATGTTTGGTCCAGTTTGTACATTGTTTGATAAAGTCATGCAATTTTGCACACATTTTGGACTTTTCTACAATTTATCCATATCTGAGCTTTTTTCTTGCAAATTGCCACATACATTTAGTTACTTACATGTTTTCATATCATGCTTGAGTTGGTTGTGGCTTGGGTAACCTAGATTCACCTTAGGTTGATGGTGACATCTCTCTAGGGTAAGTTAGGGTTTTGCTCTCATGGATGAGCTAACTTGAAAGGCCATCAACGGATGGTTCCCATTGAATGGGTGACAACTTATGGTCATCCTTATGTGGGGAAAACCTATGGTGGTCTATATAGGAGATAGGTCGATGGTCTTCTCTCTTGGGGTCCCTTGGACCGATGGTTTTCTTGGAAGGGGTGATCAATCGATGGTTTTCAACCTAGTGACCTAGGGTTTCAAGAACTGATGGTCACCAAGTGATGAAACTCGATGGACACCCTAGGAGGATCAAAATATGACGTCTTAGCAGACTTCACAACCAATGCATGTTCTTCTTGCATGGACATGATGTCCCATGGCCATGGACACTTGGCGCACATGGAAGGACACCCTAACCATCTCTTCTCTCTCACCCATAGCTTTATAAACCTTCTATCTTCCATGAAAACGTACCCCTTGGAGTACTTCTTGTCCCTTGCTGTCTAAATTTTCATCCTCCTTACTCAAGTGGAGAATAAGGTAGCCAAGGTAGAAGAAGGTGGCCGGTCTCCTTGCATGTGCCATTAGGGTTCAGATCTATCCTCTCTTGGAGTTTGTGGAGTTTCCTTTGCTTGTTCTTGACCTAAGAAAGTAAGCTATCATTCTTTACCTTCGTTTTCCTTGTTGTCTTACCTCCTTCTTCCTTCTTATTGGTCGTGACCATGGTTTCCATGATGGATCTTGCTCTAGGTCTTAAAGAACTTCTCCTTGCTTCCTTGACCTAGGGTTTGCTCTCTTCCTTGGAGAAGGAACTTTCTTCACTGTATGGAGTGCTAAAAGGTAGGGTTTCTTCCTCTCTTACTGGAGCTACCTTTCCATTCAGAGCTTCTTCTTCTTTCTAGAGATGAGTTATATAACATTCTCCATGTTTATTGCTTACTTATAGCTTGGATGTGCTATAACTTACTCTAAAACTATGTTCTAAGTAGAAAGATCACACTTTTTCCTAGGGTGTGATATTAGGTGCTAGTTTCTTGGATGTTTTATCTTTTTGGATGTGTTCTAAACCTCATGCATGACCTTCCTTTGGTAGAGGAAGATTTAGGTCTTGCTTGCATAACAAACCATGGCTCTTTGTATCTCTCAAATGATGGGTTTACTTAGGGTTTTTGAGGGTTTTTCCACCTTGTGCATAACTCGATGGTTTTCCTTCTTCCTAGAACCGATGGACTAGCTTTTGGTTTTGTTTTTCTTGCATTTCTCGTGGCAACTTTTGGTCCTATATTAAGTATTATTTTGTCCCTTTTAGTACTCAAGGATCGATGGTGTTGGTGCCCTAGTGTGGTTTCAACTGATGGGTTTCCTTCCCTTCACCAAATGATGGTTTTCCCTTGTTTTTTGCTTTGTTTTACCACCTGTTGTTGGCAACCAATGGGAGTATTAAGTATGACAATCGATGGCCTTCTGGCCCATCAACCAATGGTTGTTCAAACTCCAAAAATTGATGGTCCAATGACCTATGATCACAACCGATGGATCTACTAACTTAACACTCTATGGTGTCAACCAATGGAGGTTATAACTCCATGATTTGATGGTGGTCATGCACACCACAACCAATGGTGGCACTGGACACCACAACTAATGGTGATCCATTGTTTGACAACTGATGGTGGGTTGTATGCCCACAACTGATGGTGCTCATTGTGCCTTCAACCGATGATGCCTTCTATGTTATCAAATGATGGCTTGACTATGTCTAGTTGGTTACTCTTTCCATGTCACAACATTGGCTCTTTAGATGGTTTTGTCCAAGGTGTTTGCTGGATAGTTTTACCCTCAACATTAGATGGTTTTTTGGTGATGATCATGGTATGATGTTTTCTTGTTAATGATGTAGAACTGATGGTGGTTTTCCTTTAATCATGTGGTCTTACCTTTGCCCTTGTATGAATCTAAACTTATGATCACCATACTGAGATGATGAGTAATACTGGTCTAGCTTAACTTGATACACCAAACCCTAATACAACTAAATGGTGATAGTTGATTATACCTAATATACGTTGTTGAATCTAACCCTAATATAATTCAATGTTGGTGTTTGATTGTACTTAGCTCTCTTATATGACTAATGTGGTGTTGGAATAATTTTACAATTTGGTTATAACCCTAACGTGTTGTTATATGAACATATCAATATAATGTTATGTTAAAATGTGTATCACAAGTATGGTTATGATTTGTTGAGCCTTTGGTAAGTCATTGAAAGATAATGATTTTCTTGTAGGTGATTACGATGAGATGGTCTTAGTGACCCTTGGGCATGGTTGAACCCTAAGGGAGGTGTGATCTTCTTGCTTATGTGACAGAGAATGGTATCATGTGATGATGTGACAAAATTTATACCTCATATGTTTTGTATCTTCTGTAGTTTCTCTATAATTAATACATGCTAAATGAATTAGGTTTTGTATGTCCACTTGTTTGATGCAACCTTAATTCACCCAGTCAACTTAACTAACCAAGGGAAACCTTAATCATGTAGTGCAATGTGTCTTAGAACCATTTAGTGTCAGAACTTGAAGTAAGGGAAATGAGTATTCCTATGGCAAACTCGGGGTCGCATACATAACATGTTGAGTATGTGCAGGCACAAGGAGTGTACATACTTGACATCCTAATCCCAAGGTTATGGAGGATGGATGCGATCATGCCTCAGTTTTGAGAAACAGTTGATACTTGTGCATATGTGATTGAGGATAGTTGTAGTTGTACCTCATATGATAGGGTTTTGTATACCCTAGTTTCGGGCGTCGTGGCCTTTATACCAAGGACGGGTTGGTGTTTAGCGGATTGACTGTATGTCACTACATGTAGCTTGACTGGTATGCCACTACATTTTCACACGTACTGATCATGGAGTGATATCTTAGGAGGTCAACACTCGTAGATCTTGTACAAGACTTGTTATAACCTAGTTTTTCACATGTGTTTATATAATTGAAATGCAATTATTTCAATAAAAATGACATATTGGAAATTTGGCGTGCTTTGTTTTAAAAGTATGGGTTTCCCTTGCAAATTTCCCTTTTTTTTAAATTTTGTAGTTTCCACAATATTTGTTAATTCAATAATGGATATAAAAGAAAAGGAAGAGAAAAAATTCAATATTAAGTAAAAGGCAAAAGATAATGGATAATAAGTAATGTACTTATCAAAGAATTGTGTGAAATTCTCTACAAAGTGGTATGGATGACCGCTAATGGTTGGATTTCAATTTCGTATTGTTTCTAATAAGAAAAGGAATCAAAATAAAGAATATAGAAAAGGTAGAAAGGGAAAAGTATTGTTTTAGTGCCTAAAATGTTCCTTATAAGGTGGAGACTTGAATATAAAGAAAATCATATGTAACATACTAAATTTTGTGCATTTTGCCTTTTTGGTCCTCTTTTTCATCTTTTCCTTTCATTTCTATCCTCTTTGGCCTTTATATTTAATTTTTGGACAATAGGATGGTTTAGTGAACATTTGTTCACCTTTTATTCCAATATTTGGGTTTTATGCACAAATACCCCAGTGAAAGCTTAATAATGGGTTTAATATGTAAAATGTCCACTTAAAAATAAAGATAATAAAATATTTCGTCCTATAACTTTCTAGTGCTTTTTAGAATATGAAAAAGAAAGGAAATCTTGAAATATACATAAAGGAGATGATAAATGTAATAATTGGAAATAATATGGGATATAATGGATAAAAGGAGATAATGTGGAATATATTGTTCCAAAAATCCCAAACAGGAAACCATGAGATAATTTGATAACAAAATTCGTTTTCTTAATCTAAAAGAAACATAATGGCCAAGTATCACCTAATTTGATAACAAATAAATATATATAAGCCTTTATTATAAGATAATGGGAAATAAGGCAATAAGGTGAAATAAAATATCTAATGTCCTCAAATTGGAAAACTAACTCCAAATTCGTAATCTATATATCCAAATGAGTCTATGTGTGAATTTGTATTTAATTTGACAAATGTTTAATATTTTATTTTATTCAGGAGAGAGAAAATAACTTAAAGACCAAAAATATTAAATATATGTTGAAAAAAATTAATTAATGCCAAAATCGTATTCCGCACATATAGTATTACGTATAGACCATGTTTTACATTTTATAAGGTTTCTAGATGCCTCTAATAAATTAAAAGGATAAAATAAGTGATAAAATTTTAATGTATTAAATAAAATGATAAATGTCATCAAAAAAATAAAATAATGCCTAATTCGTGTTATATAGGTTAAAATAGACCTTTGGATGAATTTTGAATGAATTTGGAAAATATTTGGTGAGAACATGAATTTAGGAGAGAGAACGTGTGTAAAATATTCAAATCATTAATTGAAATAACTAAACAAATGAAGTTAATAACAAATTCATGTTCCACATATTTTGTTTTCCTTGAGAGTGAAGTTGCACATTAATTATAATTATATAAGTCTCTAATATATTAAGAAAGATAACATATGAATTACTTTAAAGGAATTAAATAAAATACTTAGAATTCCCAAAAATGAAAACTAATGTAACAATTGTGATCTACATGTATTAAATAGTAAAGGGTTCAAATTTTATATTTAACTAGATAATGTTTGCTTTCCCAATTGAATTGGTATTTAAAATCCTAATTATCATAGGCTTTAATAGTGGTATTTGATTAAACAAATTAGTGTTTTCCTAAACCAAACGTAAAGCAACGATGCATTTTTCCTCTCCCTCACATTTCCCCCCTTCCAAAACGGGCAACGCCCAAGGCAACAGTCTCCCCCTTTCCTCTATGTATCCTATTTATCTTCCTCCCTTCATTCCTTTTCTCCTCAAACACACGAAGCCCTAACCGCCCACCCTACCCTCACCTTGCGTCCAACCATGGCGAGCAACACCAAACAAAGTTGAGGATCGTTGGGCAGCATCACCTCCTCCTCTTCTTCTTCCTCTCCATGAACGACGCCTGAAACCCGAAGACCAGCAACCTCGACGCTGCGTCGGCGTCGTTAACACCTTCTCGTTTGACCCTCGACGCCCAGCAACCCCTGACGCTGCGTCGACGTCACTAACATCTGCCCAACCGATGCCTCGACAATGTGTTAGCATCACTACCACCTTCCCTTCTGACGCACTGACACTGCGACGCCCTGACACATTGATGCCCCGATGCCCTGATGCCAGGACGCCCACAACACCACTTCCAAAGCAACCTTGATGCCTTCACACACTGACAGCAGGGCATCGTAGCCAGCAAGTGCAACGTCATCGTACTTGACAGCTACACCGTCATTCGCAACCACTAGATCTATAACACCATGACGTTTGTAAACACCTCCATTCAACCAGACGATGGTGACTCATTACATGTTGCTTCTTCCTGGGTCACATGATCATAGAGAACGTGATGATGTGTTTGGGTCCCCATCTTGTTGTGAATCAACCAGACATGCAACCCCATGGTAACTCTAGACATGTAAGTCTTCATTTCACTTTCAATAGTTTTGTTTTAGAAAATAGATTACAAAATTGGGATAAGTATGGAGTAAGGATAATCTAGTTATTTAAAACCATAACATGAACTAGTCAATTATCTTACCTATCAACTTTGTTGTATACAAATGTAAGTATTAGATTGCATGAAATCAAATCTGTAATGATACGTTAAAGTGGAAACTTGATATTAAATAGAAGATATTGTATAAGACCCGGGAGGATTGATATCAAAAATGATTAATGAATCACCCTAATTGCTTATTGTATACTTAGCAAACTCCAAGAATCATTAGTGGGTGTATCCTTGTGTTAATGTACCCTTTACATTCAAAATTATATATATATATATATATAGGGGCATTACATGATAATTAGAAATACATATGGATCTAGGGAACACTCTCATCTAAATTAATCCATGGGAACTTGATATCTGTATAAGAATTTATCTAACGATATTGTCTTCTTAGGAATTAAATAGTAAAAAAAAATGTGTAAAGGAATATACTTTTTGACATGTTAGTTGGATCAAAGCATGTGTATATTAGTGAACCTAATAAATATTCATATGGAATATACTTACACCAATAAACATGGTAAGCATGATGTTAGGAATAATATGGACTCACATCATTAAACCTATATTGGAAGCATATATATTATTATCCACATATATATGAGTTACATAAACTTATGTGACTAGATATTGGTAACTAGAACTGAGATCGATATATAAACCATCACATATTATCTCAACAAAGATTAAAATCATAAACGCTAACATGACATTACATGATCAGGAATTGGGTAATAATAATATAAAAATATAATAGGAACGAATATGTTCACTTTGACTTGGCTAATATACATAATGTGTTTCTAGGATGAAAAGTTGACTTTGTGGACCAAAGTATACTATTCAAGTTTACTTTTATGTGTGAAAAGAGGTATGTGCATCTACGCCCCTTCAGTTGGGAAATTATTTATACCTTTTACCTATGTTCCTTAATGAGGCTTAATCTGACCTAAATCATGATTCTTGAAGCCTAAATTCATTTATGCCTCAAAAGTTAGTTGTAGTATTATCTTGTTTGGGTTTTTATACCCTACTGCCTTGTTATATGAATCCTTTGATTAATCTTACCATAACTCTTTTTCTAGCATGTAGTTATATGTTCTATTTAATTGTAAAGTAGAGGTACTTATATACAACCACCCACAGAGGGCATGTATATAATCGCCCTAGGGGAATGTTTATAATTCTCCCCATAATATTATAGGTGATTGGGAATGTCTTATTATCCCCTCACCTAAGGTTAGAGGTGCGGTAGGTGACTCAACCCTACTTAGTTAGGTAGACATATTAATTTACATGCAAATCCTTTATTTACTTTTGTTATTGGCAAGTTTCCTTAATTAAAGCCTCATACTCTTGATATCTCATCTTTTGATGAATCCCTAGCCTGATTTACTTGTTACATTTATCTTGTTACCTTTAGTATAGTTTAGTGACACATACTTTTATTTTCCTTCCCTCTTGTTGGGTGCTTTCCCTACCACCCAGATGTGGAGCAAGGTGATGGATAAGGCATGAAGATCTTAGGGTTGACATGGACTAGTTGATGGATATGTTGCTTGGAGACAAAAGTGGAGTAGTCTAGAGTTTCCCTCTACTTAGATCCTCTTTTTGTATAAAGCATGTACACCCATATTGGGGAAATTTTTATGTACACTTTATTTAAATTGAATATAATCAAAAAAAAATTATTCAACTGCTTTTCCAAATGTGTTTTGTTTACCATTGTTATTAGTAGAGAGGTGGATTTATCCCACTCTTTACAACATGGTATCAGAGCCCATGGTAGTCGGAATTTGGCTATTTCAGTTTTGTCTCCCTAATTAGAACCCTAGACTTGCATAGTTTTCTCTAAGTGACATGGTTAACCTAGATTTGATCTACCTTGATGAAAGGTTGACTTAGGACCCTATAATTCCACATTAAAATCTTGATGAATAAAACCCTAAAATACTCATGACTAAAATATGCATAATTTGATGTTGTTTAGGTTTTCCCTTTAGGAAACTATTAGGGAATGCAGTTGAAGCAAGGGTGTCTAGAAAGGATCAGGGTTTCGGGGGCTGGAAAAATTTTCCTCTGCACCACTAACTTGGTATACGAGGATTCCCATGCCCATATGATACTGGCCTGGCCTGCGCTGATACGAATTGACCGAAATAGTTTTCTTTTAGGCAATAATGACCTTAGACTTCTATGAAGTATATCTTTGGGAACACTAAGTTGATTTGTTTGGGGATGGATACTAATATAGCTTCCTTATGTACCTTAGGACCACATGCTTGGATAATTTATCCGTAGAACCTAGACCTTGGAGTTTGGGTGTTTGTGAGAATATCAGAGTGCGTAGTGGAAGCATGATGGGTCTTGATAATGGTTTAGTTAGACTTATCCTTTAACCCTAGTGTAGTAGGTCAAACCCTTTAAGGGGTGGAGTATGGTTAGTTGATGATGTTTGATTGGTTAGATTTTGAGGACGAAATGCTATTTAGGGGGATGGAACTCTATAACATCTTGATCTATCTTTAGAAACCCTAACTCCATTGATAGGAGGTTAGTATGTTCGGATCCTTAGTTTTGACCAAACAAGTTAATAGTTTTAACCCTAACGTGCTTGTTTATATATTAATGAACACATAATTATCATCTAACGAATAAATCATATGCTTGAACCCTAATGAATATTCAATGCACATAATATGAATATCAATGCTAATTGTCAATAAGTAAGATGTTAATAATGTTATGAACCAATAAACCCTAATGATATGATGAGTAAGGTTTTAATTCATAACTTAATGCATGCCAAGAAATGAATAAGTGCAATATAATGGTCATGTTGATCTAAACCCTAAGTTGTAATATCTAACCCTAATCTATGCATCCTTAATGCCTTTCATGATACATTAATGATGTTAAGAGCCATAATCAGTTAACATACTTTGATACACATAAATGATATATATGATCATCTAATCACATATTAATTAAGTCATCAATATGAATGCATGTTACCTTGTTAACTAATATACATGTTATTAATCACTTAATGTGAATCAAATAATTAATATGACATGTTCCACCTTGATCATTAAAATACATGTAATGGCTTCAATATGAGTATGAAGTGATTGGATTCATATAAAAATGCAAAATGAATAATATAAATGAATAATGATTAATGGTGGCATTAATGTGAGCAATAAAGATAATGTGACATGTGACAATGTTTAATATGAGTATATGTAACAAATGTGACATTAATTGGAATAATTGTATACTTAACCACGAATTGAATACAATGTCTTATTTCATGTAAAATAATTTGTTATAGCTTAATAAAGTGATAATACGAGGATAATGAAGTGTAAATCCAAATTATTAATGATCAAATATAATAATGAATGTTGAGATAATTGAGTAACCTCGAATTGTGCATAATAATGAAATATAATTCTTTTTGGCAACTAAGTGAGTGTGACATGACATAATTAAAATAATGATGACAATGTGTTATCATAATGAATATAATGTTAATAAGTCAAAAATTTAAATAAAGTTAAATCTCTTAAAAAGAATATCTTAATATTGGAACCCTAAGTGATCCTTGAGAACCTGACCTATGATGAGTTGTATGTGAAGTTTCTGAATGCTTAGGTATATATGTTGATTAGTAGTTGGTGGAAGTTATTGGTTGGTGGTATAACCTGAAGTTTGGTGATGAGATGTTGCACACACACCCTTCCCTTCTTGCTTGTGATTTCGGGGACGAAATCCTCTTTAAGGGGTGGAGTGCTGTAGCATACCGAATTCTGGGCATTTTGCCTTTTTGGTCCTCTTTTTCATCTTTTCCTTTCATTTCTATCCTCTTTGGCCTTTCTATTTAATTTGTGGATAATATGATGGTTTAATGAACATTTGTTCACCTTTTATTCCAATATTTGGGTTTTATGCACAAATACCTCAGTGAAAGCTTAATAATGGGTTTAATATGTAAAATGTCCACTTAAATAATAAAGATAATAAAATATTTCGTCCTATAACTTTCTAGTGCTTTTTAGAATATGAAAAAGAAAGGAAATCTCGAAATATACATAAAGGAGATGATAAATTTAATAATTGGAAATAATATGGGATATAATGGATTAAGGAGATAATTTGGAATATATTGTTCCAAAAATACCAAATAGGAAACCATGAGATAATTTGATAACAAAATTCATTTTCTTAATCTAAAAGAAACTTAATGGCCAAGTATCATCCAATTTGATAATAAATACATATATAAAAGCCTTTATTACAAGATAATGGGAAATAAGGCAATAAGGTGAAATAAAATATCTAATGTCCTCAAATTGGAAAAATATCTCCAAATTCGTAATCTATATATCAAAATGAGTCTATGTGTGAATTTGTATATAATTTGGAAAATTTTTAATATTTTATTTTATTCAGGAGAGAGAAAATGACTTAAAGACCAAAAATATTAAATATATGTTGAAAAAAATTAATTAATGCCAAAATCGTGTTACACACTTTTAGTATTGCCTATAGACCAAGTTTTCCATTTTTAGAAGGTTTCTAGATGCCTCTAATAAATTAAAAGGATAAAATAAGTGATAAATTTAAATGTATTAAATAAAGTAATAAAAGTCTTCAAAAAAATAAAATAATGGCAAATTCGTGTTATATAGGTTAAAATGGACCTTTGGATGAATTTTGAATCAATTTGGAAAATATTTGGTGAGAACGTGAATTTAGGAGAGAGAACGTGTGTAAAATATTCAAATCATTAATTAAAATAACTAAAAAAATGAAGTTAATAACAAATTCATGTTCCATATATTTTATTTTCCTTGAGAGTGAAGTTGCACATTAATTTATAATTATATAAGTCTCTAATATATTAAGAAAGAGAAAATATGAATTACTTTAAAGGAATTAAATAAAATACTTAGAATTCCCAAAAATGAAAACTAATGTTACAATTGGGATCTACATGTATTAAACAGTAAAAAGTTCAAATTTTATATTTAACTAGATAATGCTTGCTTTACTAATTGAATTGGTATTTAAAATCCTAATTATCATTGGCTTTAATAGTGGTATTTGATTAAACAAATTAATGTTTTCCTAAACCAAACATAAAGCAACGTTGCGTTGCTTCCTCTCCCTCACATTTCCCCCCTTACAAAACGGGCAACACCCAAGGCAACAGTCGCCCCCCTTTCCTCTATGTATCCTATTTATCTTCCTCCATTCATTCCTTTTCTCCTCAAACACACGAAGCCCTAGCCGCCCTGCCTACCCTCATCGTGCGTCCAACCATGGCGAGCAACACCATACAGAGTTGAGGATCGTTGGGCACAGGGGCGAAAAAATTGAATATTTACATGATATGTATATGTTCATATGTTAATACTATTATATATATAAGGTGTAATGCATGCAATTTACTAAAATGGCCGTAGCCCAACGACGCGTAGCTAGGAACCCAGTTTGTTGGTCGCGGGTTCTATTCTTTGTTTTGACAACGTTTTCATTTTTCAGGATCCTTGTATGTAGAACTTGGCTTAATATAGTTATATAATTATTGTGTAATGAGTACATATCAGATAAGCCTATGTAGTGCAGCGGTGAGAAGTTTCTAATTGTGCATCATGGTCCCAGGTTCAAGTCTCCACATATATTTTTGGCCCCCCGAACCATGCAGACCAGGCTCCGCCACTGGTTGGGCAGCATTCCTCCTCCTCTTCTTCTTCCTCTCCATGAACGACACTTGAAACCCGACACCCAGCAACCCCCGACGCTGCGTCGGCATCACTAACATCTGCCCAACCGACGCCTCAACGCTGCGTTAGCATCACTACCACCTGCCCTTCTGACGCAATGACGCTACGACGCCCCGACGCCCGCAACACCACTTCCAAAGCAACCCTAATGCCATCACACACTGACAGCAGGGCATCATAGCCCCCAAGTGCAACGCTGTCGACCTTGACAGCTACACCATCATTCGCAACCACTAGATATTCAACACCATGATGTTTGAAAACACCTCCATTCAACCTGACGATGGTGACTAATTACATGCTGCTTCTTCCTGGGTCACATGATCATAGAGAACGTGATGATGTGTTTGGGTCCCCATCTTGTTGTGAATCAACCAGACATGCAACCCCATGGTAACTCTAGACATGTAAGTCTTCATTTCACTTTCAATAGTTTTGTTTTAGAAAATAGATTACACAGATGGGATAAGTGTGGAGTAAGGATAATCAAGTTATTTAAAACCATAACATGAACTAGTCAATTATCTTACCTATCAGCTTTGTTGTATACAAATGTAAATATTAGATTGCATGAAATCAAATCTGTAATGATACGTTAAACTGGAAACTTGATATTAAATAGAAGATATTATATAAGACCCGGGAGGATTGATATCAAAAATGATTAATGAATCACCCTAATTGCTTATTGTATACTTACCAAACTCTAAGAATCATTAGTGGGTGTATCCTTGTGTTAATGTATCCTTTACATTAGAAAGTATATATATATATATATATATATATATAGGTGCATTACATGATAATTAGAAATACATATGGATCTAGGGAACACTCTCATCTAAATTAATCCATGGGAACTTGATATCTGTATAAGAATTTATCTAATGATATTGTCTTCTTAGTAATTAAATAGTAAAAAAAATGTGTAAAGGTATATACTTTTTGACATGTTAGTTGGATCAAAGCATGTGTATATTAGTGAACCTAATAAATATTCATATGGAATATACTTACACCAATAAACATGGTAAGTGTAACATCCCAGGATTTGAGGCCTCAGATAAGTTGATCTTAAAAGGAATGATTGGACTACCCATATCACCAAGGTGCACCTCCTTTTTCGGGAGCCCGTCACTTAAGAACTCTATAGTTAAGCGTGCTCAACTTGGAGTAGTACTAGGATGGGTGACCCGTCGGGAAGTTGAACATGGCTTGCGCGTCAGTGTGGACAAAGTGCATAGTTAAGGCTAGTGGTGGTTTGTGGGGCCAGTCGTCATTCCTGAAACTCTACTAGAGCCTTGGGCAGTGGGCCCAGGCATTACAAATGGTATCAGAGCCAATTCCCCTCTAGTAGGTGGGACCCACATGGGCATGGCATGCCAGTCTTGAGCTGTGCGGTCCAGGCATGTAGGAAAGGGTTGTCCATAGTTGACGTAGCCACCCTTGCGCTGGTATTTCGTGATCGGGAGCTGGGTGTCCATGGGCCATTGTGGGTCTGCACTGAAATGGGGAAGAGATTATGAGGCCTTATAGTTGAACCTTGACGAGGACGTTAAGAGTCTAAGTGGGGGAGATTGTAACATCCCAGGATTTGAGGCCTCGGATAAGTTGATCTTAAAAGGAATGATTGGACTACCCATATCACCAAGGTGTACCTCTTTTTCCGGGAGCCCATCACTTAAGAACTCCATAGTTAAGCGTGCTCAACTTGGAGTAGTACTAGGATGGGTGACCCGTCGGGAAGTTGATCCTGGCTTGCGCGTTAGTGTGGACAAAGTGCGCAGTTAAGGCTAGTGGTGGTTTGTGGGGCCAGTCGTCATTCCTGAAACTCTACTAGAGCCTTGGGCAGTGGGCCCAGGCATTGTAAATGTTATCAGAGCCAATTCCCCTCCAGTAGCTGGGGCCCACATGGGCATGGCATGCCAGTCTTCATCTGTGCGGTCCAGGCATGTAGGAAAGGGTTGTCCATGGTTGACGTAGCCACCCTTGCGCTGGTATTTCATGATCGGGAGCTGGGTGTCTGTGGGCCATTGTGGGTCTGCACTGAAATGGGGAAGAGATTATGAGGCCTTATAGTTGAACCTTGACGAGGACGTCAAGAGTCTAAGTGGGGGAGATTGTAACATCCTAGGATTTGAGGCCTCAGATAAGTAGATCTTAAAAGGAATGATTGGACTACCCATATCACCAAGGTGCACCTCTTTTTCCAGGATCCCATCACTTAAGAACTCCATAGTTAAGCATGCTCAACTTGGAGTAGTACTAGGATGGGTGACCCGTCGGGAAGTTGATCCTGGCTTGCGCGTCAGTGTGGACAAAGTGCGTAGTTAAGGCTAGTGGTGGTTTGTGGGGCCAGTCGTCATTCCTGAAACTCTACTAGAGCCTTGGGCAGTGGGCCGTGGGCCCAGGCGTTACAGTAATCATGATGTTAGGAATAATATGGACTCACATCATTAAACCTATATTGGATGCATATATATTATTATCCACATATATATGAGTTACATAAACTTATGTGACTAAATATTGTTAACTAGAACTAAGATAGATATGTAAAGGATCACATATTATCTCAACAAAGATTAAAATCATAAACCCTAACATGACATTACATGATCGGGAATTGGGTAATAATAATATAAAAATATAATAGGAACGAATATGTTCACTTTGACTTGGCTAATATACATAATGTGTTTCTAGGATGAAAAGTTGACTTTGTGGACCAAAGTGTACTATTGAAGTTAACTTTTATGTGTGAAAAGAGGTATGTGCATCTACCCCCCTTCAGTTGGGAAATTATTTATACCTTTTACCTATGTTCCTTAACGAGGCTTAATCTGACCTAAATCATGATTCTTGAAACCTAAATTCATTTATGCCTCAAAAGTTAGTTGTAGTATTATCTTGTTTGGGTTTTTATACCCTACTGCCTTTTTATATGAATCCTTTGATTAATCTTGCCATTACTCTTTTGCTAGCATGAAGTTATATGTTCTATTTAATTGTAAAGTAGAGGTACTTATGTACAACCACCCATAGAGAGCATGTATATAATCACCCTAGGGGAATGTGTATAATTCTCCCCATAATATTATAGGTGACTGGGAATGTCTTATTCTCCCCTCACCTAAGGTTAGAGGTCTGATAGGTGCCTCAACCCTACTTAGTTAGGTAGACATATTAATTTACATGCAAATCCTTTATTTACTTTTGTTATTGGCAAGTTTCCTTAATTAAAGCCTCATACTCTTGATATCTCATCTTTTGATGAATCCCTAGCCTAATTTACTTGTTACATTTATCTTGTTACCTTTAGTATAGTTTAGTGACACATACTTTTATTTTCCTTCCCTCTTGCAGGGTGCTTTCCCTACCTCCCAGATGTGGAGCAAGGTGATAGATAAGGCATGAAGATCTTAGCGTTGACATGGACTAGCTGATGGATATGTTGCTTGGAGACAAAAGTGGAGTAGTCTAGAGTTTCCCTCTACTTAGATCCTCTTTTTGTATAAAGCATGTACACCCATATTCGGGAAATTTTTATGTACACTTTATTTAAATTGAATATAGTCAAAAAAAATTTATTCCGCTGCTTTTCCAAATGTGTTTTGTTTACCATTATTATTAGTAGAGAGGTGGATTTATCCCAGTCTTTACAGCATCTTGTTTTTTTAGTTTTAATCTCAAACTTTTCTCACACTTAGATAAAAGTAATTAAGGCTTTCCTTAAAATTTAGGATTACAAGGATTAAAGAAGAGAGAGACTTGTTTTATTTAATGAAAGGTTCACATAAAGGTCCTTATGAAAAAAAATAGGGAAAATGGGGCTTTTCGTGCCCATGATAATTACTTAATATAATTTTAAGTGGAAGACAATTCTAATATGAGATTATGGAAGGAAAATCAGAACAATCCAAGATGTCTTGTGATCTAGGAAATTAAATATGTAATTATCTAAATTTTTCTAAAAAGGCAAGTTTGGAGTTAGAAACTATTTATTTTGGACCCAATGTCTTGTCAAGAAAAGAATAAGATTAAATAGAAGCCTTTTGTAAATTTTGATAGGAAAGTGAATTATAATAAGATGGATATTTTTTTATAAATAGGGGTTTTTAATAAAAGGAAGTTTCTTTCTTTTAGTGGGGCAACACCCCTCTCAACGGAGAGTTCCACACATGGAAACCCTCACAACCCATTGATGGTTGCAGACCTGCTCCCGACCCACATACCTATAGAAAGACACTGGTTGGCATTGGTCCAACAAAACCCACAGACTTGGGTTTCTCTGTGAAGTTTATGCAACGCCATGAGACCCCATCATCTCTCTCTTTCTCTCGCTGTCTGCATGATTAGGAAAAACCAGACTAGATATCTTGTTGGTCCATGGACGCAAAGGTGAATGGAAGAGTCACCAGAGCTGCCTGTTTCTTCATAATGCACGCACAATGCTACAATAAGGTATGCACCCCAAAGATTCACTACTATATTCCTCCTATAGTCCTGTGGATCTGGGGGATTGGTACCCTCATGCCTGGCCAGGGAGATCCGTCGTCGGTGGTTGGCAGTATTTGGTGGGGATCTGTGGAGGCAACCGAACCCCATGTTGGCCGTGCAGACATGAGACATGATCACGTCCTGTGTGAGGAGAGAGATGGCTGAGAGACAAAAATACCTAAAGGCCCATGGGGCTATGCGCCTCCTAAAATATCAATAAGGTAATTCCACCTTTAATTGTGAGCCCAGTGAGAATAATAAAAGAAAGTATTAAAAGTTGACATGACATTGTCGTATTGTCTAAAAAAACAATTAACTCATAAATAACGTAGCAACTAATTGGTAACTTAAATTTCAATAAATTATATATGAAAGTTGATCTGAAAATGCAAGGAATCCAATAAGATAGTTTCAAGATCTAGATACTCTTCTATCTGTGAAAGTGCTTAAAAGTTGTTATCTATAATGTGTTAAAGGTATAAAACCCTAATTTCAAGGTTTTGGAGATCATAATTGATATTAATGTTTAAAGACTAATCTTTGTGGATAAAAAGGGTATCTTGGACCTAATTTGGGAAAAATAAATCATAAGTTGATGAACAAGGTTTTTTTTTGAGTTAAAATATATATTATGATCGAACTTAGAGTTTAGGAAGCCAAGATCCTAATGAAACCCTAACTTGGACCCCAAGTCTGTCATAGTATGAGTTTGTGAAAAAAATTATAACACTTGGGTGTAATGTAATATTTTCAAGATAATTGCTTGGTTTATTGCATTTATTGCCTTTTTCTTGGATATCAAGTTATTTCCAAACAAGGTATGTGGATACGCCTACGAATAACCACATGAGTTTGTCAAAATTTTCCTGGAGATTTTCGAAATGGATTCTAGATAAATGTTTGCTTGTTTATTTATTTCCTATAATCTATTAAGTCACTACAGATAACACATTATATGCTTATAACTTGCTCGAACTCCTCATGTCAACTCAGGAAATTTAACAACACTAGGACTAAACCCCAGGTTGGGAAGGTCATATTTGAGGATACTGGGACCCAACCCCAATTGGTAAGGTCATAATTGGTACAACCCCAAATTGGGAAGACCAACATGACATCTAACTCCAGATTGAGAAGGTGGCCGATCAACATGGCATTTGGGATCCAGAATGAGAAGATGTCATTTCGTCCACCGCAGGGGCAAGTCCTTAAAAGGGTATCCTAGAGGTTGAGTAAAAATGGGTTGAGAAGTTATGATGAAAATGTTAATGTTGATTATGTAACCATAATTTTTGTGAATGTGCTATTGCAGTTACATGCAAACTATTTGCTTTCCCCAAATACTAGTATAACTTGTTATACGTACCAAGTTTTATTTCTCAGCATTTTAGCATAATCTCCTGATATCCTACAAGTAATGATGAAAGATGGAGACCCAGAGAAGAAGGCACAAAAGGAAAATATTTAATATAATTACTAGATGCTATAGTTAGAAAATTTTTACTTTATGTTGCAAATTTTAGAGATCCATATTTTGTAAAAGCATGATGGATAATTTATACCTTGTCTAAACTTATTTCCATATAGTGGAAATTTATCAATTATTTATGGTTGCTTGATGAACCTCGATCCCATAATTATGCTAATGTTTTTTGGCCTCTCAGTCCACCTGAATAGGGGATAATTGGGGGAGGAGGTCGTTACATTTGGCTCAGAGCTGGTTTACCATTTAACATCTAATAATTATTAACTTTTAAGAGTTTTGTAGAGCCCAAAGGAATTATTAGGGTGTTTTCCCAAGACTATGGTGTCTAGAAAGGACCACACAATCTAGGGGATGGCAATACTTTCCTTCACACTGTTGTTCAACTTATGAGAACTCCCAGACCCCTGCATCCATCTTGGCCAAAGTTAGAAGATTTCACTCGAAATAAAATACCTCTAGGATATCTCATCTGCTTACATCACTTCTATACCTCCTTCACTCAATAAACCCTAGGTACTTGCAAATATTCTTTTTATCTTCTTTTGAGTGATAGGGTTGTGGATATTAAGGATTAAGACATCCACCACTAAATAATAAAATGCATGTAAACCATATTCTATGGACATAATTTTAGAGTGGTTAGAAAAACCCTTAAGGTGTTGGTCTGTGGTTCCTAACCCTACCCTTAAATCTAATCATATACAATTCAGACATGAAAGAAAAAATACACGGAGTTCATCCATGCATGCATGTACTTTGAGTAAGGCATGCAAAATATGTATGTGGGTTGCATGTACATTCAAAGAATGGGAAATAAGTGAGAACATAATGAGGAAAATATGAAACCTTTTAGCGTAACTTTTAGGATTGGTGTCCTAACCTAAAGTGGGTCAACCTAAGAGTGGAAAAAATATCAATGAGCGAGTTAAACCCTAAGATCAAGTTATGACCAAAAAATTTAAACTCCTTCTGGTAGAACCCTAACAAAAAGTGTGTCCCCACACAGACACAAGTTGGAGGTAGACATGCATCTACGTGAAAGCAAGTGACATCACGGCTGGAAAAGGGATTAGTTCTAAGTTGGAGGGTTGATGTCTGTTAGATAATGAGATAGGAATAATTGATGGAATGTGGTTTATGATGACCTCAGTCAGATTTGAGAATTTGACTTCAGTTTTGGAATTTTGGACACTAAGATTGGATAATAGAAGTGTGTGTGATTCTCCAGATAAGATAAAATAGATGAGGATAATATGTGAATCTGTAGGAGCCTCAACCTCTTCTATAAATAGGAAACTCTAGTGCTAGGACAATTATAGGTTTAACTCCTGAAAGAGTGGGACCCAGAAGGAGACGGTTGGGAACCTAGACTCCAAGACATGAGGAGTTATGAGAGATATTTGTATGACATTTCCTAAACTAAGTCGCCCCTAAGTGAATGAGTTGAGTTACTACATGCATGATCCCTAGAGGCTTGTTGTAACCTATATGTCCTTGGAAAGACCGAACCCTAGAGAAGGAGGATTTTATACAAATGTGTAGATGATATGAGTACCTACCAACTAGGTGAGGGAAAGAGAGTCCCAAGATCTTAAAGAGGTATGTAAAGGTAATATGTTGTGAATCCTCATACTCAAATTAGTAGTCCCTTGTATAGGACTCTAAGGGTTGTTTACAGGAAAGAGAGAGTTGGGTGAGAATATTTTATGAGTAGCAATCTAAGAAGAAAATGCCATATCATGTTTTGGTTGGACACGTTCTTGAGTGGCTAAGTCATGCAGTTTAGATGACCAATGCTAAGGAGGTAAACCTAAGGTTCCTAGACTAATGGGAAAATGGTGGTATCTAGTTCATATAATGCTCACAAGGTTGAGTGAACTGACAGAGATTAATCATGGTACCCCCTAAAGTGTTGGTTTAAAGGAAACCCCACTTGGACTATGATATATGTTTGATGATCCACTCACACAAGCTAGTCTAGAACCACCGTGCTATCATTTGTATGTATAAAATTGGTTCAACCTTGAGATATAAGGAATGGATATGACAAAAAAAACTTAGAGAATAGTTTAATAAGTTCTCTACTTGCTATTGGTTGGCCACATGCATGAAATATGATAAAGGAAAACGACTAGCTAACTTCAGGATGAACATTTAATAAGGAATGTAGCCTAATATGAGAAAGTGAAAATGGGATATTGACCACGGAAATATTGAGCATGGTTGCAATTGACATGAGAGATTAAGTGCATAATGCACAAGAGCAAATAAATTGAGTAAAAATCTTGGAACCTGTGTATGACCATCTCTAAGGGACATGAAGAAATGTCACTATGGAAGCGACCAATAGAGCAGAACGAGATCTAGATGGGTAGGTCACCATGAGCCCAATAAAAGGGACATAAAGAAAACTATGGATACCCTAAGAGATGAAGGAAATCGGGGTGACAGAATTACAAAGGATATAATGTGCTTGGATATTATCAATTAAACCTCAATCAAAATGGGTGTTTAGACTCAATAAGACCCTTCAGAAGGATAGAGACACAAGTCAACCCAAAGGTCTTGGAGGATTATTATAAGTATATCAAAGTTATGAGGATGAGGTCAAGAGGAGATCATTCTAGAGGTACATATACCCTAGAAATCATGAGGAAATGATTAAGGTTGATGGTATACGAGATGTGTACAAGAAGACATATGATAATAAGGATCTTAAATAGGAGTTATACTTAAGACTCAAAGGTTAAGAGAAAAGCTTCTCCTATATGTGTACATAGAATTGAGGGAATTATGGTATTCATGGTTTGGAGTCATGTGGAGAATGATTCAACCTAGATTGGAAATGGAATGGTGGTGTAGATGCACCATCTCTACTCCATGGAATGGGATGAGCTTTGTATTTGGATTGCAGCCAAATGTTCATTTATTCTTGTTATGAGTGTGAAATACTAGACAAACACATGTCATATTAGAAATGGAAATGATATAACAATCAAATACTTAAATTGAAATCCTTATTGGATAATCGAGAATTTGAGGTATTACCTCACCCTTATGAGACAATATTGTATAAATGATGTGAAAACTAGGTGAAGAAGATAATCGTCAAATAAAAAGTTCAAGTGAGAATAGAATTATCAAGTGGAATTTGAATTTTATTTGTATAAGATTGAATCGAGTGACCAAAATAATGATGCAAGAATTTAGGTACCAAATAAAGATAAAACAAGAGTGACTTGTTGACTGATCTTGTAATAGCCCTGTTACACGGCCCAGAGTTAGATGTGATGAAATGTTCAATAGAAGAAAAAAATCACAGACACATATCTCAGTGGAAGTATTTGAAATAAGAATAGCAATTGGGTTCCTAAGTATTCACCCTTAAGGACTTAGGAGTTCATTGGTCTAAGTTTACTATGCACCCTAGCATCACGAAGATGTGTAAAGTGATATTTCTTGTAGCCTAGATGAAGAAAAACATAACAATATATGTAGCCAGTTGTCTAACTTGAAACATATAGTGAAGGTTGAAAACCAACAACCCCATAGGTTACTGCAACCAATTTAGATTTCTGAAAGGAAATGAGATCAGAATGCAATGGATTTCATGTGGGTCTCCCCAAGACAAAGAAATTTCATGTTGCAATATGTGTTTTAATTAACCTCCTACCAAGTCAGAACTTTCTCTCACCTTAAAGATTAGTGCCAAGGTGACAGACCTAGCTAAACAATATGTGAGAGAAATAGTTCTCCTACAAGGTGTTCTGAGATCATTCATTTCTGATCGTGACCCTAAGTTCACTTCAAAGTTATGGAAGCAAGTGCATGAAGAACTCCGTGCGAGGTTGAAATTCAGCACAACCTTGCACCCCCAAACTAAAGGACGGTCCGAAAGAACTATCTAGACATTAGAAGACATGTTGAGATCATGTTTTCTCAATTGAGGTGGATCATGGAAGAAGTACTTTCCCTTAGTTGATTTGCCTATGATAATAGTTACCAAGATTGTATTGGGATGCCTATGTATGAGGCTCTTTATGGGAGGGCGTGTCGATCACCGCTCCACTAGGATGATATAAGTGAGAGGACCTTGCTGAGGTCAAATGAACTAAACTTATATGCTGACAAGATTGATTTGATCGAGCAGGAGCTGGAGAGAGCCCAAGATCGACAAAATTCATATGTTGATGCAAAGAGGATAGATTTGCACTTAATTGTAGGTGACTATGTTCTTTTGAAAATATAAACCCTATGAGCTATAGATAATAACATAGGAAAAGCAAGTTCCTGATACGTGGGTTAGTTTGAGATTCTAGAACTGATTGGTGAAGCCACTTATCGTTAAAATTTACCCCCAGAATCGTACGATGCATGATGTGTTCTGTGTGTCTGGTCTAAAGTGCGATGTGATGAATCCTAACTGGATCTGAGCATTGAGCCTATTGGTGTGAGAACCCATTATAGTAAAAGAGATTACTCAAAACATAAAACACAATCAATAACTAATTAATCACATACCCAAAAATATTGGTAAATTAAAACTGATTTCAACGTCAGCACTTGCTCATAAACATTTGCATACGAGCCCAAAATCTTTCTTATATCCATACTATGCCAAGAATTTGATACAAATTGTTCTATCGTCTTAGCCACCACATATATACATAGGAGAACAATATTCATATATTCCACACAAACAAGCATTAATGTGCTAACAAAAGTTTGTTTCATTTGAAACACCATATACAAACATTTTCTCGCCCAAACCTGAGAGTACTGGGACGACTCTAGGACACACTAGACATCTAATCAACTTTATCAAAGATTCATTACTATAGCTCCTCTTTGCTTCCTCATGTTTTTTTTTGTCACTTCTGATTACGTAAAAACAATGTAGCGAACCACAAGGGTGAGGCCCATGTCCCAGCAAGAGATATAACCTCCAACAATGATTATTGATTACAACATTTTTAAGTAATTAAACATTTAAGCAATTCAGTAGCAAATAACTATGATTAACAAAATAAGCTCAGCAACACTGATGATTAACAAAATACATAAAGGAGAAGATAATAACTATCATCATTATCCAGACTGTCATCCTTTATCTTGTTTACAAAATAAGAAATTCAGTAGCATATGCATATCTAGCATCATGAGCAACTATAATAACATAGAATTTCTATCATTATGAGTAAGTCTAGCCACATAAGCATAGCTAACAACATTATCATGTCTAATAGGTTGAACATATCAACATCATAAAAATAGCTAACAATATAAGTACAATTATTTGGATAAGCATGATTAGCAGTATATGCATATCCAGTTACATAGGCATGGCTAGCACGCTGAACATAACTAACAACATGAGATAGCTAGCATCATGATTATAATCAGCAGTAGAAGTATAGTTATTAACATAATCATGGCTTTTATATGCATGCATCTACAATCTTAAGCATATCCACAACATAAGTATATCTACTATCTCTTAATTGCACTAAGCATCATCTTTATGTAAAGAAAACAAACAAGGGTTATCATCCAATGTGAAGCGTTGTGTATAACCCTAAATAGATATGCTATATGGATGTATTACATCTTTTATTATGCCCTGAGGAAATTGAGGATACCACTCACAATCCAACTAACCAATGCTATGTCAAAATTAGTTCCATACAAAATCTAGGAAGAGACAGACTCCTAAGATCTTCTTCACCCCCGGTCAGTACGGGTCCTCTATAGTGACACATAAGGTCAAGCTGCTAACCACCTAGTCCATCCTTGGTACAGGTCATGGCACTAGTGAAAGGAGGTGGATACGCATACCCTATCATCTGAGGTACAACCACATTTCTCCCCCAATCTTGTCACATATATAATCACTGAGATACGACCGCAGTCATTCTCAATCACATCAGATGTAGTTATGACCATAGCCAACCTCCACAACCTGCATTGTGGATGACAATGATATCTCCTCATCTTGCCACCCCCACATACTCAACAATATGTGCTCCGAGTTTCCCTTAGGAATACTTATTTCACCATCTGGCAAGTTCTGACACTCAGATGGATCTATGGCACATCGAACTACATGATTAGAGTTTCACTTGATTAGTTATTCCAATTGGGTGAATTAAGGATGCATCAAAGAAGTGGACATACAAACCCTAATTCACTTCTAGCAAGCATATAAATATCACAACTTTTAAAAGATATAAAATGTGTGAAACAAAATTTCTCATCTCATCATCACATGGTATTATTCACTTTCCATTCACGAGACCAAGGTAGTCATCATACTATCACAAGATACAAATCCTTTTCACAATATCCCGGAGTATCAACCCTTATCAACACAATAGGATTACACCTCATTCAGGGTTCAACCATGCCCAAAGGTCATTAAGACCATCATACTATCACATGATATAAATCCTTTTCATAATATCACTGGGTATCAACCCTTATCAACAGAAGAGGATTACACCTCATTCAGGGCTCAACCATGCCCAAAGGTCATTAAGACCATCATAATATTCCCTACAAGATCATCATTATCTTTACATGCCTTATAACAAGGCTCGACAACATCACTTACATATAATACACCAGATCAGCACAATATTGCATTAATTAGATAGGAGATATTCATAAATATTCATAGCTGGGTTATATTAACATTAAGAACATTCCTTCATTACATCAACATGCAAGGAATCTAGATATGATTAACACTCATCATATTCATAATGCACATGTTTATCATAAGAAAGTATCAACCCTGTGGCTATGATAACCACCAATTAACACATTAAGTTTATGATCATGTTAAGGAGGTTATTCCACCATCATTCCATCATATAAGAATATTAAACATGAATACTCATCTTTATCTATTTGCATTAGAGTTAGGTTCAACATAATAAATTATATCAATGTTGCTAATCAACATTTATACCCAAACCCTAACTCACGGCATCCCCATTGGATCATGGATGCATAAGGTGAAGCATCACCATCACATTCCATACTATTCTCAAGTATGAACCCACACATAAACCAAGGTGTAACCATAGGTTTATAGCATACTAGGGTTTCAACAGCAGCAATAGGGTACTCCATGATTGCATTAGTCATTCAAGGACTATTCATACGCAATTACTATCATTTAGTTATATTAAATCTAGGTATCACAAGATATACCTCTTTACGGTTACATATCAATACAATATGATTATCATCCCTTCTATTCATATGAGTGAATAGGTAATACTACCTTATTAAGAGTAACCATCCATTTGTTCCATCATCATTCAACCCATATCACCATACCACAATGTAACCCAGTACAATTGGATGTTTAAAAGGTAAGACCATTGGTTGTTTACATAAGTAAACGCCTTGGATAAACCACCAAGGAAGTCCTTGATTGAAGCTCTAGAAAGAGTCACCATATAACCCGAGACATCCCTTGATTATCAACACAAAAAGTTCCATTGAGAGTAGGGTAAAACCCATAATCGACTATTCAGTTAAAACTAGCCATCCATTGTCAACAAGTAAGCTCCTTAAGTTCATCATCTAAAGGAAACCATCTAAATCACATTATTAGGACCAACATATTACATTATCCATAATTCCTCTTTATTATAGGAATAAATTAACATTAGATCTTGACCATTGGGACAAGTTCATATGTTAAAACCATCAATTACAGTATAGGTTTGACCATTGCACCAAGTGACCCAAGAAACCATTGATCTAAGGATTAATTGATGCTACAATTATATGATTAACTCAAAATAGATTTTGTAGATCTGATACACCATTATTAGTGAGCATTATGTCACCATAGGTTGTTAGATCATCACTATATTCATTAATCAACATCAAATATTAAGCTAAGTCATCATTGATAGATAACATCAGTAGGATACTTAATGGTTGATCATTGAACTTCTAATTGATCCAAAACCTGACCTAAGGAGGTGACCATAGGTTGTCACCATCATATGACACCTTTGATCACGACCATCAGTTGTCATGAAGACAACACCATAGGGCTGTTGCAATGGTACCATCATTGGGTCATGGGTTTATAGAAGAAATCAGTTTAAAACCCTAAAATTGACCATTGGTAGATAGGTGCTTAGCACCATAGGTTGTCAAACCAACCTGATCCAAGTCATATTATACCTTAGGAATAACAAAAACATGAGCACAGGTTCATATATAATTGAAATCAGAATAGGGAACATTATAAAAATTGAAATCCAAGTCAAGCACAACTTTTTAGTGCATGGATCATCATTTTCAAGCAAGAACATGATCTAGCAAGCTTATGGTCAGCAATAATCGTGGAGAAAGTTAACAAAATTGCCTCTAATGATAAGATGAAACCTTACATAGAAGAAAACTCGAGAAGGTTGGTTGAAAATCCAAGAATAAGCTATGAATTCGTCCATCTAGCACCTTTCTTCATCAAATGAGCAAATCCTAAGCATAAGGAGCAAGAAAGGTAGGGTTTTAGAGCTTTAGAGAAATTTCTACCATGGAACAACAAAGTTCTAAACTAGAGAAAGCTAGGAGGATGGATAACAAAGAAATAAACGAAGGAAAGAAGGGAATTCTTGCTCTTTTAGGTCAAGATCACTAGAAGGAAGCTTTTTCAACCCTAAAATGAAGTCAATTGCAACCCTAGATCCTTTTTCCAATAAGATCCCCACTTTCTTCTTCCTTGGACAGTAAAATTGGTAGAAGCATAGAGGGAGAACGAGGTTGGGAGAAGGAGGGAAGTGTTGGAGATAAAATGGCTCATTTTGGTGCTTGGGGATAAGTATATGAAACTTTAAGATAAAGAAAAAGAAAAAGTTGAAGTTCTAGTATCTATCCAAGTGTCCATGGCCTTAATTTATAAAAAATATACAATCACACACAAGAAGCTCCCCCAACATGTTTATAGACCTTTTTATCTTTCCTTTTTCGAATTTCCCAGCCAATCAAATAATTCATTATTTGATAGCTACTAAAGGTAGCTCATCCGTGAAGGGGTAAACCCTAAAATACCCTTGGAGAAAACACCTTCAAACCAAGGTTTAAATAGGTGCACCATGGCTCAAAAAGCTAAGAATGATGATAGAATATCCAAGGAACATAATGCAAGTGATGAATTGCAAAGAAAACCTCTCAATTGGGTAAATTATAGAAAAGTCCAAAATGTGCATAAAATTGCATAACTTGCACAAACAATGTCCAAATTGGACCAAATTTGAAACTTAATCTTGTATTATTATTTCAAAGCATATAAAAAGATTATATTAGGGTTATAATAATTAAATTATGATAATTAAGCTCATTCAACTCATTAAGCAAGTTTAGGGGCCTTACAACTATAAACCCCTAACAGGGATTTTGCCCCCAAAATCCAAGTTAAACAAATATGGGTACTTCCTTTGCACCTCATTCTATTACCTTCACATGGTTACTTGCATATTATGGTGACCAAATCAGTCATACATATCTCATCTTGGGTTAGCCCAAAACCCCCCATCTAAGAAGACATTCTCAATATGGAATGTAGAAACTTGTTGTGTCATCTGTACAACTCTAGTAGTAATGTTCAACTTTAAATTCTAGCCATTACCCTAAAATTATATCTATTGTATCGACACATTACTCAAAAGTCATATTTGCTAGCTTTTTACCAATCATGTCATGTGTCTCATACCATTCCTTGAAGAATAAAAATAAAGGCAATGTATCCATCCTTTTCTTATACACTAACACTAGAACTCTTGTCAGTTCTTTTTCAGCATCAAAAGAAATGTTGACGTTGGCAGTTGTCATTCCATACAAGGAAACATCATTCCTAGTCAACCATGTTAGGGGGTAAAAAAACAACATTATCTTCACCTTACTAGGATTTACACAACCTACATAGAAGACATATTGTGATCCCATAAAGAAATTCAATCAACCCCATCTCACTCTTGGTCAACTTGTTCTCATAGCTATTGCTGCTTCAGCAACCCTAAGGATTTTGAAGAAATATTGATCATATTTTTGACCATATTTGAAATACTTTGGCATGTCATCATTTAAAGCTTGATATAACTTGTATGACACAATTGTAACCATTTCTTCCTCCTATTCATAAATTCTATGTGTACATTGGTTAGTCTAAAGGACATAACCATAAACTCATCATGGTCATGTGAATTATGTCATCCAATCTAACTCTTATGCATTGATATTTGATCATAGGTTTTTATTAAAGGAACACAGTTTTGCATATATATTGACCAACAAACCATCTATCCTTGATAGTGGTCTTGTCCAGCTATCACTAAACCATACACAACATTATAGAATCCCTTTTTTGTTCCAAACAACAATTAGAGGGTCATCATCAACTCTATCTCTCCCTCTCTTTAAGAAGGAGGAATACTTTATATGTTCATTTAGTAAACATCTCCAACCTTCACATACTTCCCATATTGTTGATACATCTTGGATACTAGGATTCGTTTCCTTGGTATCCACCTCATGTGCTATAAGGAACTCACATCCTTATCTCATCTACTTTTACCAAATAACAAATACCACGACATATAAGAGGAGTCTTCCTAATTATTGGAAGGCTCAAAAGAAAACTCAACACAAACTTTATGATCTTGGAACCATAGTCCAAGCACCCTTATGCTATAATAAGCTATCCACCTGCATGTTTACAATGAATCCACCACACATACCAACTGGCAATGATCCACTTGAAAGTTGAGCCTTAGAAAGGAAAGACACAAAGGGAAACATACTTCCAACATCATAGCAGAATTGTTTAGGGGTCACTAGCAAAAAGGTAACCAATTCTATTTTCATTATGCATATTATAACTTCTTATGTATCATTTTACCTTTTTCATTTTTGGTTCCTTTCCATTAGCATAGTAATCATCATGATTAACATATCTCATTACTCCTTCCTTGATGACTATTTATCACACTTGAATATGTTCTCATATTTTATTATATTTTTCAACCACATATCAATAGGTAAATACTCATATTCCACATTTGCTTCATTAAATCGGGATCATCTCCCTTAATTTCTTTCACATGCCATGCTGATTTTTCATTAACACTTTCTTACACACATAGGTTGGTCTAAAGTTAACTCAGGTTCCACCTTATTTCTTTTCCATTGTTCCAATTAATCTTCTCATTTTTTACTTGTTATAGGAGTTCTCTCTATCTTATGTGGATTTCATACCTTGATTCACTTTATAAGCATAGACTTATTTGTCTTTTACTTTATTATCTTCTTGAATCACATCTCCAAGAACTCCACTTTTCCTTATTTGTATTCAGATTTAGATTTCATAGTATTGTATCTCTCTCTTATATTTACCAAACATTCAAGTTTTGATAGATAATGATGCAACTCTTGTCTTCTTTAAGGTAGGATTGAGATATCCACACAATGATTTCTTATTCGTTATGCTCTTTAGATTGTCTCAAAATGACTACTTGATCAGAGTAATCAGAAAGATAAAAATCTAAGAGTTCCATACTTACCTTTTGTCAATAACTGAATACCTGGCCAGGGCATCCAAGTACTAAGATTAGGTAGTATGCACCATGTTTTTGTGTCATGTTCCTAACTTAGACATCATCCTAGTCTTAAGTCCTAGTGTCCCTGTAGAATCAGTGAATCCAAAGCTCTGATACCAACTTATGAGAACTCCTTACACTAAACAAGATTACTCAAAACTAAAAACACAATCAATCAATAATTAATCACATACCCAAAAATATGGGTAAATTAAAACTAATTTCAACGTCAGCACTCGCTCATAAACATTTGCATAAGAGCCCAAAATCTTTCTTATATCCATACTATGCCAAGAATTTGATACAAATTGTTTTATCATCTTAGCCACCACATATATACACAGGAGAACAATATTCATATATGCCACACAAACAAGCATTAACATGCTAACAAAAGTCTGATTCATTTGAAACACCATATACAAACTTTTTCTCGCCCAAACCTAAGAGTAAAGGGATGACTCTAGGACACACTCGACATCTAATCAACTTTATCAAAGATTCATTAATATAGCTCATCTTTGCTACCACATGCTTGTTTTTGTCACTTCTGATTACCGGAAAAAAATGTGGCGAACCACAAGGGTGAGACCCATGTCCCAGCAAGAGATATAACCTCCAACAACGCTTATTGATTACACCATTTTTAAGTAATTAAATAGATAAATAGTTTAATCAGATATAACAAATAATCTTAGCAGCATTGATGATTAACAAAATACATAAAGGAGCAGATAATAACTATCATCATTAGCCAGACTATCATCTTTTATCTTGTCAACAATATAAGCAATTCAGTAGCATATGCATATCTAGCATCATGAGGAAATCTAGTAACATAGAATTTCTATCATTATGAATAAGTCTAGCCACATAAGCATAGCTAAAAACATTAGCATGTCTAATAGGTTGAACATATCAACATCATAAAAAGAGCTAACAACATAAGTACAATTATCTGGACAAGCATGATTAGCAGTATATGCATCTCTAGTTACATAGGCATGGCTAGCATGCTAAACATAGATAACAACATGAGATAGCTAGAATCATGATTATAATCAGCAGTAGAAGTATAGTTATTAACATAATCATCGCTATTGTATGTACGCATCTACAATCTTAAGGATATCCAAAACATAAGTATATCTACTATCACTTAATTACACTAAGCATCATCTTTATGTAAAGAGAACAAACAAGGGTTATCATCCAATGTGAAGCGTTGTGTATAACCCTAAACATATATGCTATATGGTTGTATTACATCTTTTATTATGCCATGAGGAAATTGAGGATACCACTCAAAATCCAACTGACCATTGCTAAGTCAAAATCAGTGCCATACAAGATCTAGGAAGAGCCAGACTCCTAAGATCTTCTCTTCCCCCGGTCAGTACGGGTCCGCCACAGTGACACATAAGGTCAAGCTATTAACATCCTAGTCCGTCCTTGGTACAAGTCACGACACTAGTGAAAGGAGGTGGGTATGCATACCCTACCATCTAAGGTACAATCACATTTGTCCTCCAATCTTGTCACATATATAATCACTGAGATACGAATGCAGTCATTCTTAATCACATCAGATGTATGAGGCATGACCATAGCCAACCTCCACAACCTGCATTGTGGATGATAAGGATATAAAATCAACTTGCCACCCCCACATACTCATCAGTATGCACACTGGGTTTCCCTTAGGAATACTCATTTCACCGTTTGGCAAGTTTTGACACTCAAATGGATCTATGGCATAGGGCACTACATGATTAGAGTTGCACTTGATTAGTTATTCCAATTGGGTGAATTAAGGTTGTATCAAACAAGTGGACAAATAAACCCTAATTCACTTCTAGCAAGCATATAAATATCACAACTTTTAAAAAATATAAAATGTATGAAACATAATTTCTCATCTCATCATTACATGGTACTACTCACTTTCCATTCATGAGACCGCATTAGTCATCATACTATCACAAGATATAAATCCTTTTCATAGTATCACGGGGTATCAACCCTTATCAACACAAGAGGATTACACCTCATTCAGGGCTCAACCATGCCCAAAGGTCATTAAGACCATCATACTTTTACATGATATAAATTATTTTCACAATATCACATGGTATCAAACCTTATCAACACAAGAGGATTACACCTCATTCAGGGCTCAACCATGCCCAAAGGTCATTAAGACTATCATACTATTCCCTGTAAGATCATCATTATCTTTGCATGCCTTATAACAAGGCTCGACAACATCACTTGCATATAATACAGCAGATCTATACAATTTTTCATTAATGAGCTAGGAGATATTCATAAACAATAATAGAAGGGTTATATTGACATTAAGAACATTCCTTTATTACATCAACATGTAAGGAATCTAGATATTCATAATGCACATGTTTATCATAAGAAAGTATCAACCATGTGGCTATGATAACCACCAATTAACACATTAAGGTTATGATCATGTTAAGGAGGTTATTCCACCATCTTTCCATCATATAAGAATCTTAAACAAGAATACTCAACTTTATCTATTTGCATTAGAGTTAGGTTCAACATGATAAATTATATCAATAATACTAATTAACACTTATACCCAAACCCTAACTCACGACATCCCTATTGGATCATGGAGGTATAAGGTGAAGCATCACCATCACATTCCATACTATTCTCAAGTATGAACCCACACATAAATCAAGGTGTAACCATAGGGTTATAGAATACTAGGGTTTCAACAACAGTAACAGAGTACTCCATGATTGCATTAGTCATTCAAGGACTATTCATACCTAATTACCATCATTTAGTTATATTAAAGCTAGGTAAGCTATACCTCTTTACGGTTACATATCAACACAATATGATTATCATCCCATCTATTCATATGAGTGAATACGTAAGACTACCTTATTAAGGGTAACCCTATGTTTGTTCCATCATCATTCAACCCATATCACCATACTACAATGTCACCCAGAACCATTGGATGTTTAAAAGGTAAGACCATTAGTTGTTTACATAAGTAAACACCTTGGATAAACCACCAAGCAAGTCCTTGATTGGTGCTCTAGAAAGAGTCACCATCTAACCCTAGATATCCCTTGATTATCAACACAAAAAGTTCCATTGAGAGTAGGGTAAAACCCACAATCGACTGTTCAGTTAAAATAAGCAATCCCTTGTCAACAAGTAAGCTCATTTAGTTGATCATATAAAGCAAACCATCTAAATCACATTATTAGGATCAATATATTACATTATCCATCATTCCACTTTATTGGAGGAATAAACATTAGATCTTGACCATTAGGTCAAGTTCAAATGTTAAAACCATCAATTATATTATAGATTCGACCATTGCATCAAGTGACCCAAGAAACCATTGATCTAAGGCTTAATTGATGCTACAACTATATGATTAACTTACAATATATTTTGGAGATTTGATACACCATCATTAGTGACCATTAAGTCACCATAGGTTGTTAGATCAGCACTATATTCATTAATAAACATCAAATATTAAGCTAATGTCATCATTGATTGATAACATTAGTAGGGTACTTAATGGTTGATCATTAAACTTCTAATTGATCCAAAACATGACCTAAGGATGTGACCATAGGTTGTCACCATCATATGACACCTTTGATCATGACAATTAGTTGTCATGAAGACAACATCATAGGGTTGTTGCAATGGTATCATCATCGGGTCATGGGTTTATAGAAGAAATCAACTTAAAACCCTAAAATTGACCATTGGTTGATAGGTGCTTAGCACCATAGGTTGTCAAACTAACCTGATCAAAGTCATATTATACCTTAGCAATAACATACACATGATCACAGGTTCATATATATCTGAAATCAGAACAGGGAACATTATAAAAATCGAAATCCAAGTCAAGCACAACTTTTTAGTGCATGGATCATCATTTTCAAGCAAGAACAAGATCTAGAAAGCTTATGCTAAGATATAAACGTGGAGCAAGTTTTAAAACTTGCCTCTAATGAGAAGATGATATCCCACATAGAAGAAACCTCGAGCAGGTAGTGTAGAAAATCCAAGAATAAGCTATCAATTTGTCCATCTAGCACCTTTTTCTTCATCAAATGAGCAAATCCTAAGCATAAGGAGCAAGAAATGTAGGGATTTAGAGCTTTAGAGAAATTTTTACCATGGAACAGAAAGGTTCTGTCATGGAGAAATCTAGGAGGAAGGATAATAAAGAAATAAACGAAGTATAGAAGGGAATTCTTACTCTTTTAGGTAAAGATCACTAGAAGGAAGTTTTTTTATCCCTAAAATGAAGTCAATTGCAACCCTAGATCCTTTTTCCAAGAAGATCCCCACTTTCTTCTTCCTGGGATAGAAAAATTCATAGAATCACAGAGGGAGAACGAGGTTGGGATAATGAGGGAAGTGGTGGAGAGAAAATGGATCGTTATGGTTCTTGGGGATAAGTATATGAAATTTAAGATAAAGAAAAAGAAAAAGTTGAAGTTCTAGTATCTATCCAAGTGTCCATGGCCTTAATTTATTAAGAATATACAAGAACACACACAAGAAGCTCGCCCAACATGTGTATAGACCTGATTATCTTTCCTTTGTCGAATTTCCCAGCCAATCAAATAATTCATTAGTTGATAGCTACTAAAGGTAGCTCATCCGTGAAGGGGTAAACCCTAAAATACTCTTGGAGAAAACACCTTCAAAACAAGGTTTAATTAGGCTCCCCATGACTTAAAAAGTTCAAGAATGATGAGAGAATATCCTAGGAACATAATGCAAGTGATAAATTGTAAAGAAAACCTCTCAATTGGGTAAATTATAGAAAAGTCCAAAATGTGCATAAAATTGCATAACTTGCTCAAACAGTGTCCAAATTGGACCAAATTTGAAACTTAAGCTTATATTAAGATTTAAAAGCATATAAAATGTTATATTATGGTTATAATAATTAAATTATGATAATTAATCTCATTCAACTCATTAAGCAAATTTAGGGGCCTTTCAATTGACCTCTGAGGGAGGCTAACATACCCTAAGTCTCCTGTGAGGGTACTGGATACCAAGGTGAGAGATCAAGACTAAAAATATAGAGATGGTAAATGTTCTTTGGAAGCACCATGGAGTGGATGAACCATCATGGGATTTAAAGACGGACATGTAAAAGTCCACCCTGATTTGTTTTGGATGACTAGTCTAATTTGAGGGAAAATTTCCTATAAGAGGGGATGGATGTTCTAGCTTGGTTTTTCACGTGTATTTATATAAGTGAAATGCAATTATTTCAATAAAAAGGGAATATTAGAAATTTGGTGTGCTTTTTAAGAAAGTATGGTTTTCCCATACAAATTTCCCTTTGTTGTGAATTTTTTGGTTTGTATTTTTTTGTTAATTCAATAATCAATATACTACTACATATTTGGCATTTGGCGTCAGTTATTTAAGCCCTTTTCGTGACGGTTTCCAAGCGATGCCTATGTGGGCATTGCTAAAATTCAAACCAAAACCGACGCCAAAATACTTTGCGCCACCAAAAATGCACCAGCAACGCCCCATCAACGTCGATTATAAGTAATAAAACCGACCCTATAATCATCTGCAACACAAAAAATGCGCCATCTAGGACTCTATCAGCGTCCGTTTTCTACTCATAAGAGACGCCATATCATCTGTCGCCACGGCCGTGCTGGCCAGAATGGCGTCAGTTTTCTACTAATAACCAACACCATATCACCGGCCACCATGGCCGTGCTGGCCAGGCTGTCTGGAAACATTAGGCGGCAGTTTTATGCTATTGACCGATGTTGTAAACCTTTGTTATCGATTTTAGACAAATAACCGACGCCAATGGTTTGATTATTTTTTTCTTATCAGTTTGCAGGCCTGTTGTGGTTGGTCACAGGATGAGATCCTGCAGTTCAGTGGAACTAAACTGCAAGTTTACGACATCCATTGATATCATCCAAAAAACATGCCACAAACCTACAAAATAAAAAAATATTCTTTTCACACATTCACACATAGGTAGATACATTCAGACATGAATTCAATTTTCACATTCACACATGTAGAAACATTCAGACATGTAGAAACACATGTGTAAACATTCATTTATAAAATATCATTCATCATCGCTATCAGCATCCCAATTATATCTTACAGTCCCCACTGCTTGTATTGCTCTTGCCCATTCTTCTCTTACATCATTTAATACTTCCATCATATATGGAGCATGTACATCTTTTAAGGCTTTATCTATAGTGGGGTTAGTTTTAAACACCTGCAAAGAGAATGATGTATATATAAGTAATAATATATAAATAAGATTGATATATTTCATACTATCTAATGAGACTATATATAATACCTTAGGTATGGCATTGATTTCATCTGCATGTTTGATAATCATGTCCATAAACCGCATCACATAGTATGCACATGCCCAGTCGTTGTCTTGTGTATAACACTATAAAATGGATACAAAATATTAAAAAATACAAATAAGCACAGTTCACATAAATAACATATACATTGGAGTCGGGAACTTACTTTCACATTCTCCCAAATTATTGGCTTGTTCTTTTTAGTAGGGACCTTTCCTCCAGCCTTTTTTAACGCATCTAAACCCCTACATGTTAATGTAACACAGTAAATTGCATAATTAAATAGTAATGTAATAACAGATGTTAACATATATAAAAATGAAATATTTCTAACCAGAATAATGCCATTCTCATTATGTGTCCAATTTTTTTATTCAATGTACTCCCCACATGATCTAGATAATAGACAGTGAACATCCTGAGGAGAATAACTAGTAAATCCCAATGCTTCACGCTAGAGGTAAAAAAGTTGAAAATTAATAACTTAAAATCCACAATAAAAATGTAATCTTCTTAAGTCCAAATTATAAGCAAAGTAAACTTACTTCACATTGAATGGAGCATTAATATCGTCTTCTTTTTTGACCGAAAATTGTAAAAGCATCACAACAATATTTTTGAACACTATCAGGGTCTTTAGCTACCAGACTAATCAATGATGGAATCAAAATTCCCACATGTTCAAATCCAAATTGTTTACATTGAATTTTGACTAAGTAGCTGCAAAACATGTATTACATATGCATTAATATATAAGAAACTAGATCACTAGATCCTACACAAGGTATATGGATGTATAAACAAGATCTCACCTTATCCATGCCTCTATCATTGATATATTCAGCCAATCATAGATAAACAACTCAATAATATCTCATATAAATGGAGAGCTTTTGTATGATTGACCTGCATAATCCGCTTCTAAAGAAACAACTATATGGCAATGTATATTATGTGCGTGTAGCCATACTGCCATTCCCTTACAAGTAGGACCTAATGGGAATTTTAGGTCAGTTGGAACCCAACTTGGTAATGTAGGAAGTGGAGGTGGAGGCTTAGATGCTCCGAGTGTCTTCTTTTTAACCTGTATATATAATTTCAGATCAATTGACCTCATATATACACATTAACAATTTAACATAATGTAAATTTATCTTACAATTTTATTAGTGTAGACAACATCCATTTTGGGCCACAATATCACCCCACCTTCTACCTCAACAAGTGTATCAATATCCGGGTGGGCATATGGCAATGCAACTTCCCTCCAATCAGGGAATACACGTACCGAGTTCACACGAATGTAAACTTGTGGCATTGGAGCCCCGTGAATCATTGCCCTAGGAAGGGACATGTAAGCATGTGCCTCTACAACAATATAATCTTAAATTTTTAAGCGGCATGGCTTCAACGCCCTACAAATTTACTTAAAGAATGTTATACATATATACATATCATCTTGAAAACATATCATCTTGAAAAGACTAGCTACTATGTCATAAACAATACTTATAGTAGACATGCTAGGTGGTGGGTCTACAGGATTACTCTCAGCATGTGCATCAGGAGAAGAGCGGGTCACCATAGGCTGATTGGAAGCCTGAGATGCCAGCCACCGCAACATTTCTTCCTTGACCTTCGTAGCAACTATATCCTTGACTCTATTATTCTCCTATACATGGATAAAAGAAACATTAGCTTCTTATTATTGAATTCCCTTTTGTAGTAACATTCTAAAAAAAGAATAGGTTACCTCTTCTTGTGAAAGTCCCGCTCTTACGACAGGTTTGCGCTAGGATGGCCCAAAGAACACTTTGATGCCCACACCAGCACCTGCACCCCTAATACGTCCAGGATGCTCTGGGTTACCCAGAGCAACTGTCAATTCATCCCTTGTCCCCTAAGGGATGAACGTGCCCTATTTCCTCTACTCGTGCAACTCCGACTAATCACCATCAATAGAAATTGGTAAGTAAACACCACAAATAATCAATATTTGAATGCCATGCATTGTTGAGTTGTATTTTACCATTTTTGCAACTGCCTCAGTAGTTACAGGCTTCTTTATTTCACCCTTCTTGTTTTGCCTCCCAGCTATCCAGACATCATGGCAAGGCATGGGTGTGGTACATGTAGTAGAGGACTCCTGAGTAGCAGCAGACTCTGCCTGTAGTCTTTGGCGAATGCCTGCATAGCCCTTTGGACCCATTGTGTGGTCATGCACATTCAATGCACGCCTTTGTCTTTGCACCTCACTGAACGCCTAGTTAGTATGCACATTGATTTGGTTAGTAACACTAAAGGTTAATCTTGAATAGGTGAATACAACATATATTAATTAAATTGGGAGTGACGCTTAATACCTTGAATTCTTCAGTTTGTCTTGAAGCAACAAACGTGTCCCAATCTTCTTTGTCTAAGAAGTTCCACTTTTCAAGGGCTGACTTCTTCTTCTTATCACCATCTTTTATGTATTCTCTGTTGAGATTTGTCCTATAGTTCCTTAGAAGCTTTCCACCGCGTTGCATCACACTTTTATGATGCAGCTTCTCATCCAATGCAAACAAATTCTGTAAAATAGAATTTCTATTAACTAGTATCCAAAAATAGAATTGCAAATAATAGAATTTGTAATCTACAAAATAGAATTGTAAATAATAATAACTCACGCATAAATCCATCCATATCAAATCTTTCTTCGCCTAAGGAGCTTTATGTCAATTATCATACTTAACACCACAATGGCTTCGGGTGACACACCCAAGATAGTTTACAAAATTATTGCGGTTCACTCCAATTGCATTTCCTGCATTATCAAACTCCACAGCCAATCTGGATCCACTGCCCCTTAAAGTTGTTAACTTCTTCAGCATAGTGATGCCCCTTTTCTTGTTAACTTTTTGGTGATGTGCATCAAGTGCCTCCAGTGCTTCAGAGGGTACATGTGCATCATCAGCCTAAAATTTGACAAAATAAACACACTGAATTAGCCCAATATAGAAATATAGGATATATGACATAACTAGAAGATAATGAATTTCTATATAAATATAGGATATGTTTTTAAAACTTACATTGGTATCCTTGCCATGCTCATCATGGACATCATCCTCATCATGGACATCATGGTCAGCCATCTGAAAATGTCATTAAAAAGGCAAACATTTAGCATTTGTATTAACTAGAATATAATAAAACATTATATCTGAAAATGATATTGATATTAAAAAAGCAAACATTTAGCATTTTATATAGTTCACATATAAAAATGAAACATTGAAAAATGAAACATATAAAAATATAAACATGCATGCCTCTAAAATTGCGATCTTTTATCAATTAACAATCCTTCATTGTGATCTTCACGCACATACAAGTCATCATTAGCTTCAATATTTTGTGGAGTTGGCAACCCAATTGAGAATGGACTGGAGTCATCATACTTATCATAGTACTCTTCTTCATCTATAGGATCTTCAATGAACTGTCTTTTACCATGAAGAACAACCGACCATTTATCATTTACAGGATCATCGATATAAAATACTTGTTTCTCCTGTGATGCCAATATGAATGGTTCACCCTTCTCGCCAATCTTTTCAAAGTTCACTAAAGTGAAACCCAATTCATCCACTATAACTCATTTGGTGTTATCAACCCAATTACATTTGAAGAGCGGAATTCTAAAATCTATGTAGTCAAACTCCCATATGTCTTCAATGACACCGTAATATGAAATTTTAGCTTCACATGGACTCTTATCCTTTGCACTTACAAAATACATAGTCGATGCTTGAAGGGTGACCCCACTATTTTGGATGACACTCTTATCATCTTGGCGCTTTGTGTAATATGTGAACCCATTAATGTCAAACCCTTCATAAGACATAACATTCGATTTTGGTTTAAAGGTGAGGCATTTGATAGTTTCTGTAATATCATCTGGTATTTGAGATAATTGATGCAAGACTTTATCTTCAAACCACTTAGTAAAAGTCTTGTTATGCTCTCTAGCAAGCCACATTGAACTGGCTCAAGGATGTAGTCTCTTGATGAAATTGGTATGTTCCTCAATATAAACACTCACTTCTTCGATGTTGTGTGAAATATACAAGTGATCTTGTTCCAAATGCTAACGACTGATTACTTTCACCCGTGATCCGAAAGTTCCTTTGCCCTCCTCAATATTCTTGTCATTAATGGGAGTGTCATTATCACTCAGAAAGTCATTGCAAAAATCCATAACCTCTCTCACCACATAATCCTCAATAATAATCCCTTCAGGCCGATAACGATTTCGAACATTACCTTTAAAAATGCTCATGTATCGTTTAAAGGGATACATCCAATGCAAGAAATTTGGTCCCAACATTTTCACTTCCCTAGTCAATTGGACAACAAGATGTTCCATGATATCAAAGAACGAAGGAGGGAAATACATCTCAAGCTGACATAGGGAAACAACCACTTCTCTTTGCAAATTATCAAGAGTATCAGGGTCAATAACTTTGCTGCACATACTGTTGAAAAAGAAACAAAGTCTAGTGATTGCAAACCTTACATGATTCGACAATATAGATCAAATTGTCACGGGCAATATTTGTTGCATTAGAGTGTGACAACCATGAGATTTAAGACCTATCAACTTCAGATCTTTCATTGATACCAATCTACAGATATTGGATGAGTTATCCTGTGGCACCTTAACATTTGCCAAGCATTCACAAAAATCTTTCTTCTCCTTTCTAGACAATGTGTAACAAGTGGGAGGTAAGTATGTTCTTTTATTACCCATTTCATGTGATTCTGCTAATTCTAACCTTATTCCCATTTCACGTAGGTCCAATCTGGATTTTAACCCATCTTTAGTCTTACCTAGTATATTCAACAGAGTACCAATGACTCTATCACAGACATTTTTCTCAACGTGCATGACATCGATACAATGTCTGACTGTCAAAGAACTCTAAAAAGGAAGATCCCAAAATATTGACTTCTTCTTGAATGAAGAAGTGTCACTCCGTGTGGCCATAGTACATTGTGATCTCTTACAAAATTCATTGAAAATGTCTTTTACTCTTTCATAAGAAACATCCCCTGGTATAGGTTTAGGTGCACCCCGTTCCTCATTCCATCCATTGAATGTTTTGCACTTCCTACAATACAGATGGAATTTTGAAAGAAACCTTTGATGACCAAGATATACAGTCTTGCCGCCATGTTTTAGTCTTATTGAATCATTGTTCTCTTCACATATAGGACACGCTTTCGCTCCTTTGACACTATATCCAGACAGATTCCCATATGCTGGAAAGTCATTAATAGTGCAAAACAACATAGCATGCAAACGAAATGTCTCTCTTTGTGAAGCATCATTGGTCATCACACCTTTACCCCAAAGTTTCTTTAAGTCATCAATCAGAGGATCAAGATAAACATCGATATAATTTCTAGGTTGTTTAGGGGCTGATATCAACAACGATAGCATAACATACTTATTTTTCATACATAGCCAGGGAGGAAGATTGTATATAACAAGCATGACTGGCCTAGTGCTATGTTGTCTTCTCAATGTCCCATATGGATTCATCCCATCTGTACAAATCCCAAGTCTTAGACTCTTGTCCTCTTCACCAAATTTGGGGTATAATAGATCAATCTTCTTCCACTGTGGGGAATCAGACGCATGTCGTAGGATCCCATCATTATTTTTCTTAACATCTGCATGCCACCTCAAATTCTTCGCATCTATAGATTTGCAAACAAGCGTTGAAACTGTGATATTATAGGTAGATACCACATCACCTTGGAAGGAGAACCAGTTTTGGACTCCCCAAAAGTCATCAATTTATATCTTGACGCACCACATTTTGGACAATCTTTTAAATCCACATAGTCCTTTTGAAATAATACACAATCATTTGGGCATGCGTGTATCTTCTTGGCCTCCATTCCCATTGGGCACAACAATTGCTTTACCCGATATGTTGAAATTGGCAGCTTGTTTCCTTCAGGAAGCATTTCTTTTAACAAAGTCAACAATGAAGTGAAGCTTTTGTTGCTCCATCTATTGTTGGCTTTCAACTTATACAATCTCAACACAGCGCTAAGCTTTGTAAACATAGTACAACCTATGTATAACGGTATCTCAGCATCATGCACAATGTTTCTAAAGATGTGAGGTTGATCGGTGTGCTCTACCCAACAACTATCCAACATCGCATCAATGATGTCTACTAGAAATGGTTCGTTCACATCTACATCATCAGAGACAATTTCTTCTTCCACCCAAGCAATGCTATCGACATCGACTAGTTTTGGGTTTGAAATCTCTCCATGCCAGTGCCATTATGTATAGCCTTGTACAATCCCGTTGCACATGACATGACTTTTGATTTCGTCACCAGTGCTGACTTTCAAATTGTTACTATAATGCCTACATGGACAGTAGAACCTATCTCCAGGTTGTTTCCTATGTTCCTCAAAAAATCTAATAAACTGATCAAGACCAGATATAAACTCTGGGGTGTAGCGATTGTGAATGGACATCCATGATCTATCCATTCTATGATCAAAGAGAAAAAAAGTATATATTAGGACAACATTAGGGTCTACGGTTAACAAATACATGTGATGTCATTCTTATATATAATAAATGTACATGTACCACCTATCCCATCCTTGAACACCTAATCTCACTAGTAAGTGTATAATGTGTATTGGGTTTTCAAAAAATTTTGACAGCATTTCCTCGCTGTTCTCGAAGTACATATGTACTTAGAGAACAAACTGGGAAATGCTACTGAAATTTTCTTGAAAATCCAATACAAATTATACACTTACATCCTAAGTGAGATTAGGTATTCAAGAACAGTCCCAAACCAGGGACTATCCAATATTTACTCCTAATGAGTAAATCTTCGACGGGTTTCTAGGCCAACAAATACATGTATGTTGTCATTCCAATACCTACAATCCTAGTTTCATCTTATATATAATAAATGTGTACCACCTATCCCATTCTTGAACACCTAATCTCACTAGTTAGTGTATAATGTGTATTGGGTTTACAAGAAAATTTTGGCAGCATTTCCCCACTGTTCTCCAAGTACATATGTACTTAGAGAAAAAACGGGGAAATGCTGCCGAAATTTTCTTGAAAACCCAATACACATTTTACACTTACATCGTAAGTGAGATTAGGTGTTCAAGAACAGTCCCAAACTGGGGACTATCCAAGATTTACTCCTAATGAGTAAATCTTGGACGGGTTTCTAGGCCAACAAATACATGTATGTTGTCATTCCAATACATGCAATCCTAGTTTCATCAAAATTGATGTTAGAGTTTTATCACAATTTTTGGTATCATATAGAGTATGTTGATGTTAGGGTTTCATCATGCAATAGGGATTCATGTAGATGTTAGGGTTTCAACACAATTGATTTCATCATAATTTATTTCATCACAAGATTTGAAAATAATTGATTTCATCATATAATTGAACATAATTGATTTGAACTTATTAATTGATTTCATCGTATAATTGAACACAATTAATTTGAACATAATTGATTTCATCATATAATTGATTTCATCACAAATTCATAATTGATTTCATCATAAATTCATAATTGATTTCATTTGAATATATACCCTCTTCTTCTTTCTTCTCGATCCTTACAAACAGCAAGCACGGCCGTGTGGACTGGCACAACCGTGGTTGTGTTGGCCGCCCACACAACTATGCTTGCAATTGGTAAGGATCGAGAAGAAAGAAGAAGAGCAGGCTACTGGAACAAGAAGGGGAGGGCCTATTGTTGATAGCAGTGTGGAGACAGAGATGGCGGTGTGAGGAGAAGGGCGATGAGCACAGCAGCGGCAGGAGAAGGGTGACAAGCACACCAACGGCAAGAGAAGGGAGCCGAGAAGAGAAGGAAAGGCACCGACGGCGAGCAGAGAAGCAACAGTAGGTGGTGGAGGCGGTGAGCAGCAACAACAGGCGGCGTGGAGGCAGGGACCGGCGGCAGCGATGCAGCAGGGGTCAGGAGTAGCAATTCAATCCACGATGAAATAGAAGAAATGGCTACTCTACTGTGCATGGGGGATATTAAGTTACTAAAAGGCATCCGTTATCTATAACAACTGACACCTTTATTATTAAGCATCAGTTATCCCAATAAAACCAATGTCAATTTACCCTAAAATTTTTGGCGGGGAGGGTGCGCGAACCATTATCAGCGTCGGTTATCCCACGAAAACAGATGCCCATATGGTAAAATTTGTGCACAATTTTTATCTTCTTTAGTCGTCGGTTATTAGGTAAAACACCGACACTGTATGTTACACTTTGGGGGCAATTTGTTTTCGCTCGAAAAAATTGGATTTCGCGGGCTATTTTAGGCGTCAGTTTCGTGTCTTCAGCCGACGCTGAATAAAAAGTGATACCTGTGTCTGGTTGGTCTTCAAATATGGACGTCGGTTTTCCTTAATAGCCGACATGTAATGTTTATCAGCATCGGTTTCGTTAAATAACCGACACCCTAAAAAGCGACGTTGAATGATATTTCTGTAGCAGTGATATAATCAAAATGGAAGAGAAGAACATCCAATTTTAAGAAAAATGGTAAAGATAATGGATAATAACTAATGTACTTATGATAATCGTGTGGATCTCTCTAGAAAATGGTATAGGTTACCACTAATGGTTGGGTTTTGGTTTCACATGGTTTATAATGAAAAAAGTAATCAAAATAAAGATGATAGAAAAGGTAGAAAGAGAAAAAGGATTGTTTTAAGGCCTAAAATGTGCCTGATAAGGTGGAGACTTGGAAAATTAAGAAAAGCATATCTTCTTTTGAGTTTACATCTCGAATTTTCTCACACTTAGATAGAGGTAATTAAGACTTTCACTTAAATTTTGGGACTAAATGATTTAAAGAAGAGAGATATTTGTTTTATTTAATCAAAGGTTCACATATAGATCCTTGTGAATCAAAATAGGAAAAATGGGGTTTTTTGTGCCCATGATAATTACCTAATATAATTTAGGTGAAAGATAATTTAAATATGAAATTATGAAAGGAAAATCAGAACATTCCAAGATATCTTGTGATCTAGGAAATTAAATATTTAATTATCTAAAATTTGCTAAAAAGGAAAGTTTTGAGTCGGAAATAGTTTATTTTGCCAATGTCTTGCCAAGAAAAGAATAAGATTGAAAAGAAACTTTTTCTAAGTTTTGATAGGAAAGTGAACTATAATAAGAGATATATAATGTTTTTGATAAACATGGGTTTTTAATAAAAAAGAAGTTACTTTCTTTTATAGGGGTGACACCCATTTCTACAATGAGTTCCTCACAAGGAAACCCTCGCAACCCATTGATGGTTGCATACCTGCTCCCCACCCATACACCTATAAAAAGGCACTGGTCCAACAACACCCACCAACTTGGGTTTCTCTATGAAGTTTGTGCTTTGTTGTGAGACCCCACCGTCTCACACTTTCTCCCACGAACTTCATGATAGGGAAAAACCCATACGAGATATCTTGTTGGTCCATGGATGCAATGGTGAATGGCAGAGTCGTTGAAGCAACTTGTTTCTTCAGCATGCACGCTCAATGCCACAATACAGTCTACACCCTGAAGCTTCTCTGTCATGATCCTCCTATAGTCTTGTGGATTAGGGGGACTGGTACCCTCATGTCTAGCCATGGAGAGCCATCACTAGTGGCTGGCAGTATCTGGTGGGGATCTGCGGATGCAACTAAATCCCACATTGGTTGTGCAGACACATGAGGAGGAGGAGGCCGTGTCAGAGTGGACCCAATAGGTATGATCACACCCTATGTGAGGAGGGAGACAAATGAGAGCCAAAAAGACCCGAAAGCCCTTAGGGCTATGCGTCGTCTATAAGGGCAATAAGGTAATAACACCCTTAATTGTGAGCCCAACAAGAATAATAAAAGAAAGTATTAAAAGTTGATGTGGTGTTGTCCTATTGGTTCAAAAACCTATTAACTCATAAATAATATAGCAACTAACTGGTAACATGGATTGCAATATGTTATATATGAAGTTAATCAAAAAATGTAAGCAATCTAATAAAAATAGTTTCAAGATCTAGATCTGCTTCAATATCTGAAAGTGCTTAAAAGTTGTTGTCGTTAGTATAATTAAGGTATAAAAACCCTACTTTTAAGGTTTTGGATATCATATTTTTGATCTTAATGTTTAAAGAGTCATCTTTTTGGATAAAAAGGGTAACTTGGACCTAATTTGGGAATAATAATTCATAAGTTGATGAATTGGGGTTCACTTGAGTTAAAATGTATATGATGATTGAACATAGGGCTTAGGAAGCCAAAATCCTAATGAAACCCTAAATTGGACCCCAAGTCAATCATAACGTCAATTTGTGAACAAAATAATAACACTTGGGTGTTATGCAATATTTTTAGGATAATTTCTTGGTTGATTGCATTGATTGCCTTTTTCTAGGATATCAAGTTACTTATGAAAAAGGTATATTTCAATGAATGCATATTCATCTGGGTCAAATCGCCCTCTCTGGCCCAATTTTGCTCCGATTATATGCTTTTGTTGCCTTAATCTCTCTATATATGATTCCACTCAGCTTAAAATATTTATCTTGATTTAATTTGGATTTTTGCACACCTATTTGTAGGTCAAATTAAGCCCAAGAGGTCGACTTTGGGTCCAAGGGATCCCAATTCTACAACCACGACCCTCGGGCCCTCCACTCATCCAGGAGTTCCCTATCGTGATCTCTTCTTCACCGCATGCCCTAATCACACCTGTGTCTTGTCAAAACATATGCGACCTAGTGGCTCCTCCTCCAATTTACACACCTCGATCATCCGCTACTCCATCCCCAGCAATTGTGGTCTGGCTCCCCTTCTCTTACCTTAGCCATCTTCACCATCGTTGTACCATCTGCCCATCACGACTTCCATCAAGACTGCGCCCACGGTCATTGTAACGGCGACCCGCGGTGCATCTTCCACATCATCACCAACACAGCTGGACCTCCAACCATCTCTATCCACACCGCAACCCTTCCTTCTCTCCTCGCCCATCCACCATCCACATGTTAGCCTCAACACCCCGATCAACATGTCTATTGATCAGCAATGTAGCCAACCACAAGCGATCCTCCAATCACACTGCAACCAACAATCAAGCGGCGACCCTAATCAAAGGGGAGACCGTGACCAAATCTCCAAGCACACCACAACCCTTCCCAGCAACCCACAACCACGGTCTGCTGCCCTAACCACGATCAATGTAGCACCAACAACCGTGGTTGTTTCCCCTCCAACTATCGACTATCCACCTCCGTTGATCGTGACCTCCGAACCCCTGCCGCACTACGACCTGTGGTTCCTCTCTTCCTTTCCTACTCCCATGACCTCACCTCCATCTTCCCCACTGTTGTTTGTCATCGCCACCACCATCAACACAACAGCTTCTCCTCAACCTCTCCAACCACGGTCCTCTTCAATCACCAACAACATATACCCGAGGTCCTCTGCCTACCTGCACCGCCTTCCATCATTGCAACCAACACCATCATGAATCCTCTCCAGGATCACGTCTCTTCCCCTCTGCACCCAAGATCTGCTAGCAACAGCACATCAACAACTCATCACGACCAACCTCCATCAACATCCACACCCACCACCATCGCAGTCAGCAGAACTCTGATCATCCTTCCGTCATCATGGCATGTAGTCTCCTCCTCGCCATGAACTCCATCACCATCCTTTCCTCCCACGAACATCCACTCACCACCAATGCTCGCAATCAGCACCTGCCTCGACTTCGACCTGCATCATCGTCCACTCCACCATTGCGGCCTGCAGCTACCTCTACACCGCGATCTGCTCCTCGGCCTCTCCAACTGTGGTACTCTTAACCATGACCACAACCCCCTCTTCATCATCCATTAGATCACGGTCTGATGTCAGCACTCCATAGCAACCTCGACTCACCACCTCTCTGCCTCCCTTTCACTCACAATACCATGACTCATCTACAACCTGCAGAAAACTGCGACCTGCCTACGATAACTTCACCCCAACCATGACATCTCCTGCTGCCTGTGGTCTTCACCCCTTCCAAGATGCACCTACCATGGTTATCAGTAGTCTATCCATAGTCTCTCAAACTCCCTCGTCCTCCTCCTTGCCGCAACTGAGGTCACATCAACAAAGTGGCCACGACCAAAGGGGAGTGCACAAGAATCGCGACCCAGCTATCAAAGGGTCGCAACCAAGGCCTAAAGGAAATGGGCCCAAGTACCCAGTTGTGCCTATAAATAGGCCCATACCTGACTGGCCTAAATCACACGTCCGAAAAGTGGAGCGGATTTGAAGTAGTCAGACTTTTAAATTTATAACCCGAAACCTTCTAGGCCCCCGCAACTTTGTTTACGGGGTTGAACTAGATATACAGGGTCGAACACAGGGGAAGGGTGGTAGTGTTGGGAACACAGAATCGACACGTTACACTCTGGTATGGGTAAGGAGATGATAAAGTTCCCCCAGGGAACAACAGGCTAAGATCTATAAAACAAAAGAAAACTATCTCCAACTAGAGCTATGAGGAAAATTAAGATTTTAGAGGTTTATCAGTTTTTAGGGGTTTTCATGCAACGGAAACAGAGAGATAATACTATTGCTTAAGTAGGGAACGAAGGAGAAAGCTTCGATAAAACAAGCTGTAGCAGAAACATCATGTACCCCTCCTCTCAAAGAGGGTACCTCTAACTAAGCATCAACACCCCTCTCGAGGTTGTTGGGCTTAAGTTAGAGTCGAAAGGTCACTAAAGCAACTCCAATCCTGGGAACTCTCGTACTCCAGTATCAGACCAAACACTAGAGCCAAAACACCTCTCTCGAGGCTGCTGCAATGGGAAAACACAATTCGGTAGCTAGTCGAAACGTGATCCAAGCATACAAGCTAGAGTTCGAATGTTAAACAAAACAATCATCCAACAAAAGGGACCAAACATAAAGCAGCAGATAATTAAAACTCTTCTAATTCCATTAGCATAAAAGGGTCTGATTACATTGCATAAGTAAAGAAAGTAAATGACTAAAATAAGTAAAGATAAATGTCGCCTTCTTGATTTAGAAGGGCGACAGGCAGTAGCATCTCCTCAATATCCCTCCAGCCCGATACCAAGTGGGAGCCTTGCCTGATACGCCCGTGTCAGGCGGCACACCCTCTCAGGCGACACACTCATGACGGGCGGACGTATTGTGCGGGGTGCTCACGCCTGATATGGTTGTGTCAGGCGGCACCCTCTAGGGCGCCACGCTGTTACTGGTGATGCGTATCAGGCTTGGTATCGTGTCGGGCTAGAGTTTTGCTGAGGGTATCGGGTGTCCTTGTTGGCCGATATCGGTCTGCATCAATGCCCGAGACCGATCCTAAGTGAACCATTCCTTCCCTCTCAGGTCGGGAAAGTTCTCACCTAGTATCGTCCGGTAGACCCCTGAGGCACGACACGCTAGCTCCAGATGCTTTCCCCAGTTGGCTTTCGATAAATTCTGACCCGTCCCATCAGAGTCTTGTAGCTGCTATTTATAGGCAGCGTTTTAGGGAAGTTATGGTACTCTGGACATCACGTGTTCTTCATCAGCTCTTATTATCGCGGATTCAGGGGGCCCGATATGCTCATCTCCCGTCACAAGGATGTCAGGTTGGGAGCGTGTCAGTCAACGTGACGAGTGGCACCTATCGGTGGGTGGCATGTATCGTGCGACACGCTTCGGCAGTCATGGCGAGTTCGGCTCCCTGTCAGGTAAATGGCGTATCGCTCGTCCGCTTCCTCTTGCGCAAAACCCTCGTGTCACGCAGCAGTGTATCGTACTGCACTGTCGGGCAGTGAGCGTATCGGCCGGCTGGTTTGTAGGAAGGCTGATGCAGGTGGAACACGTTCGTGGGTCGGGACAGGCCTTTTTGCTGATAAATGAGTTACAAATCGGGGAAAACTCTGCAAAAGACGATAATATTGAGTTAAAAGCGTAGTGTGGTCTGTTTATGCAAAAACATGACAAAAAGGAGAGGAAATCATTTTAAAAGGGAAGATTTGATAACGAAATAAGGGCCAAAAACATCACAAAATTTGGTGTTATCAACTCCCCCAAACTTAGCATTTTGATTGTCCTCAATCAATCTTTAAACTTTGTTTTGTGATGCTTCTTTTTGACCAGTATAGTTTTCAGACCATGGGTTTGAGCAAGCATTGAGATGTCTTACTGAGAATATGACTCGACCACAAACAACAGACTTTGCTTCTCCTGCCTTATTTAAGCAAAATTTTCTCCACAGCTTCGGCGAGACTCGGGTGCATGATTTTGAAGTTAGCTTTCACACCAAATAGCTTTTGGGGACAGAAAGTTGTGTGTTTGGGTAGGCTTAAGGATTTTTGGGTTTTTCTTGTTCTCCATCAGTCCATCCAGGTACGGGTCCGTTAGCGGGCTAGTGGTCCCTACAGTCCAAGCCAATTGACTTTAGAACAGTGATTTCACATCCTATGTACCACTGCCCCGGATCTACCATGCCTAAAGATGGGTACTTTTGGAAAACAAGTGTTTATATATATTTTTCTTTCTTTCTTTTTATTTGGAACAACTCTCATGCTTTTATTCACTCTCATAAGGCTATTCTCTCTTTTTAGGATTTTGTTGGGTAAGGGAAAACAAGAGGAATTTTTGTTGTTTGGGCAGCTTTTTCCTTCTGCATACACGTCTCTTAGTTGTTGCGAGATTATTTTTCGAAATTTTTGGCATGGAAAGTCGTAGTCTTTTGTCGTTTGAGGTTGCATTGTCAAAAAGACCTAATAAAACCTGCATCTCCTTGGACACATAGAAAAACAACTGACAAGAAGTTGTATCAGGTTTTTACTATATAGTGTCTTTGTACATATGTATGAAGACAAAAATAAGCGAAATTTTTTTGTATGAGCATGTATATGTACATGTACACATGATATAGGAGGAGAATAAAAGAACAAAGAGGGTGGAGTAAGAATTATTTTTTTTATACCTCCCTCACTGGTACATGGTACCCCCCCAAACTTACTCCACACTTTGTCCAAGAGTTGTGAAGTAGATAAGGTAGGGTAATGTTAACCCGGTGAGGGTTAGCTGGTGATTGCGCCTGCTCCAGATAGAATCTCCCACACATATTCTCCTCGTTTCTTGTGGTAGTCGATGTGGTGGAGTTGGTCAGGTGTCTCTATATTTGATATCCTTTCCAGGACAAAGATGTCGCAGTCGTTGGATAGAGGAATTTGTTGTGGACTGCGGTGGCAGAACTGGAGCTCGTGCCATTTGCTTGCTGCTGTTTCTAGGAATGGTTGTATCAGCGCTGGCATCTTGTCGTAGTATTTTCATACTAAACGCTCGAGGGATGTCAATTTTGTTGATGTATACTGCACTGAATGATCTTTGTTGATGTCCCAGCTGTTGTAGAAGATTCCTACTCGTTGGTGAGTGTACATCGTCAGGAGCGTCCAATCGTTGTAATGCAGGATGGGAAGGAAGATTGTGTGTGGAACCCTGCGCTCCAACTCTGCCACAAATGATTGATTTTCTCCTGATTCATTGGCAAGGAAGATGTCGTTGAACAACATTGGATAAGCAATGTATGCGTGTTCAAACTTCGTATGTAGTGTCTGGATGTAGGCAGCCGCCACAGATATCACCAAACATCCTCCATATTTTACCATGTCCCTTAAGTCATCAACTGGGATTATGACACTACCTACCTCATAGATAACATCTGCCGGGGTAGAATCAGCTAACTTCCGAAGAATTTCATTGACGTGCTCCTGCGTGAGTGTAGAGCACGAGAAGCGGTCGAAGTTGTTGATCAATTCTTTTGATGTTTCAGGCGAAGCAGGCTCTTCGAATCCGTGCACTTCTCGTAGGATCTCTAACTGCTTGCCTACCCCGTAGATGTCTGTTTCCATCTCATCTTCTTTCTCTAGAGTGCTGCTGGGTTGCGTAGATTCGTCTGCTTGATCACTATCCAGCAGCCTCTTCGATACCCCTACGTCTTGGAAATAGCGCCTGTCTTTGATCAGCAGTAGGGTGTATATACTCCTGAGGTGGTAAAAGTTTTGGCCCTGGAGATGCCTTATGTATCTGAATATGTTGAGCAACTCCATGGTGCGCAAGACGATGAAGGTGTTGTTTCTACTTCCCTCTTCTGCTTGGACGGGGAAGTCTCTGATAGAGAGGAAGTTCCAAATGCCTCTCTGACGTTGGACTCCTTGCTTGATGGCTCGTAAAAGATGCAGTAATAGAAGCCTGAGATGTTTGTCTTCTTCGGCTAAAGATATGCCTAGAGCATGGCACCTCCTTGTTGCAGCAGCTGAGCAGCTGGACGTCATGATTCCGGAGGTCTGCCACACACAGAAACCACATGTTCCAGTGTTTGTATGGAGTCGACACGATGTTTGTGTCATGCTCTTTGATGTGTTGCAACATGTTGGCCACCACAATGGAGTCTGGTACTCCCATCATTAGTCTTCTTGCCAAGGTCGGGGTGTCGTTGTATATTGTTCTCCGGGTACGGGGCCGACACGATGTTTGTGTCATGCTCTTCGATGTGTTGCAACATGTTGGCCACCACAATGGAGTCCGGTACTCCCATCATTAGTCTTCTTGCCAAGGTCGGGGTGGCATTGTATATTGTTCTCCAACCTGTCCCGGTGCTGATGTTCTCTATTATTGCACCTTCTAGGACCCTGAACAGCTTCTTTCCGATGACGGTTGGCGAGCGGAATATGCTTATGAGTGCTCCCCAATGTACGGAGAAGTATCCGTCGCTCCAAACAACGTCTTCTTCATCTGCTTGTGACCTCAGGACCTTGTTTAGCAATTTCTAGTCCCTAATCGATAGGTAGCTGATGACCCTTCTGTCAAAGTCGGTCATCTCAAAGGAATGTAGCTCTGACGGCGCAAAGAATTCATCTGCCGCCGAGCGTCTTCCTCTGGGGGGTGTCTTTCATTAGCGACGCATATGTCCCCCCCTCTCCCTCTGATTTATCAGAAGATTCCTCCCCGATGTTGATGTCTTCATTGTCATCTTCAGCTTCGTCCAAGGGGACTGAGGGAGTTGCTTCTTCCAGACTGCGGGAGCTCGCCTGTCCTGCTGGAGCTCCGTTGGTCAATCTTTGTGGCATCCCTTCCTTGGGCATTGGGGATGGCCCGCTGGAGGAGGAAGAGGATGATGATCTTGAGGAGGTTTCTGATGAGAAAGGTTGAGAGCCTGAGCCAGGAGGCGACGGAGACCCTCCCGGCTGCCTTGGGTGTGAATGGTCGTCTACCCTGTTCTGCCTCTCCTCGATCACGTCAAGACATAGGAGCGCCTGTTGAAGCGTGGCGTTGAGTGCCCCTAGTTGGACGGGAAGGCCAACTAGAGTCAGTAGTTCTCGTTCCTAGCTATTAAGCCTCTGCTGGAAAAATGAAAATGTGTGGGTTAGAGAAGAAAATGTATCTGAGTGGCTTTCCGTTACCTTCCGCAAGTGGTCAAGTACGTGCCCCAGCATTTTCCCGAATGATGGAGGGGCTCCTGCAGATCACCCTCTCATCCTCTCTATACTCCTCTCGCGCGAGGGTCTACCCGATGAGGTAGAACCTATCTCGATCATCCGCGAGGTGGATGTTGTTGGGCAAGGCGTCAACACTTTTACGGTTGTCCCCGCCTCGCCTTCTTATGGTGGTGCAGAAGGCCGTCGTGTGGCTGGATGCTGCTCCACCTCTACATTGTTGGTGATCTCTTTAGCATCTGCTATAAGAGACATTGGTGGTGGTGGCGGTGTCGGCGTAAGTCGTGCAACTCCGAGCTCCATCTCTAGGATCTCGGCGAACACCCCATCACTGGTGTCCGGCTGCGCTTCTTCTTCTGCCTCTAAAGGCATCACAGAAGCATCAGGAGCTGTGGCTGTCTCTTTTGCGGCAGCTCCCTCTGAGGCTTGTACTGTTGTTTCTGCCCCGGTTGTCTCGGCAACCTCGATGATTTCCGGTCCTTCTTCAGCCACGGCATGTATTGTCGTGATCGTGGCTGGGATGGCAGGAGCGATGACAACTCTATCAACTGCTGTCGTCGGTGGCTCTAGAGTGGCGTTTGGCTCGATAAAGGTCGTTGGAATTTTGTCCTGTCTTGGGTCGAGAGGGATTGATTCTCCTCTCACAGCCACCCTTTCTTGAATACCGGTGGTGGCAGCGTAAGCTACTTCTACCGCCACAGCTTCGATTTTTGCTGCGGTGAAGACCAGCTTTTCTGCGTCGTAGGCGGCACAGTGAGGGAGTGGAAGGAGGGTGCTTCTCCTTACGAACTTGTAGAAGTAGCTTCTCCCCTCCTTCTTTATGATGTCGACCCTCATGAGGTACTTGAGGTTGATCAACTCGTCGCCCCTTGTCCTCGATAGACTGTGCGGTTCCCTTGGGTATCCTAACCCAACTGCGATCAGATTGACGATGCCACCCATGCAGTATTCCTTGGTGGCATCCTTTATTGGGTGCAACCTATTCAGCAAGAAGCTCCCCAGATTGATCACCTTGCCCTCCATCATGTGCCACATGAGATGGAGTTCTTCGGTGTATACATTGCTGGACTCATTTTTGCTAAAGAGCAGACATGCTACCAGCTTGTGCACTATCCTCCAGAAACAGGAGTGCACCACCGCCACCTTGCTTCTCGACTTGTATGATGAATCGCCGGTTAGCCTCCTCCAGAGCTCCACGGGGTTGAACCCATCTCCTTCGGTGATCCTTTCACTATTATTCAGCAGCTTCTTCTCCTCCTCGCTGGAAGAGAAGATCTCGTTGAGCAGCTTTTTGGAGATGACATGCTCCGAGTTGTACAACCGCCCTTGTAGTCTGTCTGCTCTTCCATATTCTTCAACGTCCTCAGCTGTATTCATCACTCGGCAGAGAGACGACATGAACTCCCTTGTGAGTTCGATGTAGGAGGCGGAGCGGCTGAGGTAGATCTTCTTCAGTCCTACTGCGGCGAGGACATTCTCCAGTCTTTTGAAAATACCCAATTGAAAGAAGGACGACTGGTGGCAGAATCTGCTCGGCCTATAGATTTTAGTTGCCATTTTCTGAGTACCGGCGTCCATGCTCGTTATCCCTAGGCACGAACCTTCCTGGTGTTTGATCTAGGGGTTCTTATGCTGCTGTTGAAGCTGTTGTTGGACCCATTACTTTGTCTGTCCTCGCTCTCTTCTCAGCGGTTGATGGCCCATCCGCCTCGGAATTTGGGTGTTTCTGCCCGATCGTTGTTGCTTCAGCTGCAGCCTCAGTGTCGATCCTTCTGCCGTGTTCGTCAACTTGAACGACGGTTTGCTTGGTATGGGCCATCTATGTTATCATTAAATGAGTTCAGTGATCAATTAAATGTTCCGATATTAGGTACGTAAAACTAAAAATTGATACCAGTGTTTAAGAGAAAACTTATTGCACAATAAAAATTTGGCCCGATACAAAGGCTACCCGACACCACCGTATCGGGCCTTAACACTGGGTGATATGATGCTGCCCGATACGCTTGTGTCGGGCGATACGAGGCCTTCAAAAATCACCGTTGGTTCATGCCCGATAAGATGTCTGGATTTCGTCTATCAAAAGATCACCTTAGGTGATATAGAATTGGACATTATGGAGAAAACTGTGCGTCATACCCGTTGCCTGACACGGGTGTGTCGGGCGATATGGTTGCGTGAAATAAAGTGCCTGATAGGGTCTTCTCGATGGAAAAATGTGTCACCCGACAACAAGAACAAGCGAGGCGACACAAGGATGGGTGACACGGTTATCACCCGATATGGCGTATCGGGCAAGCACGTGTTAAAGGCGTGTCACGTGACACATGTGTCAGGTGATACGAAAAAAATTAACTAAAGTCGTCAGCCCGATATGTTGTGCGTGATATGAAGCTCGTGTCAGGAGAGAGGCTTTTCGGGCTATACCTTTTGTTATCTGAAGGTACCTTGCGCGACACGAGAGAAAAAGTTACCAGGAAAACACACGAGCAAAGGGAGAAATTACTGCACGATACAGGTAGGTGAAAAGATTAAATGCAGTAGCCCGACACGGTAAAACCTGCATACTATATATAGCAATCCCAGCCAGGGGTAAAACGGGTAAATCCGGGATGCGTGTCGGCCGTTGAGGCAAGTCATTCTAGAGACGAGCACGTTCTGCGTGCCGACTGAGTCTTTTCCCGATACGGTCGTCCGATACAAAGTTTTCAGGATAGAATTCTAGATGAGAGAAAAAAAAACAAAGAGAGGGAAAAAGAGATTGATGGGTAAAACATCATTGGCGTAAGGTTAAGTTCCTGACCTTAGATAGTATTACTCATCAATGCTCATAGAACAAAGCGGTGGCCCATAAAATAGAAGAGTCAACGCATGTGGCGCATGCACTGACTCGGGCCTGATTACAGTCCAAATGTTCATAGTGTTTTTCTTGCAAGAAAGTAAATAACATCCTATTCTAGGAAAAGTAAAAGCTTGGGCTGTTTCCTGAGGAGCATTGTAGTTTGCGTCGCCTGCTCGACCGCTCCATTTCCTTCACTTTTCACCTCCAACAACATCCATATCTTGCAAGTCGATCTCTGTCCTTCCTGATCACAGCCCTACCATTTTGGCAGGTTCGGTGTTGGAGGATATCTTCCCCGAGGGATTCTTTATCACTTCAGCCATCTGGGCCAACTGCTGATCAATTTGACGTTGATGCGTCTACATATCCGCCATATGGACCTTCATTGAGTTCAGAACTCCTGAATTTGAAAGCGCACTCTGCGCCAGCTGGTTATTGATGGTATCTTGTCTCTTTACAAAATCAAACAACTAGTCAACCAAGTCTGGTTGGTTCGAAACCTTATATTGACCTTGCTCCTTGGCTTGACTTTGTCCTTGACTGGTGTTCTCTGCTTGGCGACCTTGGTACTTTCCTTGTCCTTGGAAATTTCCTTTGTTTGACTAGAAAGAAGTGGTTCTGGTGAATTGACTTGGTCCTCCCCTTTTCTTGAAAACGTGGGGTTGCTTGGTGGGATTATGCAGCTGATGCGAGTTTTCAGCTGCATCTTTGTTGCCATAACTAAAACCAGGATGGTCTAGCCTCTTGAAATTAATGAAAGAGACATACTCAGTCTCCTCAGCCTCAGACTCACTTTCACTTGACTCGTCAGGTCAGGTGTAGATACAATTATCTACCCCGTGTCCACCTTCTCCGCAGGTGACACATTTCATGACTTTTTTTACTTATTTCTTTCCCTTTTCACTTGATTCTTTCAGCTGTTTGACATCAGTGGCTATCCTTTGGATCTAAGAGGTGATAGTTTCTAGAGCCTTGGATTCAAATGAAGGTCCTTCACTTGCCTTTTTAGCCTGTCCCATGTCTGATCTATCGTAATCTGTGCCGGCTTGCAACTCGGCCATGTTCTTGATGATCTTCTCAGATATCCTAGGCTTCTTCCCCAGAAAGTCACTGCCTGCTGCTACATTCAGTAAAACCCTTTGCTCAGGGGTTAGACCGTTGTAGAAGGTGGTTATCAAGAAACCTTTCTTATAATTGTGATGAGGGAAATCCCTCTGATATTCTTGATATCGTTCCCAGGCATCGTGGAGATTCTCGTTTAGCTTTTGCATAAAAGACATGATCCTCTGTCTATTCCGGACAGTCTTCTCTATAGGATACAACTTGTTTACAAAGGCATCCGCCAATGCACTCCATCAGTTAAGAGCTTGGTGTGGCAGCCCCAGATACCATGATAGAGCCTTATCTTCCAAAGAAAAGATGAAACCCTTGCAATAGATCACCTCCTATGGGACTCCCCGCATCTTGATGGTGTCACAGATGTTCTTAAAAGCATCTAGATGGTGATAGGGGTTGTCATTCTTCGAACTCCCTCTAAAGCTTTTGTTCTAGATCATAGAGATGATTGTTGGCTTTAGCTTGAAGTTGGCTGCATTTAATCTCGGGACGACAACAGGGCATCTGGAATTGTTAGCCTCAGTGGAAGCTAACTCCCTTAGGGTCTTTTCTTCTTCATTGGAATCGTCACTGTCACTACCTCCCTGGTTCTGATCCTGATCATTGTGATTCCTTCTGTGCCTCTGGTGATGACAACGTCTCTCCTGGAGATGGTCATCCTTGAACTGCTCTGTTTCTGGATCTTCAGGTTGATCATTGCCGTCATAGTGATCATTGTCTTCAGGCGGAGGGGAGTGAGGTCTAGCTCTCCCGTGTCGCTCACCTTCTGAATGAGGTTGTTCAATGCAAGGCGGCATGTCTGGTGATGTTGGTGCTCACTTGAGCAGAGCGCCTCCCTTCTGAGTAGTTGAATAGCATGTAAAATTAAGTTAGAAAACCTGTGTTAATAATAAGAATTACTCATTTCAGGTTAAGATATAAAAAAGGAAAAAGAAAGTGTTGTCAAGCTCATTTCTAAGCTTGAGGCACTAGAGTGTAGTTAGTGGATTCAGGTTCATCAATAGTACCATTTTGCCTTGTCCCCAGCAACGGCGCCAAAAAGTTGACTGGCCTAAATCACGTGTCCAAATAGTGGAGCAGATTTGAAGTAGTCGGACTTTTAAATTTATAACCCGAAACCTTCTAGGCCCCCGCAACTTTGTTTACGAGGTCGAAGTAGATATACAGGGCCGAACACAGGGACAAGGGTGGTAGTGTTGGGAACGCGGAATCGACATGTTACACTCTGATGTGGGTAAGGAGATGATAAAGTTCCCCACGGGAACAACGGGCTAAGATCGATAAAACAAAAGAAAACTATCTCCAACTAGAGTTGCGAGGAAAATTAAGGTTTTAGAGGTTTATCAGTTTTTAGGGGTTTTCGTGCAATGGAAATAGAGAGATAATAATATTTCTTAAGTAGGGAATGAAGGAGAAAGCTTCGATAAAACAAGCGGTAGCAGAAACATCCTGTACCCCTCCTCTCGAAGTAGGTACCTCTAACTAAGCATCAACATCCCTCTCGAGGTTGTTGGGCTTAAGTTAGAGTGGAAAGGTCACTAAAGAAACTCCGATCATGGGCACTCTCATACTCCACTATCAGACCAAACACTAGAGCCACAACACCTCTCTCGAGGCTGTTGCAATGGGAAAACATGATTCGGTAGCTAGTCGAAACATGATCCAAGCATACAAGCTAGAGTTTGGATGTTAAATAAAACAATCATCCAACAAAAGGGACCAAACATAAAGCAGCAGATAATTAAAACTCTTCTAATTCCATTAGCATAAAAGGGTCTGATTACATTGCATAAGTAAAGAAAGTAAATGACTGAAATAAGTAAAGATAAATGTCACCTTCTTGATTTAGAAGGGAGACAGGCAGTAGCAGCTCCTCAATATCCCTCCAGCCTGATACCAGGTGGGAGCCTTTCCCGATACGCCCGTTTCGGGCGGCACACCCTCTCGGGAGACACACTCGTGATGGGCAGACGTATTGTGCGGGGTGCTCACGCCTGATACGGTTGTGTCGGGCGGCACCCTCTCAGGTGACATGCCGTGACTGGTGATGCATATCGGGCTTGGTATCTTGTCGGGCTAGAGTTTTGCTGAGGGTATCGGGTACTCATATCGGGTTTCCTTGTTGGCCGATATCGGTCTGCAGCGGTGCTCGGGACCGATCCTAAGTGAACCATTCCCTCCCACTCGGGTCGGGGAAGTGCTCACCTAGTATCTCCCGGTACACGCCTGAGGCACGACACACTAGCTCCAAATGCTTTCCCAAGTTGGCTTTCGAGAGATTCTGACCCGTCCAATCAGAGTCATGTAGCTTCTATTTATAGGCAGTGGTTGGGGGAAGTTATGGTGCTCCGGACGCCACGTGTTCTTCATCAGCTCTTATTATCACGGATTTAGGGGTGCCCGATATGCTCATCGCCTGTCACAAGAATGTCAGGTTGGGAGCGTGTCGGTCAACGTGACGACTGGCACCTACCGGTGGGTGGCCTGTATCATGCGACATGCTTCGGCAGTCGTGTCGAGTTCGGCTCCCTGTCGGGTAAATGGCGTATCGCTCATCTGCTTCCTCTTGCGCGGCACCCTCGTGTCACGTGACAGTGTATCGTGCTGTCCTGTCAAGCAGCGAGCATATCGGTCGGTTGGTTGGTAGGAAGGCCGACGTAGGTGGAACATGTTCGTGGGTCGGGACGGGCCTTTTTGCTGATAAATGAGTTAAAAATCGGGGAAAACTCTGCAAAAGATGATAATATTGAGTTAAAAGCGTAGCGTGGCCTATTTATGCAAAAACATGACAAAAAGGAGAGGAAATCAGTTTAAAAGGGCAGATTTGATAATGAAATAAGGGCCAAAAACATCACAAAATTTGGTGTTATCAATACCCCCTACCATTCAAGCCATCCTCTCCACACGTCGTTAGGCTGCAGGTCTATCCTCAACCTAAGGAGACGATCTCTACCGCCAAGAGCCTTCCTCCGTGGTATTCTTGCACCCCATTCACCCAGATCTAAAGTGGAAACTCATCTCTGCAAGCCACTCCATCTCGATTTAGATCAAGATCTAGATCCAGATCTGGATCTATTGCATCCACATCGTGCCTACACCGCCATCACATCCACGAGTTGCTCCTCCTGTTGCGAGCAAGGACTACAAGAAGAGACATAAGGTGGAGAGAGAAGATCTGCCCCGTCTGCCGTGGTGTTCTTCCCTCCTCATCCAGATCTGCCCCGACATTGTATAGAAGATTGTTTCTCCACCAAGTTGTGATCATCTTCTTCACCATGCTCATGGCGGAATCTTCTCTTTCTTGTTTTTCTTGTTTCTCGTACCATGAGCGAGTAGTTTCCTTTCACTGGGATGCCCATGCTTACATGTTCATTTACTAAACTTTCCATGGCATGTATACAACTTTTCATTTTGTTGTTAATCGTCGATGTGTGCTTGTGGATTCATCACTTGCTTGCATTTATCTTATTCGTTCCTATGTTGCGAGAACTTCAATATGTAGGATTTGAATGTCGATTAATGTGGTTGACTCCCTGAATAGAAATAGAATGGGATTCCTTGAGGTTGTAAGTGTATGATCCGTGAGGGGACGAGCCATCTAGCCCACGGTGACGCTTCTGTGTTCCTAAACATCCCTGAGGGAGGGCCACAACTTCATTTGTATTTCTGTATTTTTGGAGCCGTAAGTATGTGATCTGGATGGTGACGAGACATCTAATACCTAAGGTTATGGTTACGCGAACCTGACGCCCATATGGGGGGTTTTGCAGTATCTCTATTTGGATAGTTATATCTTGCGGTGGTGAAAAGGGGACATGGCATGTAGCAGTGGTGAAACCTGAGACAACCCAGTGATTCCACATCATTAATCATTAATCCAACTTTTAATCCTGCTCTTTACTTTCCTTGCATTTAGTTTAATTAAACTCAAATCACCCAACCTTGTTCTAAATATTAGTCTTGATTCAACTAGATTCGACTAGTAAAAGATTCTTTAAAATGTTGTCCCTTGAGATTCGATCCTCAACTATACTGTGATAAGACCCGTCTGCTTGCGGGTGGTATTATTGCACAAAGTTTTAGTTAAAAAACCCAAGGATTTCAGCCTTGGGTGAGTTTGTTAGTGCAATAATATTCCACGTCAAATTTTGGCACCGTTGGTGGGGACAATGAAATTCGTTAGTCAAATCTAGTTCTATTAAGACTAATCTAGGATTTTCTTTTACTTTTTATACTTTTGATCTTATATACTTGAATTCAGTTCTACTCCGTCCATCTTACTACTGAAACATCTTTCCATCCTAGGTACCCACAAAGTCTAGTGTATGCACCGTTCAGATAGTCTCAGACTCTTTTCTAGCTTTGACCCTAAGATAGACAAAACCTTTCGTTATCAAAACAGAGAGAACCAAGCAAGAATCGCTCAAGAGGAGGAAATTGCTCGAAAGGTAGCTCAAGCCCTTAATGCACAAAGATATAGGCTTATGCAAGAAGCCCGAGTTGCAGTTCAAGAAGAAATCCAAGCAGCTCAAGTAGCAACTCAACAAGCTGAGTTACAAAAAGACCTGAAAGAATTCTTAATCCTAAAAGTTGTTGAAGTTCATCACCCAGTTAAACCTCCTCCCATCAATGCTTCAAATTTTGAGATAAGAGCACACTGGGTTACACTACTTCGGAATAGCCCTTTCTATGGTAAACAAGGAGAAGATAGTCAAGAACATCTTCTAAGGTTTATAGATCTATGTGCTATGACAAAGCAGAATGGAGTCATAGATGATGACATTAGACTCTGTCTCTTTAAATATTCTCTTGCCGATAGAGACATGAGTTGCTATAATTCCTTGCAATGTGAACCCATCACTACTTGGGAACAACTTCAAAATGTTTTTCTGGAAAAGTTTTATCCTCCTTCTCTCACCTATGAAATTAGGGGCCGAATAACACAATTCACTCAGGTCCCTGGTGAGACCCTTGTAGAAGCATGGGAAAGATACAAAGAGCTTCTACATAAAGTTTCCACACCATGGCATTCCTAATAATAAACTCATTGAAATCTTTTATAGGGGTGTGGATGATGATATCAAGAAGTTCTTAGACTCCTTATCTGGAGGAAACTTCATTCGTCAAAGTTATGACAACGCACGGAAGGTTGTTACCTTGGGAGCTGAAAACCAAGCTAATTGGGGTAGACCCATAAGTAAAGGGGTGTTGAACATTGCTATGGCAGAAGCTACTCCTGAGTACAAGTCTATTGTTGAGTCTCTAAAGCTTCTAGTTGCCAAGCAAACCAACTTGAATCATCTTTTGCTACCTATGAAAGAAGACACTCACCCCCTCGACAACAAGAACAAGTCAAGTCAGCTTCATTGTTTTATGAAGCATGTAAAGGAACTGATCATTCTACTCAAGCCTGTAATATCCTCTATGATGTTGTTCTGGGCAATACTTGTTCCCAAGGAGATAATGGTCAAATGGAAAATATGAATTCTATCAACACTATCCCTGGACAGGGTTATTATAATCAATCAGAATAGGAACCATCCAAGTTTTCAATATGGAAATCCTTCAGGAGCGGAAAACTCATGACAACTTGGTTCAAATAATCAACAATGAGGCCCACTGGGATTCCAATATAACCAACAAAAAAATTTCAAAAATCAAGGGATTTATAGAAGCAACTTCCAGAATAGAAACTACAACAATTATCAGAACAATTCTCAGTTCCAGAATCCCAACCAAGTTCCTTATCAACAACAAGGGCAAAAAGTCGGTCCCATCTCTCCCAATGACAAATTATCAGCTATTGAGAAGATTTTATAATCACAGCAAACTATGATAGCTAACCAGCAAGCCCATCAGAAGGCTATTGAATCTCAACTAGCTCAACTTTCAGCTAGCCTCAAGCCACCTACTGGAACTTTCATTGGTCAACCAAAGAGCAATCCTAAGCATCCTGAACAATTGAAGGTTGTTACCACCAGGTCTGAGAAAGAATACTCTGACCCCCATGCCAAGATACCAATAGTAGCAACAAATGAGGATGACTTTGTGAATGTCCAAGACTCTACAATACCTGAGTCTCAATCGAAGGAACCACCAACTGCTGATAAGACAGACAAAGCAAGATTGGAGGAATCAATTGTTGTAGAGGTAGAAGACACACCTGAGCTGGATGGGCCAGTGTATAAGCCTCGTCCTCCTTTCCCAACTCGTTTGAAGTAGACAAAGCTCGATACTCGATTCAACAAGTTCAAGGAAGCTATGAAGAAGCTTCATGTTGATATACCCTTTTTATATGTGCTGGCTATGATACCAGCCTGGACAAAATACTTAAAGTCTCTCCTCACAAGGAAGTATATAACCAAAGAATATGAAATGGTGAAGTTAGCAACAACCACTTCTGATATCATTCAGAGCAAGATGCCCAAGAAGTAGAAAGACCCATGATCCTTTGGGATTTTGTGCCATATCGGTGACTCTTCATGTAAGAAGGGATTGGCCAATCTCAGTGCTAGAATATCTATTATGCCACTTAGCCTTTACAAGAGGCTAGGGTTTGCAGAAATACTCCCAACTGGCATGACCATACAGCTTGCAAATAACTCTATGACTCTTCCCTTGGGAATCATCAAAGATGTCCCTATCAAGGTAGGCAAAGACTCTTATGTCCCTTGTGACTTTGTCATCATGGACATAAAAGAGGACTCCAGATACCCTCTTATCTTTGGTCATTCGTTCCTCACCACTACCAGAGCTTTCATTGATGTTGAAGCAGGAACCTTGTTGCTCAGACTAAGTAAAGAAATCCTTGAGTTTAAAGTTTTCGAAAGCATGCGAAGACCAAGCATGCAAGAAGAAGTCTACTTGATTGATTACATAGAGCAAATGTCACTCCTCACACAAGATGAGTATGAATAAGACGATCCCTTAGAAGTGAGTCTTACAAACTCATCTATTGATGACTCCATCAACGAAGAAGTTAAATATTGTGTTCTTCACCTCAACACTACCGAAGAAGATCCGGAAGCCAAATTTGAGGAAATCAAGCTTGTCAATGCAACTGAAGAGCCAAGGGAGAAGCCAAAAGCCCCTAAAATGAAGCCCCTTCCCAAGGGACTAAAGTATGTGTTTTTGGATAATCTCAAGGTTTGTCCAGTTATTATAAATTCTGATCTAACAGACGAATAAGAAGATAAACTCCTAAAAGAATTAAAAGAAAGAAGGAAAGATATCGGCTACAAGATGAGTGATCTCACCGGGGTCAGTCAAGCACTTTGCATGCATAAGATCCCTATGGTGGAAGACCACAAGCTGACTGTTGAACATCAATGAAAGCTTAATCCAAATAAGAAGGAAGTAGTCTGCCATGAAGTCATCAGATTGCTTACAACCACAATCATCTATCCTATATCTGACTCATCATGGGTGAGTCTGGTACATGTTGTCCCAAAGAAAGGTGACACTACTATGATACGGAATGAAGATAATGAACTCATCCCCACTCAAACAGTTACTGGGTGGAGGATGTGTATTGATTACAGGAAATTGAACAAGGCAACTCATAAGGATCACTTCCTAATGCCTTTTCTAGATCAAGTCTTAGAGCGATTGTCTCACCAGGAATATTTTTGATATCTCGATGGTTACTCTGGATTCTATCAAATTCCTATACATCTAGATGACCAAGAAATAACTACTTTTACTTGCCCCTTTGGAACATACGCATTTAGAAAGATGTCATTTGGGCTCTATAATGCACCTACAACATTCCAACGTTGCATGGCAGCCATATTTGCTGGTCTAAATGAAACTATTATGGAGGTTTTTATGGATGATTTCTCTGTATATGGAGATTCATATGATTCATGTCTAAAGCACCTCTACCTTATCCTCAAATGATGTGAAGAAGCACATCTAGTGCTAAATTGGGAGAAATGTCATTTTATGGTAAAAGAAGGCATTGTCCTCAGCCACAAGGTCAGTAATCGAGGAATCGAAGTTGACAAAGATTAAAGTAATTTCCAAACTCTCGATCCAAACCAATGTAAGAGAGATCTGCCCATTCCTCGATCATGCAGGCTTTTATAGAAGGTTTATCAAGGATTTATCCAAGATAACCAAGCCCATGACAAACTTGTTGCTAAGGGATGCTAATTTCCATTTTGATAAAGAATGTATCAAAAGTTTTAACAATCTAAAGAATGCCCTTACAACAACACCCATAAACCGATTTCCATATTGGGAGCACCCATTTGAAATTATGTGTGATGCTAGTGATTACGCTGTTGGTGTTGTTTTAGGCCAATGTATAAAGAAGAAACATCACGTCATTTACTATGCATCTAAGACCCTTGATGAATCTCAGAGGAATTATGAAACTACTGAGAAGGAACTCCTAGCAGTCATGTATGCCTTTGACAAGTTCAGATCCTACCTCATTGGTTCAAAGATCATTGTCTATATAGATCATGCTACTATTCGTTACCTCCGGAAAAAGAAAGATGTAAAACCTAGGCTGATAAGATGGATTCTCCTCCTGCAAGAATTTGAACTAGAGATAAGAGATAAGAAATGTAAAGAGAATGTTGTGGCGGACCACTTGAGTCGTATCCACACCCTGGTCACTGAAACTACCCCTATTAATGACTCTCTTCTTGATTACCACCTCATGAAAGTCTCAGAAGCTACTCCTTGGTACTCGAACAATGTGAACTACCTTGTTGCTGGTGTCATCCACCCCGAATGTACTGGCAATGCACTGAGGAAATTCATGCACGATGTGAGACAATATCACTGGGATGAGTCATACCTCTTTAAGCTCTATGCTAATGGTCTCTACAGATGTTGTATAGCTGAGGAAGAAGCTTGTCTTGTTTTAGAACAATGCCACTCAGGCCCAGTTGGAGGCCATATGAGTTCTAAGAAAACCGCTCTAAAGGTTTTGCAATGTGGTTTCTTTTGGCCAGCCATATCCATAGATGCTTACAACTTTGTTTTATCATGTGACAAGTGTTAGAGAATGGGAAACATTATGAAATGAGATGAGATGCCACTTAAGCTATGGCAAGAAGTCAAGATTTTTGATGTTTGGGGAGTAGACTACATGGGTCCATTCCCATCCTCACATGGATTTTCCTACATCCTAGTTGCGGTTGATTATGTCTCCAAATGGGTAGAGGCAATACCAATGGCTACTAGCGATTCAAAACCCATCATCAAAATGTTCAAAAATATTATTTTTGCCCATTTTGGAATCCCACAAACTGTGATATCCGATGGAGGTTCTCATTTTCTGGAAAGAAGCTTCAAAGCACTATTAAGGAAATATGGTGTTGTGCACAAGGTAGCTTCCCCCTACCACCCACAAACAAGTGGGCAGGTAGAGGTTTCGAACCGTCAACTCAAAGATATCCTGGAAAAGACAGTAGACCACAATCGAAAGGATTGGTCAGTGAAAATTAATAACGCCTTGTGAGCCTACCGAACTACTTTCAAAACTCCTCTTGGAACAACACTCTTCAGACTCATCTATGGAAAATCATGTCACCTGCCCGTGGAACTGGAACATAAAGCATGGTGGGCAATAAAATAGCTGAATTTTGACATTAAGAAAGCTAGCAAAGCTAGGATTCTACAACTTCAAGAGTTAGAAGAACTCCAGATGATAGCTTATGAGAATGTACGAATCTACAAGGAACACATGAAACTTTGGCATGATGGTCATCTGAAGAGGAAGGACATTCAAGTGGGAGACCAAGTTCTGCTGTTCAACTTGAGACTAAGGTTATTCCCAGAGAAACTTCATTCTCAATGGTCTGGACCATACATTGACAAGAGCATCTTCCCACATGGTGCTTTTGTTTTATGGAGTTAAAAGTCAGGTGATTTTGTGGAAAATGGCCAACGGTTGAAGAGATATTTCACCATAGCTGATACTAGCACTAATTAATCAACGAATCTTTCCAAACCCACATATCTACCATAAAATTGAAGGAATCATGTCGAGCCATTGACGTAAAATAAAGGCATTTGTCGGGATACAACCCGATCAATAATTTTGTTTTTACTTTTCATTTTGAATTAGAACTTTTCCTTAATTTTGTTTTTACTTTTTAAGAAATTTTGCACCTGGTATACAATGCATCGCAAGATGCAGTCTTAAGTTCTAATAGTTTCCATTTTTGAGATTTCAGATGGAGGACGCATCGTCGAAAGGAATGCAACCACATATGGCGGACCAATCGGCACGAGTTTTCCCCTCCATATCAGATTTAGAGTTTGCTCAAGACGAGCAAATTTCTAAGCTCGGGGTGGAGGGTGGGTGGTACGTACTTTACTTTCCACCCACTCCTATCTGTTTCAAACTTATGATTTCATCGTTGCAAATTTAAGCAAATTTTTCAAAAAATTTCAAAATTTTTGAAGTTTTCAAAGTAGTTTGTATAGAAACTTGATGAAGTTTTGACGCTTTTGTTTCACTCAAATCCATTACCTAGTCAGCTATCCTATTTTTCCATGCAGTTCTGAATCATTATACCCCCCTTATTCGAAGCAAAGCCTCAAGGGGGACAATGTCTAAAACTAGCCAATGGTTAGAAATCACTGTGTGAAGCTTATGAATCCCAACATCATGATCAGTAAAAATGTCAAGTATCTATCGAACTGAGAGGGATCAAACACATTGTGCTTCCTAACTGACTAGTGGAACAATAGCATGGAATCTCCACCGAATCCACATCAAATCATTATTTGAGCAGAGTATGATAAGGAGAACAACCGGTGCACTGAGTTGTTAATCAAGTTGCATTCTAATATGAACTCTCTTCTACACTTCTTCTATCATCTTCTTACCTCTCTATCCATCAAAAAAGAAATAAAAATAGCCAAAATAGTGCCAAACCCTAAGTTTGACGTGGCACACATCCTCCCTCTATATTCGCTTCTTCCATACCCCTCAATATGTAATAGGGGTGTACCACCAAGAAAAGATGCCAATGTGCAAAAAAAATGCAATCTCGAGTCGAATAGAGGAGAGATTCAACAAAAAATGCAATCAATGAAATTGCAACCATATAATAAAAATATTGAGTCAAATAGAGGAGAGATTTATTTCTTCCTTCCATACCACCCTTCACTCCCTTTTCCACCTAAAGGCACAATGAATGCCTCCCTTATCCTAAAAAACACCAGTGTTAGATTAGGTGCACACTTGTTGTTCTGTAGGTGTCTCTGGACTCTTATGAAACTCTTAGACATGCTTTACGTTGGAAAAAGTAGGGAGAAAGTGATGTTGGGAAACAAACTCAGGAATGAAGATATTGTAAGATGTGTTCAGTGGTCTCGGGAAATTGAGATGCTTAGTCATACAGAGTAGAGAAGAAACAATCGTGATGTGATGAGGCAATCACACAAGTGAAAGTATTCATTTGGCAATTGTTTCAGATTTTGTGTTACTCGAGGATGAGCAACGTTTAAGTTTGCGGTATTTTGATGAATGCATATTCATCTGGGTCCAATCGTCCTCTCATGCCTAGTGTTGCTCCGATTATACACTTTTATTGCCTTAATCTCTCTATATATGATTCCACTCAGCTTAAAAGATTTATCTTGATTTAATTTGGATTTTTGCACACCTATTTGCAGGTCTAATTAAGCCCAACAGGTCAAGTTTGGGCCCAAGGGAGCCTAATTCTACAACCACGACCCACGGGCCCTCCACTCATCCAGCAGTTCCCTACCGCGATCTCTTCTTCACCACATGCCCTAATCACACTTGCGGCTTGTCAAAACAACTACGACCTAGCAGCTCCTCCTCCAGTTTACACACCTCGATCATCCGCTACTCTATCCCCAGCCACCGCAGTCTGGCTCCCCTTCTCTTGCCTTAGCCATCTTCAGCATCGTTGTGCCATCTTCCCATAACGACTTCCATCAAGACCGCGCTCGCGGTCGTTGCAACCATGCCCCACGATGCATCTTCCTCATTGTCACCAACACAGCTGGACCTCCAACAATCTCTACCCACACCGCAACCCTTCCTTCTCCCCTCACCCTTCCACCATCGACTTGCTAGCATCAACACCCCGATCAACCTCTCTGCTGATCAGCACTGAAGCCAACCGCCTACGGTCCTCCAATCACAATGCGACCAACAATCAAGCGGTGACCACGATCAAAGGGGATACTGCGACCAAATCTCCAAGCACAAAGTGACCCTTCCCAGCAACCCACAACCGCAGTCTTCTACCCTAACCGTGATCAACGTAGAACCAACAAATGTGGTTGTTTCCCCTCCAACCATCTACCATCCACCTCCATTGATCGTGACCTCTGAACCCCTTCTACACCACGTCCTGCAGTTCCTCTCTTCCTTTCCTAAACCCACAGTCTCACCTCCATCTTCCCCATGGCTTCCTGTCATCACCATCACCATCAACACAATAACTACTCCTCAGCCTCTCCAATTGCAGTCCTCTTCAACCACCAACAACATATACCCGAGGTCCTCCACCTACCTGCACCGTCCACCATCATTGCGACCAACACCATTATGACTCCTCTCCAGGATCGCGACTCTTTCCCTCTGTAACCATGATCTACTACCAACAGCATGTCAACAACTCATCATGACCAACCTCCATCAACATCCATGCCTGCCACCATTACAGTCAGCAGAATCATGATCATCCTTCCATCATCGCGGCCTACAGTCTCCTCCTCACCGCGACCTCTACCGCCATCTTTTCCTCCCACAACCATCTGCTCACCACCAATGCTCACGATTAGCACCTACCCCGGCTTCGACCTGCATCTTCATCCAGTCCACCATCATGGCCTACAGCTAGCTCTACACCGCAATCTGCTCCTCGACCTCTCCAACTACGGTCCTCTTCACCACAACTGCAACCCCATCTTCATCATCCAACAGATCGTGGTCCGATGTCAGCACTCCATAGCAACCTTGACTCACCACTACTCTACCTCCCTTTCACCCACGATACCATGACTCATCTACAACCTACAGAAAATCGTGACCTGCCCATGATAACTTCACCCCAACCATGACATCTCCTGCTACCCGTGGTCTTCACCCCTTCCAACAAGCACCTACCATGGTTCATAATAGTCTGTCTGCGGTCTCTCAAACTCTATCACCCTCCTCCTTGTTGTGACTGAGGTCACAACAACAGAGAGGCCACAACCAAAGGGGAGTGTACAAGAACTGTGACCCAGCTATCAAAGGGTCGTGACCAAGGCCTAAAGGAAACATGCCTGAGTACCCAGCTGTGCCTATAAATATACCCATACCCCCTACCATTCAAGGCATCCTCTCCAGATGTTGTTAGGCTGCAGGTCCGCCCTCAGCCTAAGGAGATGATCTCCACAACCAAGAGCCTACCTCCGTGGTGGTCTTGCACCCCGTTCACCCAGATATGAAGTGGAAACTCATATTCGCAACCCAGTACTCCATCCAGATCTAGATATAGATCTAGGTCCAAATCTATATATTTTGCATCCACGTCGTGCCTACGCCGCCATCACATCCATGAGCTGCTCCTCCTACTACTAGAAAGGACCACAAGAAGAGAAAGAAGGTGGAGAGAGAAGATCTACCACATCTACTGTGGTGTTCTTCCCTCCTCGTCTAGATCTACCCTGACGTAGTGTAGAAGACTATTTCTCTACCGAGTTGCGATCATCTTCTTCACCATGCTCATGGTGGAATCTTCTCTCTTTTTTTTTCTTGTTTCTTGCACCATGAGCGAGTAGTTTCCTTTCACTGGGGTGCAGGGACTAGCCTCACTGCCCATGCTTACATGTCCATTTACTAAACATTCCATGGCTTGTATACAACTTTTCATTTCTTTGTTAATCGTCGATGTGTGCTTGAGGATTGATCACCTTCTTACATTTATCATGTTTTTTCCTATGTTGCGAGAACTTAAATATGTAGGATTTGAATGTCGATTAACACGGTTGACTCCCTGAGTATAAATAGAATGGGATTCCTTGAGGTTGTAAGTGTATGATTCATGAGGGGACGAGCCATCTAGCCCACAGTGACGCTTCTGTGTGCCTAAATATCCCTCAGGGAGGGCCACAACTTCATTTGGATTTATGTATCTTTAGAGTTGTAAGTATGTGATTTGGATGGTGACAAGACATCTAATACCTAAGGTGATGCTTACGCGAACCTGACGCCCGTATGGGGGTTTTTGTAGCCGCTCTATTTGGATAGTTATATCTTTCGTGGATGTTTGTGTTTGGTTGTGTTTGCATGTGTAGCAGTGGTGAAACCCCAGACAACCCCAGTGATTCCACATCAATAATATTTAATCCAAATTTTCATCCTTCTCTTTCCTTTCCTTGCATTTAGTTTAATTAAACTCAAATTACCCAACCTTGTTCTAAATATTAGTCTTGATTCAACTAGATTTGAATAGCAAAAGATTCTTAAAAGCATTGTCCCTTGGGATTCAATCCTCAACTATACTACGATAAGACCTATCTGCTTGCGGGTGGTATTATTGCACAAGGTTTTGGTTAAAAAAACCCAGGGATTTCAGCCGTGGGTGAGTTTGTTAGTGTGGTAATATTCCACGTCAGTGGATACTCCTAAGACTTTTGTCGAAGTTTTCCCAGATATTGTTGAAATGGATTGTAGATAAATGCTTGCTTATTTATTTCCTACAATCTATAAAGTCACTATGGATAACACATTATATGCTTATAAATTTCTCAAACCCCTCATACCAACTATGGAAGTTTGAGAATACTAGGACCCATACCTAGATTGGGATGGTCATATTTGAGAATACTAGGATGCGACCCCAGATTGGGAAGGTCATAATTGGTTTGGCCCGGGAATGGGAAGACCAACATAACACCTAACTCCAGATTGAGAAGATGGATGGCCAACATGGCACCTGGCCTCCATATTGAGTAGGTGGTATTTTTTCCACTATGGGGCCAAGACCCTGAAAGGGTATCCATAGGTTGAGTAAACACTAGTTGAGAAGTTATGATGAAAATGTTAATTTTTGTTCTATAACCATAATTGATGTGAATATGTTGTTACAATTACATGTGAATGTTTTGTTTCCCTCGCACTCTAGTATAACTTGTTATACTGACCGAGTTTTGTTTCTCATCATTTTAGGAAAATCTACCAAAATCCTGCAATAAATGATAAAAGATGGACATCCAAGGATGAAGGCACCAAAGAAAAAGATTTTATATAATTCTTGGATGATATAGTTAGATGGTTTTTACTTTATGCTCAAATTTTAGAGATCCATATTTTATAAAACCATGATGGAGAATTTAGACCTTGTACCAAACTTATTTCAATGTAGTGGAAATTTATGCATTATTTTGGTTTATTTGATAAATGTTGATCCTGTAGTTATGGTAATGGCCCTTTCCCTCTAAGTCCGCCTGAATAGCGTATAATTAGGATAGGGGTCGATACAGAACTACTTGTGACCAAGAAGTGGTCAATTGAAATTTGAGTGGTATACCTCAATTTCCCTAGGGCTTATTAAAAAAGGTAATCCAACAATTTAGTATATATGTTTAGGGTTAAACATGATCACATTAGTTGTTTACCCTTTCCTTATTCAGTATGATTGCTTAACTATTATATATACCCTACAACTACTTAGATAATGATACTCGTATCTGTTCTCCTAAATATCTTGCTATTCAAGTTGTTGATGCACTATTTGTTAGAACTACTTTATCATCTGCTATAATTCCTTAATCTATTTATTTGTTTAAACTTCTTAAACATGCTTATCATGTTTAAATAATATTACATGTTGTAATCAATAACTACTGCAGAGAGATATATCTCTCACTGGGACATGGGTCTCACTCTCGTGGGTTACCACATCTTTTTAGGTGGTCGCCAGCAACATGGGCAATTTTAAGGTATTGAAAAGGAGCATCTTGGAGAGAAGTAGTTGTTGAAGGTTGGGTAGTTGTTCTAGAAGTTGTAGAGTCCTATAGTAATCTTTTTACTCTCACGTCCAGGCATGGGATGTGTTTTGTAGATGATATGTATAACAACTCAAGTTTTTGGCATATATCGATGTTTGTATATGGCATGTAATTATGGAACAAAATTTTTGTATATAGGTTGTGGTTGAGGCCAGTAGACAGATGTGTAAATACTTGATATGGTATACATTGCTATGAAAAGATTATGGACCTTTATGTAAATGTTTTTGTTCTTTTTAGTAAAGTTTAAATCGGTTTTAATTTATCCTATTTTCGGGAAATATGTATGTTTAGAAGTTGATTGTGTTCTTTGTTTTGAGTAATCTTGTTTTGTGTGGCTAGATGTCACACACTTAGATGTTGGTATCAGATCATTAGGTTCTCCGAGTCTACAAGGACATAGGACTTAGGTTTGTGTCTATTCGTATGTTGTCCAACACATTTGATCATAGCTTCTACTTATATTGATATGTCTTGATGACACAAAGAACATGCTGAGAGTAGTTTTGTCACACTAAGAGGTGGTACTAGGAGGTAGGCACACAAAGATAGGGTTCTAGAGATGGGTCCAAAGTATCCTGCAATGCCTCAGTTGGACTCGACAACCGTGGCCAATCCCACTTTCTATTCCACGTTTGGATAGCTTATGGCCACGATTATGCATTTAGCAGATCGAGCACATGTATCTTAGTCTAGGTCAGCTATTCCAAATGTAGAATCCTAGGGCTCTAGTAAGATGTTTTAGCGATTGAGACACATAGGAGAGGTTGAGTATCTGGGAACAGCAGACCCGACAAATACTGATATGTGGCTGATGGTGTTGGAAAAGGCATTCAAGATCATCAACATCCCTGATGAGGACAAGGTCAAGCATAAAGTGTAACTTCTATAGGCAAGGTTGGCCACTGGTGGGCCATAGAAGAGGAGAAGAGGCTAGGTGTGGTGATTAGTTGGGAGAGATTTGATGAGATTTTGTGAACCAATACTTCTCGAAGACGTTTCTGGATGAGAAGATAGCATAGTTTGAGAAGTTGCACTAAGGATACATGACCATCAATGAGTATGAATCTAAGTTTATGGAGCTTGTGAGGTTTTGTCCTCACATGGCGGTGACAGATAAGGAGAGGATCTATAGGTTCCATAAGGGAATGCGTACGAAGTTGATGACAATAGTGACTGCTTTGGAGAATAGCGAGAGGTTTGCTACCTTCATGGAGTCAATAAGGAGGATTGAGCAGTATCCTATAGAGAAGTGTGAAGCCAACGCTCAGAAAAGGATAGATCATTTCTAGGGGTAGTCTTCTGGTTCTTTAAGAAGTCTAGGTTTTTGTCACCGCAGTCATAGTAGAGGTTGAACTTTTCTAAACCAAGATCAGTTGTATAGTCACAGTGGTCCCCGAGCAAGGGTAGAGGCTGTAGTTTTCCGTCATCTCAAGCATGTAGTGCAACATCAACATCAATGATAAAGTCGTCTAGACCACAAAAGGAGGCTAAAACTTGTTACAAGTGTGGGCAAGTAGGGCATATCAAGTGTTTTTTCCCTATGAAGGATGAGGAAGTGACAATAGTCGAAGCAGAATTAGAGAGGCTCTCAAAAATAGTAGTACAATAGTGGTGGTGGTTGGGGATGCAGTTAGGCATCAGAGGCATGGTCTTCTGGGTAAGAAGGAAGAGGACATGTATGGCAATAGGCGACTACTCGACTCTATGCTATGAGTCAGTCAAAGGGAGTGGTCTATTCATGAGGCATGATAGGTCAGATGGAACTCTTTCATTCTGATTTGTCAGCTTCTTCTTTTGTATTTGTTTTGGTTGACCTGGGTGTGACATGTAGTTGTAATCTGCCCATTTGTAGTAGGTTTGATAGCCTTTTTGTTAGAAACCCCTTTGGTTGGTTTCGTCGAGTTACGGGATATTGTCCATATTACATTCTTTCTTTCTTAGGATGCAACATTCAAGTACATCTTATGCTACTTGACATGCATGGATTTGATGTGATCCTAGGGATGTATACCTTGGAGAAGTACAAGGTTATTTTGGACTATAGTTTTAAGGTGGCAACGTTCTTTGATGGTGATATTTTGTGGATCTTCCAAGTTGATAGGAAGATTCTTCCTATGTGTTTGGTGTTCTCTATAACAATGGAGAAGTTGATGAGACAAGGGTGTGAGGCTTTCCTTGCCCATGTTGTGGATATCAAGGTGAGAGGTCCTTGTACCCAACATGTGTTGGTAGTACGTGAGTTAGAGAATGTCTTTCCTGAGGAGTATCCTAGTATTTCCCCTCCTCGAGAGATTGATTTTGAGAGCAATCAGGTTCCCTAGAACCCCAACCCACACCACAAGCACCGTACAGGATGGCATCGATAGAGATACATAAGTTTAAGAAATAGTTGCAAGAGATGTTAGAGAAGGGCTTTATCACACTGAGCATTTCCCCTTGGGTTTTTCTCGTGTTTTTTGTGAACATGAAGGATGATTCCATGAGGTTGTGTATAGACTACCGATAGATTAACTAGGTCACAATAAAGAACAAGTACCTATTGCTAAGGATTGATGATATATTTGACCAGCTACAAGGTGTGATGGTGTTCTCCAAGATAGATATGAGATCAAGTTACCACCAGTTGGGGTCTAACAGAAGACACCAAGATGGTTAGACCCTCAGTTTGTTAGTGAGAGGTCCCAGGATTGAGCCCAGGCCACGAGATGAATAGAATGGCCATTTTTTTTTAAAGGTGGATGACATACCTAAGTCTACTTTCAGGACTGAATGTGGTCACTATGAGTTTGTTGTTATGTTGTTTGGGTTAACCAATGCACCAAAAACTTTTATGGATGTGATGAACAAAGTGATCTGACAATACCTTGATCAGTTTGTGGTGGTGTTCATTGATGACATACTAATATACTCCAAAGATAGTCAGTAGCATGAGCAGTGTCTATGCCAGTCATTGACGACGTTGAGACAACACCAGTTGTATGCCAAGTTTAAGTGTGAGTTCTTATTGACGGAGGTGTCCTTCCTTGGGCATGTTATTTCTTCTAAGGGTGTATGTGTTGACCCAAAAAAGGTTCATTCAATGCTAGAGTGCGAACATTCCAAGACATCATCAGAAACTTGAAGCTTCCTAAGCTTGGTGGGTTACTATATGAGGTTCATCAAGAACTTTAGTTTTGTGGCACTACCCCTAACAAAGATGACTAGGAAAGGTGTTCCTTTTGTCTAGGATGGAAAGTGTCAACATTCCTTTCAATTATTAAAGGAGAAGTTGACCAGTGCACTAGTATTCGTTCTGCCAAAACAAGGAAAGGGTTATACTGTCTTTTGTGATGCTTTGATGAACAACTTGGTATGTGTGCTGATGCAGGATAAGAACGTGATTTCTTTTGCTTTGCAATAGCTTAAGAAACACAAGGAGAACTACCCAACCCATGATTTGGAGCTTGCGGCGGTGGTCCATGCCTTTGAGATTTGGAGGCACTATCTTTATGGAGAGAAGTGTTAGATCTTCATCGACCATAAGAACCTATAGTATATCTTTTTGAATCAAGAGTTGAACATGAGGCAAAGATGACAAATGAAGTTGATTAAAGACTATGATTAAATGATAGGCTATCATCCAGGGATGGAGAATGTTGTGGTTGACACTTTAAGTAGAAAGTCATCTTTGTCATCATCTATGTACAAGGCATAGTTATCGGCTTTAGTGTGTCACAAGTGAGATATGTTAGTGTTTCTTTTCCAAATGAATGTGAAATTAGAGGTCACTCTATTAACAGGCATGTTGGTATAGTTGCAAGTGAAGCCTACCTTTATGCATCATATCAAAAATGTGTAGCGGAATGATATTGTAATATAGAACATCTGAGAAGATTTGGGAAGTAAGAAGTATGATGGCTTCCATGAGTTGGATGATGGGAAAGTTTGTTTTCACAGTAGGATAGTGGTTCCAGATGTTGATGGACTGATAAAGATGGTTCTTGAGGAAGCGCATTCCTCGATGTACGTGAGCATCCTTGTAACGTCTTGAATTTTTGCCTCCACAATTAACTTTTAATCATAGAGATTAAAACTCGAGGGTGTTATGGAAGAAGCATCAAGCAATAGATAGCAACCACAACACTTTATTACATCTTCAAATGTTATTTTTCATGAAATGAATTACATCAATGTTTTAAATATTACATTCACTGGATTGGCATTTAAACATCTGAACATCAACTAAACATTCGATCACATTAGTCTGATGCTGCTCCCGCCAAGATCTAGTCAGAAAAGCCACACGATGAGACTTGCATCATTCTTTAACCTACGGTGGGAGGGGAACAAGAACCATATCAAGGAGAGTTAGACAAATGTCTAAGTATGGAGAGGTATAAAAATTTAAGTTGATCCTATGCATAATGGAAAATTTGATAACATGAGACATATGCTTATACATATAAAAGACATAAAAGCTAAGCATATGGTATGAAAGTCAGAATATGTGATAATGTAGTAAAACACATAATAAGATAGTAAATAACATATCAATTATTTAATTGTATCATTTCCCACTCAGTCCAGAGGGATTTTTAACCAACCCTAGATCCAGCTCGTGGCCTCCAACCACAGCTAAGGTCACATAGACCATAAGTAACAAATCAACAATATCACTTTGCACACTGCCCTATCACAAAGACATCGGTCTCATGTGTGCCAATTCTACCCAATCAGCTTCCTTTGTCCCATCGCACATAGCTAGTGTGGTTTGTAGGCCCCAAATTTGATGCCTACTTGAAGGGTAGTCCTACATCCCACAGTCTTCCCACAAGGTGGGGTCGGCCTACAACCATATATGTCCATGGTCTGGCGGCGTAGTGCAGGTGCAGTCACCTCACGATCGTTATACACAACCTTTGATGATTTATCTCACAGACCAACAACACTTCATCTGCCCTCAAGATGGGGTAGTTGCAAGCTAGGATATCCCTCCTCCCTTCACCATCCCAAGGATATGATCTGGATCAAAACATAACATAAAGCACAACATGACATATAAATCTCAATCTTCCGGTCCTCACCGACTCTATAACTGTAAAACTAACTCTTCAATGGTGGAATCTCAACAATAAATATCATACTTTTATTAAACGGGAGGAATTTCATTGACCATCATAATTCATGAGTACAATCTCATCATTTTAACATTTTCATCATTTTCTCAAATATCTTCAATGAAGTCATGGTGAAACATTGTATAAAAATATCAAGACTTATTGAAAGACAAAATGATGAAGATAAAAGCCATGAGCTAAACATATCCTCAATCTCATTTTCCATAAATCACCATTTCAATTCAAATAATATATATTGTGTGTATTATTGATTCTCGTAAGATCATATAAATTGAAAGCCCCATAACAACTTGTTATAATAGATAAATTCTTCTCGAGGTTGATGTGGCAAGAACGTGAATTCTAATTGAGCCTTTACCTTTACATACATGTAATTAATTTTAATATGAACATTAAAGACCTTAATGTTACATTATAGGTACAAGATACGTAATCGTATATCATCTTTATAAAAGAAAGGTCCAATATAAGGGAAAATAGTGAATGTAAATTTAAAAGCTCTAACATATGGACTAGTCAACAATTTGATTATGTTTTCATCTTACATGTGTGACATTAATAGATTGTGCATGGTAATCATCTTGAGGAAGGCTCATAAATGAGGAGTGAAGTTGATGACTTATCAGAATGATTATGATTTGGTACAACAATGTATGCATGATGCTTATGACTCATCAAAAGTTAGCCATTCAACGATGTATGTATCAAAATGACTTAGAAGAGGATACTCCATACCTTCTAATTATATCCTCTTTATTATATATTGATCAAAAGATATGAGTATTACTTGGCAACACACTCTACCACTTGGCATGATTCACTATGTGGTAAGTCCATGTTCTTCCTCATCCTCAGCTCTAGTTTAGCATGGTTCTCTTGTAGATTTTCTTTATCAATAGTTGTCTTCAATATTTCAGGTTGCTTGAGAAAGGGAAAGCAGATGGTGAATGATTTTCTCAGTTGAAGTGAAATAACAAGGACATGTGGGGAAGGATTAATTGGGAGTTATGTGGTATATGTTAATAGGAGGCTGGAGGAGACCTTAGCCGTCACATGTGTAGGCTGAGATGTAAAGAAGAAAGTAGTGGAGTTGTAGAGAGTTACAGGTGAAGATGACTCATCCATTGCCTTGGTTGGTATTTATAGAGGTGAGGGGAGGTGATTTGGGGAAGGCTTCAGGTGTGGGATGAGCCGAGATAAGGATAAGGATGATGTAGAGTCTGCCTCGCAGCACACAACCATGGTGACGGGACATTTTAGGGTAGGGATAAGTTTTGGTCTAGCTCTCCATTGGCTAGGGAAAGTGGTCGTCCGTGTAGCCCTTCATGTGGCAGACACATCCACCAAATTTCGTTCAAAACGGTGGTATGTGGTAGCAGATTTCCTGTTACCAAAGAAAGTTTTCCGTTCATGATGCACAACACTGCCATTGCTGTGAGCATAGGAAGAAGATTATGTGATGATACTCTACAGGTCAAACGAGGTAGTGCTACATGTGGTGGAAGCTTATAAGATGATTGTGGCGGTGTGTCGGATGTGTAATCGTAGTACTAAAGCTCACCGTCACTTCATGGGTTGTCATCAGAGATTTGATAGTGGAGTCATGGCATGGCCACACTGGTTGCTGGGAGCGGTGGTCGATAGTATAGGTGAAACCGCGGTGCTTCTTTAACTTTCTCAGATGACAGGGAGACACTGTGAGCAATGCTGGTATGGGCTGCAGGATGTTCCCGACAGTCTTGCAGATGTAGCAGCCAAGCCGGTGAAGAAGATGGATCGTGGAGAGAGAAGAGGGAAGAGGAAGGAGGAAGGAGAGAGGGAAAGAGGAGTGGGGTCAGGTGTTCAATATGGCACGATTCTACAGGCTAGCATGTGTTGCAGCCGTCGATCTAGTTCATGCACGTTGCCGGTGGTGCGGGGCGTCCTGGCACAAGAAATAGAGGGCAGATTTGCTGCACCCGAATTCAGGGGGTGTACGCTGCTTCTAATGTTATCTTAGTACACGTGTATCCGCATATGAGCAATAACGGCATTGATTAAAACTGATTAACACACAGCAAATCCCACATCCAAGAGATAAGGCAGGAGAGAGAGAAGGCACCCTTGCAATTCAGAATAGGTGTTGGCATTGATTGTTAGAGGAGTTACGCTAACCACAATAACATTCCCAGTACCCACCCGACTATACATGTATTACATTGGGAAGCAACAAATAGTCTGCTGCAGCCGTTTTCCCTGGTCTAGCAGTTTTCTACATAATTAATTAGGTCGTAAAAGTCGAATAGTCTTTCTTTCTCTAGGTTTTGACTCATTCTTGTTTTTTCTAGCAACTCCTCTCTCTTCACCATTCCAACCACTAGCGCGCTAGTACAGTACCTCAAACTACATTTTTCCTCCATCGAACCTTCTCTATCAACGACGTACAGAATCAGAGTTCAGTCTTGTCGCTCTATTTTTTGATGCTCTGGCCGATCACACCGGATGATGTATTTGAATGAGTGGGGTTTAATATTATACTTTTTGAAATGTATTATAGTACTAATTATATATTTGTAAATGCTAATGTATTGTAAAATATATTTTCACTTTAAGGGGGAATCATCATCATTTATATTAATAATGTACATATACATGTAAAATGTGTTGTTAGTACTCTATGTCTCGTACTGTACGTCTTGTACTGTAATACTGTATTGTACTTATTGTACTACAAAATGTGGTTGTTAGCACTGCACTTCTAGTACAATGTTAACTCCATGCAGAAGCTAAAAATTCATTCCACCCCATCTCTCTCCAGACCCCATTTTTATAAGTTTGTTTTTCTCTTGCAACTCCTCTCCCCAGCCTCATTGCATCCCCAACATTTCTGCACTAGGACAGTATGTCTGATTCCCAGCTCTCATCAATCGTGTCGAAGTGCATTGTCGTGCTCGTGCCTCCAGGAACTATAACAGATAGTCTTTCACGTCGTGTTTAACGTCTCGTACGATACGTCTAGCATTATACATCATGTACTATAGAAAATGTAATTCTATGCAAATTTGACAAATGACGTTATTATTGTACGTTTCGTATTGTGCGTCTAGTATTGTAACTCTCGTACTGTATGTCTAGTACTATACATTATGTACTATAACAAATGTCCTTCTATGCAATTTTGACAAATGATGTTATTGTTATACATTTTGTACTATTCGTCTAGTATTGTACATCATGTGAAATATCATGCACTGTATTGAATTAGGATAATAACTTTGATAAGTGATTTGTGTATTGTATTGTACATCTTGTACGGTACATGTTGTATGTGTATTGATATTGTACGATAGGAAAATAAAGATAACCTCTAATGATCAAGAATAATCAAGGAGAATGAACTTCATTCAAACTTGAAAAAAAATGTTTAACAATTATAGACAACGTAGACAAGAAAATTCAATACTGATAAATGTGCAGTAAGTATGAATTGGGAAGAAGAAAAAAGGCAACTAGTATTGTACATATGTACAAGTACCAATTGAATGCTTTAAAAAGACAAAAAGTGAAATAATGACATTAAACGCAAAATATGAAAAAAATGCAAAATGAATATATTATTGTGTATATATAACAACATTAAACACAACAAATAAAATAAATTATAAATAAAAAGTATCAGTAGATGTATGTACAGAACGTGCGTATTTGAGAAGGAAATCTGGACTAGGAAAAACTAGGAGGCAATAGATCTTTTTGAAAAAATGGAGGGAATTGAAAATGAATAAAAAAATCAAATCTAAGTGATCTTCATATTCTATGGTGGATTGAGATTTCAAAAGTACAATTCCTTAATAAATGGATAGAAAATCTACTATTTGCATGAGATTTGCATGGTTGTTGCATGAGTAATAACTTTTAAAGTTTGTTGTAGGTGAAGCATTGTGCCACACATTAAATCTCACATTTTTTCACCTTCTGGGAAGGCAAGTGGGTGGGTAATTGACTGTGTGTAGAAATTTTCTTGTTAGAGGGACACATGTAATGATGTGTTAACAAGTGATTAGCGAGAAGGTGGAAAGTTGAGAAGGGGAGTGGTTGGGAGACTAGATAATCACAAGGAGCGATAGATATGATATGGAGGTAGTGTGTGTTAGATAAAGAGGACAGAGAGTAAGATAGAGAGACTAAGTAAAACATGGGAAGTGGGCAATTAATAACAAATTCTTTAGTTCCGAAGGGTCATGCATATCTTTTGACGAGAAACAATTATTGATAACTTGTGTCTAATGTTGGTTATCATGTATAGGTCCTTGAATTCTATTTTAGAAGGAAAACAAATACTTGTACCTTTAAAAAATGTTACATAATAACTATGCATTAGAAATGCCATTATTTACATCTCATCTGATTTCTTTTGTCTCCTTCAAACAACTTTTTCCCATAACGTAGTCTAACTTTTTGGATACTATCTTGTTTCTCTCTTTGACTAATAATTCATGTTCTAGTAACATTAAATTAATCATCTTAGTAATTTACCATTGACCTTAATTTTATGGTTCATACATCATCTCATGTATAACTTGTTAATCAAAGTATTATTGTCTTTTTATTTACATACTCAAATGTTCAAACATATTCTTAATCATTTACTTATTTTCCCTTTGATAAATTTATATCATATAACTTATTTCCATAACTTCATATAGGACATAGAAATAACATATTATGTGTCATTGTGTCTGTTTTATCCTATTTAATTATTTTCTACTTCTATATATGTTATTCTCATTATTAGATTTTCTCTCAAGGACATTTGTTTCATTTCTTTCAAATAAAAGTATTTATGTTAATATCTAATTATTTTATGCTCATAAGACCAATTTTCTCTTTTAATCTAATTTTATGTGTCTTATACGATGTAATTCTTTTTCAAATGAATATTACAAATGACATTAATATTGAAATTACAATACAATTTAAATGTTATCATCCTATTTATGTCTTTATAAAAATATGGGTTATTACAATCTTAGGAAGACCAAAATGTACTATAACTTAAAGGATCTATATTGGTATCCAGGATTGAAGTGTGATGTGGTAGAGTTTGTGGCTAGATGTCTAGTCTATCAACTGGTCAAGGCAGAGCAGTAGAAGTTGGTAGAGACTTTGCATCCCTTGCCAATATCACAATGGAAATGGGATCATATCACCATGGTCTTTGTCCTTGGTCTTCCTAGGACCATCAAAGGTTATGATTCCACTTGTGTGATAGTTGATAGGTTGACCAAGTTAGATCACTTCTTTCCAGTCAAGACGACGTATACAACAAAGAAGTTAGCACAAATCTACGTGGATGAGATAGCCCATTTGCATGGTATAGGGAAATATGATATTTGGTAGGCAGCAAAAACAAAAAAAAATTAACTACCCAATTCTCCATTAAACCACTGGATCACATAAATAACTATATAATGGAAATGATGGTTTCAAGGACATACCTAGTCCTAGAGCAAGTCTAGTGACAATATCCTCATCATTGTATTTATGCAGTTGTCTTCCAGTTGCACCAGGATGACCTCTACAATAGTTTCTGGTCTTCACTATGGATAGCAGGCTAAAATTTTCCTCCTAGCGGTAGGCAATGACCTCCTCACCTCTATGGAAATCCACACTGACAACCTAGAACTCTTGTCATCCTACTAAATAGATAGGAAGGAGTTGTCCCTCCTGTTGGTGTACAAGTCACCAACTTACTTCGCCACAATTGTTCCCTTTATCGGGTAGAACTTTCTCATTCCCTCTATTGGTTACCACAATAAGAGTGGACAAAAATTGTTAGAGGCAATTGAGTTGTGTCTCTGGGAAGCCCCCAATACCCCTATATTTATAGGAGGGGTTAGGGTCAGGGTTCCCAGTATGTGTGGGAGTGGAAGGAACCAGAATCTCACAAATCTTTACAACTTGTGTCAGGAAGAATGGTTGGTTGTTGGCATGTGAGATGATCGATTCACCATGTGATCCTTTCATTTCAACATGTTTCACAATTGCAATTGTATTGGCAATTCTAATCCAATTAATGCATGACATGACATCAACACTAATCCTTTGTGCAATACAATTTCACATCTGAACCAAGAATTTCACTCATGTACCCATCATCTGACGACCATAATTCGATCAGTTCACTCAGTGAACTGGTTGGTTCAACCCTGATTCATCCCGAATTCAGCCAATGCAATATCCAATTAACTTGACACTCCAACCAGTCATTTCGTCACATGAACCGATCAGTTGGAAGTTCAATATTTGAATATTAGATTCTTTAGCAGTAAATTCAATTATTATTCATGATTAAACTCCTCTTCTAGGTGTATCCTATGTGTGTGACCCTATATGTCTCATATTACATTATTAGAGAATGTCCATAATCAATTATAACATCACAAGCAAAGAGTGGTGCCTAGTCACAACTATTGCTACCCAAATAAATGGAAAGTTGGAGAACAACTTCAACCTATAATCTGTGTTTGGTGTTGTAGTCTTTTTATAGTTGTTTTGGCTCTGATATCCAGATTGAACTTGAGGCATGGATCAATCATCCTCTTCAACATTCAATCTTCTAAAGTAGGCTGTCTAAGATATATGTAAGCTCAATATCACATATTGACTCACATGTGCATGCCCATGCTTTTGTGAGTCTCTCTAATCAAGTGGACAAGATATCATACTCCCATAGGATGGAGAAATTCCATCTACATCACTCACACTCATCTCCATGTGTCATAGTGCACCCAATCATCAACTTTATGGAAACCCTTAAGGAGGATCACAGTGGATGATGTCAAAGTATATCGAACAACATGACAATGGTTTCCATGCGTCATTCTCATGTTGGGTCTGTCTAATATGCTATTCTATAACAAGTATCTATGTGCTTGGCTTGATATCACACATCATGACTAATAAGATTCTATCATCCACTAACACACACTCTAGTCTTATGTGTTATTGTTGTCTATTAGCCTTCCACAATAACATTCGACTAGGGACATAACAAGAATGTATATACTTTTAGCACCCATATGATCTCATTGTTCAAGTCACGTACTTGAAGACATATATCATTGAGTATCATTCTCTAGACATTTATTAGGTTATTTCATTCTCTGAATAAAATAGAATAAATTGGAAGCATGCATGTATTATTAATCAAATCATTCACAAGTTATGCCATTAATATCATCATATGATTGGCTCTCTAGGTATATGTACCACAAAACTCCCACTTGCACTTAGAGCCAATTACTCATGAATTCCAATCCAAGTGAGATAACATGACCATCATTCTTCTGCTGCAAAAGTGTTTTAGTCACTGGGTCAGCAACATTATTCTCAGTTGGTACTCTATAAATCTTCACATCTCCCCAATTTTCAATCTCTCATATGAGATGAAATGCCTTTGTATATGTTTAGAATGCTGATGTGATATGGGTCCTTAGCTTGAGTAATAGCTCCATTGTTGTCACAATATTAGATCAATTACGTCTCTAATGCTTGGAACAACCCAAAGTTTAGAGATGTACTTGTTGATTCATACAACCTCCTTTTCAACATTCAATGCAGCAATATACTTAGCCTCTATTGCAGAATCAGCACTTGTCTCTTTCTTGGAACTCTTCCATCTTACATCTCTGTTGTTGAGGCAAAATATGAATCCCGATTGTGATCTATAATCATCTTTGTCAATTTGGAAGCTTGCAAGTGTGTAACCCTTTACCACCAACTCTTCATCTCCATGGTAGATGAGGAACTGATCCTTAATTTTTCTCAAGTACTTAAGGATGTTCTTCACGCCTGTCCAGTGAGCATCACCAGGATCTAATTGATATTTGATCATCAAGATCAAAGCATATGATACATCACGACGGGTACACAACATTGCATACATGATAGATCCAATTGCATAGGAATATGAAATCTTACTCATGTATTCTCTTTCTTTACAAGAATTGGGACATTGAGCTTTAGATATAGTAACTTCATGACATATGGGTGGGTTTCCTCTCTTTGATTTCTTCATGTTGAACCCCTTCAACACTTTATCAATCTATGTGCTTTGACTTAGTCCAGCATATCATTCTATATCTATCTCTATAGATCTTTATCCCAAAGATGTAGGATGCTTCTCCCAAACCTTTCATAGAAAATGTATTTCATATCCATATCTTTACCTTTTGTAAATTAGGGATGTCACTCCCCATAAATAGTAAATCATCCACATAAAATATTAGGAATAAAATCATGATGCCACTAACCTTCTTGAACACACAAGGTTCATCTTCATTTTGAGAAAAGCCAAACTCTTTGATTGTCTCATCAAAATGAAGATTCTAGCTCTGAGATGCTTGCTTCAATTGATAGATTGACCTATATAGATTACAAACTTTAATTGCATCCTTTGGATTTATATAACCCTCACACAATGTCATGTACACATCCTCGAGAAGGTTCCCATTAAGGAATGTAGTTTTAACATCCATCTTCCAAATCTCATAGTCATGATAAGCTGCAATTACAAACATGATCTTGATGGACTTAACCATGACCACCGGAGAAAATGCTTTGTCATTGCCAACACTTTGAACTTTTTTGAAACCCTTTGCACACAATCTTCCCTTATAGGTTTGTACTTTTCCATCCATGTCAATCTTCTTCTTGAAGACCCACTTGCACCCTATAGGCTTTACCCCTTCAGGTGGACCCACCAAGGTCCATATCTTGTTGATGTACATGCATTCCATCTCAAATCTCATGGTCTCAAGCCATTTATAAGACTCTCTTCCCTTAGTATCTTCTAGATAGGTTTTTGTCTCATCATCTATGAACTACCTTCCTAAGTCACAAGATATCCAAATCTTTCAGGAATAAGGCGTATCCTACTAGATATACCAGGTCCATGTGTTACTTGAGGAATTTGACATTCCACAACACTTTGTGATTCTTTTTGTTCCTCTTGTACATCTCTAGGTTCAATGCCTTCTTGTTGGTCTTGAAACTCTTCAAGTTTCACTTTTTTCCCACTATTTCCTTAGAAATAAATTCCTTTTCTAGGAAAGCAACATCTGTGACAACAAACACTCTGCTGCCTAATAGGGAATAAAAATAACATACTTTATTCTCCTTAGGATATCCAACAAAATAGCATGTATCAGAATAAGGGCCGATCTTTTTAGAAAATATTTTCCTTACATAATCTTCAAATCCACAAATCTTCATAAAAGACACATTGGGTCTTTCCCCATAGCATATTTCATATGGTGTCTTTTGAATGGATTTAGATGGTACTTGGTTTAGTGTAAACATGCAAGTTTCAAGAGCATAACCCCAGAAGGTGGTCAGAAGTTCATCTAAACTCATTATTGATCGCACCATATCCAAAAATGTGTGATTCCTTCTTTCTGATACACCATTATGATGTGGTGTTCCAGGTGGAGTCCACTTTGATATGATACCACAGGCTCACAGAAGCTCCTCAAACTCTTGGCATAGGTATTCTCCACCTCGATTCAAATGAAGTGACTTAATACTTTTTCCAAGTTGGTTTTGTACTTCATTCATAAACACCTTGAACTTTTTAAGATATTTTGACTTATGTTTCATCAAGTAAACATAACCATAGGTACTAAAGTCATCATTGAAGGTAATAAAGTACTGATATCCACCTTTAGCAGTTGTTCTAAAAGGGCCACATACATCAGTATGTATGAGTCCTAATAGATCACTAACCCTCTCATTGTTAGTAGTGAAAGAAGTCTTGGTCATCTTTCCCAACAAATAAGATTCAAATGTCTCTATTGATTTGAAATCAAAAGAGTCTTGATAACAATCTTTATGGAGTCAGGATATGTGGTTCTCATTTATGTGCCCTAGACAAAAATGTCAAAGGTATGTTTTGTTTGAGTTTTTTCATCTTTTGGTATTAGCAATATAATAATATGTCTTTAAGTCTAGCAAATAAATACCATAAGCCATTGGGTCAATGCCATAAAAGATCCCATTTTTAGAAATAGAACAACAACCATTCTTAATATGAAATTCATATGCATCCTTGTCCATACAATATACATAAATTATGTTTCTCTTTATGGTAGGTACATAATAGAAGTTAACTATCTTTATTACAATCCATGTGGGAAGAGATAAATTATATGGTCCAACTGCAATGGTGGCAACACTTTCCATTTGCAACTCATAGTTCAACCTCTCCCTTTCTTAAAGGATTGTTTTTTTTTCTTCAGATCTTGCAGATTTGAACATGTGTGAGATCCACATCCGGTATCCATTACCCAAGATGAAGAAGTATATAGGTTTATCTCAATAATGTATAAAGCGGAAGTGGAGATCACCATCCCCATCTTCTTCTTCCTAAATGCCTTCAAATACAAAGGATCAATTCCTATTGTACCTTTGTTTCTCCTTGTCTTGAGTATTGAAGATCTGATTTGGGCTTAGCCTCATAACTCTTCATGGCCCTTCTTTCATCATTGGAATCAACTCTATTGATCGCCATTAGGTATTTGTCCTTTTTCATTCTTTCTTCGGCATTAATCAGCATGCCAAGCAAATCTAACAACGATCTGGCCATATTATTTAAGTGATACCACTCAATAAAATGGCTATATGATTCAGGAAATGATTGCAAAATCATATCCATAACCAACTCTTAGCTCAAAGAGAATCCCAGTTCTTCTAGATGATACAAATGTCCAATCATATTGAGCATGTGGTCCGCAACTGAGCCCCCTTCTGTCATCTTACACTCAAAAAGTGCCATTAAGACATTGTACCTTTCTTGCTTTGTGAGATAATGGTTCAGGTTCCGAAGATGTGTCACCATCTTAAGTATTCCAATATCTTCTCATTGTTCATGAAACTCATAGTTCATGTAGCTAAGCATAATGTGCTTTTTGTCTAAGGCATCATTGGCATGCTTCCAGTAAGCATCAACTTCATACCTAGGTGCATCGGGAGAAGGTATTTTTGGCACTAGTGTTTCTAGGACAAAGAGGTTGAACTCTTCATTAAGTTTCTCCTTCCCAAGGACCAATTCTAGCGATGATTTAATTTCCATTTGATTCTACAATAGAAAATTTTGCATTTTGTCAAAAACATTATGATTTGATTTGATTTGTAAAATATTTTCTGATATTTAATTAGGAATTCAATTAATTATTGCTTCCACTATTTTTCTAAAATTGATAGCCCTCACATATTTGGAAGATTGCACCATACAACTTTCTAGTGATCCAAGATCCAAAACAATTCAACTATTACCCAACCAATGCTAGCTTCCATAGTCAATTATTAAGGTTGGCAACTTTTCCCAATTGCATCATATGCAATTCTTGGATAGATGTTATGCACAACTCTTTTCCACAGTCATCTACACACCTCTGGTGCTTATTTACATTAAGGACACATAGTTATGTCTGACTCAAAAGCCAACACAATAATAATGCACCCCACTTCGCATGCGCACATTATTTCTATCACACTTCTACGAGATAGACAACGCACCACCCTTAGGGTGCCAACTCTTAGTCGATCAAGATTTTCAAGTGTGTTGCTTATGGAAAGCATCTAAGATTTACTATATTATTTGAGGGAGTTTGTATTTATAAATACATAAACATTATCTAATCACCACATATATAGTACACATCATATACATGCTACATCCCACTTCGAAAACATGCAATAAACAAAAGTGATGGTTATGGTCATTCTAATGTAGTTCCTTGGAGACATAAGGAATTACAACAACCTAGGGTCTACATCTCATGCAAAAATCTATTGTTAATAAAGATATGTTCTTGTAATATGGGTTGATCGGTTCAACCCTTGAACCGATCGGCTCATCTCTTTGCCAGTCAGTTGGTTGCCTCCGCAATCATCTGGACTATGGTGCACAACCTTCTAGATCCTCTATTGGATCAGTTTTCCTTGGTCTTCCTTGGTCCTCATATTCTTCATTGTAACAAGAATTTAAAATATCCTACTATTACATGATTTATAGAGAAGCCTTGTGTTACATTTGAGGGGAGTAAAGGTAGGAGAGAATAATAATTTTACAATTGGAAGATAAGATAGAGGCTCCATATGCAAACCGATATAGAACAATAAATAAACACACAATCACCATTCATAGATAATTACCAATTTTATTGTCCATAACCATGCTACACATCCACCATCAAAACTCTCTTTTAGGGCGAGGTGTGAAAATTGCATATATATATATATATATATATATATATATATATATATATATATATATATATATATATATATGGTAGTTGATCAGAAATTAATATTCGCATCATATGAAATAAATAAATGATAAAACCAACAATTTGATCATATCAATAATCCTAAAATATAGTAAATTGACGTGGCTCGGATATCACTATAGGGAAATATGACATCAGGTAGTTAGTGGAAACAAAACAAATTAATTACCGTATTCCCCATTAACCTAGTGGATCACGTCAATAACTATATAATGGAAAGGATGGTTTCAAGGATATACTTGGTCCCAGAGCAAGTCCAATGACAATCTCGTCATCATTGTAGTTGTGCAACTATCTCCTAGTTGCACTAAGATGACGTCTGAAGAAGCTCCTAGTCTTCACCATGGATAGCAGGCTGACATTATACTCCTAGAAGTAGGCAACAACCTCCACACCTCTATGGAAGTCCACGTGAACCTCCTAGAACTCTTGTTGTCCTACTAGAATGGATAAGAAGGATTTGTCCCTCCCGTTGGTGTACTAGTCACCAACTTGCTCTCCCACAATTGTTCTTCCTTACTATCCCTCCCTTTAATGGGTAGGACTTGCACAAACTCTCTATGGGTTGCCACAAATATAGAGGACAACAATTTTCAGAGGCAAATGAGTTTTGTCTCTAGTAAGCCCCCAATAACCTTTTACTTATTTGAGGGGTTAGGGTTAGGGTTCCTAGTCTTTGTGGGAGTGGAAGAGATCAAAATTTCATAAATTTTCACAACCTTTGACAGGTAAAATGATCACTTAACTAGTTAACCGATCAGTTGGAATGTGAGCCAATCGGTTCACCCAGTGAACCGACCATCTAAACATTTTCTCGATTGCAATTTTATTGGAAATTCTAATTCAATTAATGCATAACATGGTGTCAGAGCTAATCCTTGATGTGATTGAATTACACATCTGAACTGGGTGATTCACTCATGAACGGGTCATCTCACGACCATGAGCCGATCGACTCATGTAGTGAACCAGTCGGTTCAACCCTGATTCATCTGAAATTCAGCCAATGCAATATCCAATCAACCTAACACTCCAACTAGTCATTTCATCACATGAACCGGTTGGTTGGGAGTTCAGTCAGTTGATTTCTTGATTGAATTGAATACCTAAACACTTTGCAATCAAATAAATTAACATTCATGATTAAACTCTTCTTCTAGGTGTATCCTATTTTTGTGACCCTATAGGTCCCATATTATGTTGGTAGTGAATGTACATAACCAATTATGACATCACAAGCAAAGAGTGGTGCCTAGTCACACATCATTTTCACCCAAGTAAATGGAAGTTGACTTCAACCTACAATTTGTGTTTGGTGTTGTAGTGTTTGTATAGTTCCTTTGTCTCTGATATCCATATTGAACTCAAGGCATGGAGCAGTCATCCTCTTCAACATTCAATCTCTATTCCTTTCTATAGCAGACTGTCTGACATATATGTAATCTCAATATCACATATCAACTAACATGTGCATGGCCATGCTTTTCTTAGTCTCACTAATCAAGTGGCCAGGATTTTATACTCCCATAGGAGATACAAATCCCATCTACATCACTCACAGTGCACCTAATCACCACCTTTATGGAAACCCTTATTTAGGATCATAGTAGATGATGTCAAAGTATACCGAACAACATGTGATGAGTGACTTAAAGTCTAAGAACTGCAATCACCACAAAAACTATGAGAACTAACTTTTAGTACCATTGTCATGGTTTCTATGTGTCATTCTCATGGTGGGTTTGTCTGATACACTGCTCTTTAATAACTATTTATGTGATTGGTTTCATATCACATATCATGACTAATGAGATTTTGTCATCAACCAACACACACTCTAGTCTTATGTGTTATTGTTGTCTATCAATCTTCCACAATAACACCTGACTAGGGACTTAACAAGAATGTATATTCTCTTAAAATCTGTATGATCTCATTTTCAAGTCACATACTTGAAGAAATACATGATTGAGTAATATCATTCTCTAGACATTTATTATGTTACCTCATCATCTCATAATTGAATAAAATAGAATAAATTAGAAGCATGCCTTTATTATTAATCAAATCATCTACAAGTTATGCCATCACAATCATAATATGATTGTCTCTCTGGGCATACATACCAACACATGGTATTCTAGGTACCATAGTATCTGATAGAGGCCCACAATTTACGAGTCAATTTTGGGAACATCTACAAGAAGCCATGGGGACACATTTGAGGTTTAGTCTAGATTTCCACCCACAAACAAATGTTAGTCTAAAGGGACCATACAGGCTTTGGAAGATATTTTGAGGGCATGCATTTTGCAGTTTCTTGGTGGTTGGGATGTGCATTTGAGCTTGATAGAGTTTTCCAACAATAACAATTATCAGAGAAGTATCAAAATGGCACCTTATGAGGCCTTATAAAGGAGATATTGTCAGTCACCACTTTGTTGGTATGAGATAGGTGAGTGTCAGCTTTTGGGTCCTGAGCTAGTACAACGGACTACAAAGAAGATTAAGATGATACAACAACAATTGAAACAATCTTAAGATAAACAGAAGTCGTATGCCGACGACTACCATAGGTTGTTGGATCTCCATGTTGGACATTGTATGTACCTTAAGGTTTCCCCATGGAAAGGCATTTTGAGGTTTGGCAAAAAGGGTAAGTCAGCTCTGAGGTATATGAAACCATGCCCTATCTTGGTACGTGTTGGGAAGGTGGCATACAAGGTCAAGTTATTGTCAGAGTTACAAAGGTTCATCTTGTCTTCCATGTGCCTATGTTGAGGAAGTGCCATTTAAATATAGAGCAGGTGTTGCAGCCAGTGGTGTAATATCCCTGACCAGGGTTAAGTCTTAATCCTAGAGGTTTTGTTTAAGTAAGTCATTTCGATTCTTGTCTTTATATTTTCAAAAGTAATTAATACTAAAGGAGAGCTTATGTTTCAATTTTGGTTCTATTTGAATAATGTTGAAACAATGTTTTACCTATTTTGGACTAAAGTGCAATTTACCCAATTTAAGGGGTTATCTTGAAAATTTTACATGATAAATGTTACTCAAGTGTTATAACATCATAATAATGAGAATGATGATGAGGTATAGCTTCCACAAGTCTAAGTTCCAAGAAGGAGCTTGTTTGAATAATGCTTATGCACTGAATGCTAGTTTTAGTGTAATTTGCAAATTACCCAAAATCTAGGGTTGAACATGTAAAATACCACTTTAAAAGTGTCCCTATGTAAAATACCACTTTAGAGGAAAGAAAAAGAAAGGGGCATCTTGTTTGAATCATATTTGAGGAGAGATAATCTTGATAATAAAATAATCAAGAAATAAGCATAAATGAAACCCTAATTTATTTTGTAGCAAAAATAAATATATTAATTGAAATGCCCATCAACTAAAAAGGTTGTGGCTGAAATCCTATAATGCAAAGACGTCCAAATTCCTTGAGTTGCACTGAAATATCCTAAGTAGGTGAAGAAACCCACTCACATTTGTTAATTAAAAAGTAATGCCCACTAAAAATGGATAATAGTATTATATTAATTAAGGTGCTTAAGTGGTTTCTTTTAATTCAAGGATAAATGAGAGGATATTGAAGGAAAAGGGAGATGTCTTTGAAGGCAAGGAAGGGATGGGGCATGGGGCAAGAAAGTGGATGAATTTTATTCTACTTTCTCTCTCCTAGAAAATCAATTACATATATTCAATTTTCTCCATACTTAAAAGGTTATTTTGCAAACCACTTTCTTCCCTTTGCTTTGCTTATACACTACAAGAAACTATAACAATAACGATGGAAAATGTTTGTCGTAATTGGGAAAAAATTGGTCGTTATATCTATTAAGGATGGAAAAAATTAGTCGTCGCGTGTCGTCGTTATTGGTCTTGCCGTTATTACCTGTGACGACAAAAAAATTCATTCCATCGTTAATATAAACAACGACAGAAAATTGATGTTATCGCTAATGGATATAACGTCAACTTAAACTGGTTGTCATAGTTGGTAATCACGACAACATATTTCTATCGTAAATACCAATAATGACAAATTTATAAGTACTCTCATCAAGGTTTATTGGGATAAAAAACTCTGTCGTAAATAGTTATAACGATACATAATATTTTATATAATTTAGAAAATTGATGTATGATATATTATATAACATTATTTCTTAACAATATCCATCCAATGTACACAATTGAACAAATCATGGAAAATTCACAAACTCTTTCCTTTATTGTATTGAACAAAATTTTGATGTACATATTGGAGGGCGTGAGCCTTTACCACCTTGAACAAATTACCAAATACAATATAAAAATGAACTTCATTTGTTACTATACAACTTATACAATTATAGATCATGTCCATATCTAAACTCTCATGCCTAGGTTGCACCCTGTGCGCAAGTCACTACAATAAACCATAGATAATTAAGCTAACACGCCAGCAGGTCGGCCCAAAAGCAAACAGCAAATGAAGCATAGATAATTAAGCTAACACGCTAGCAGGTTGGCCCAAAAGCAAACAACAAACGCTAGCTCCAACAACAGACATCATCAGAAAAAAAATGCAGATCCTCCCAGAAGCAAGCAAGCTATCAACTTCTTCACAGAAGATGGAAAAAGGCGAGCAACCACCAAATAAACCACCTTTCAAAAAACCTTGCTGCCAAAACGACCAGGAGAAGGATAGGACAGACCAAAAGCATATAACCAGCCCATAAAACTCCAAAGAAAATAGCCATCAGCAATGCACCATCAACGAAACAGTTGGGAGAGGGGAGCCTCACAATCCAGAGGATGGATACTCAACCTTCACCAATAAGATCATCTCAAACAGCAGCTAGAACACAGCAGCCAGAAAACAACCACCTCTCCAGGCTATAGACAACCAAACGGATAAAGCCAGAGAGACTCTATGGCAGGTGGATCGCCACCTTCACCCCCCGAGTCATCAAGAGAAGAACAACATAACCGAACCACCTAATAGCAGCACTTGAAAGCAGCAGCTTGCATCAGCTATACTCATCCCCAACTATTGCCTGCATCATTAAGAGTGAAATCATTAAATAAAGGGGTAATCGTTGTGACAAATAGGAGAGAAATAAACTAATCAATAGATTTATAAATCAAAAACGTTTAGATAAATCCACATTGAGAACAACAATATTCATGAAACAGCCAAAAATAAGACCAATCAGACAATGTAGTAACTTTAAGACACAGCAGCCATAAAGCAAAGTCAGGATGACATTTCAGCAACAAAACCAAATAGGGTGACTAGGATTCAAATCAATGGTAATACCAAGAAACTCAACCTGTTGATAGAAAAAGTTCAACCTATATATTCAGAAATACTACTGAAATTCATCACAAAAATTCTCAATCTGCTGCCACAAAATCACACATTGAATCATAAGAATTGATAGTTCTCAATCTGGACTTCAAACGAAATAGAAATAATTTATCATAAGACAAAAGAGAGACATACATGGATTTAATTACCCCATCTTAGACGGACAAAGAAGGAAAATACCAAGCCCCACCATATGAGTAACATGGTAGATAAGAACGGCAATATAACAAATAAGCAACCAAACTGAAAAACAATATCTGCATTCTATCTAAATTTGCTTAAACAAAATTACCAATAAAAGAAGTTTAGAGAGCAATTTGTGAACAATCAATAATATGGCAAAAATTTAGAGCATTAATAGTTGTCACTCCGCAAAGATTTAAGTGTTTTTAATTTGATGCCTACAACTCTTTTCTAACACCTTGTATCAACATGACAGACCACACACATCAGCAGAATACAAGAGTAATAGATAAAATTCTCTACGGAATCAACCTACAAACTGTTGAAGGAGGATGGGCATGGAAGAAGGGCGGGCTGCTGGGAGAGGTTGTGGCAGGGAAGATGCCCGAAAAAAGTCAAGTTGTTCTTCTGGCTGGCGCATATCCTTACGAACTCGAGAAGACAACACCACCACCTCACTACTGATTCCTTATGCCTCAGATGTTTGAAGGAGGAGGAGTCATCCTTACATGCGCTTCGTGACTGCCCAGCGGCTAAGGAAGTGTGGCATAACAACAGAATAGAAGAGGACATACCAAATTTCTTCACAGGGAATCTGGAGACCTGGATGAGACGGTGTTTGAAGACAGATTAATGAGAGGATATCTTAGGGGAGGAACTCCATTAATCACCTGTTGCACCATGTTTCTGAATCTTAAAAGATCAAGAGATGTTGAATTTGCACAACAACCCTATTATATATAGACTTCCACATCATCTATCATGACATACACATTTCTTGAGGAAATTAAGATTCCCAATCCTGATCACCAGTGGAAAGCAAAGATCTGCAGTCTGAGCATGGGATGTTGCAAGTCACATGATGGGTTTATGCCTTCAATAAATCTAACTCTACAAGAGACAAGAAGACTCCAAAATGAAGATCTATAAGTTTGTATAATAGGATTTGACTCTCAAATCTAGATTCCAAGTCAAAATTTTAAATTCTTAGAATGTCACAAAACCAAACCGTGCTGAAATTACACTAATACATAAATTTCTTGAAGAAATGAAGCTACAACATGTAGATATAAATGAGCATAAAAATTTGAACATGTCTACTTCTTTAGCGTCTTCTTCAACCATCATGACGAATTCTAGGCAAAATACCAATGATCAGAAGAAGAAGATCATGAGGATTGAAACTTTGCTCACATCAAGATGAATGATGTTGGTAGACCATATGTGGCATGAAGAGAAGTTGTTAGACTACACCTCCATGCCAAAAGCAGCATCCTAGTGACTAGTTGAATACACCCTAACAGTAGTAGATGGATCCACTATAACCACCTACCCTTGCGGTTCTAGAGTGAATACTAGATCCTCCATGGAAAAATCACTCATGCCTACATTAGGATTACACTAGACTCCCTAGAAATCCTAACTCTATCCATATATTGGTGGTATACTTAAGAAAAGGAGTCTCTGACACTGCTCATATTAGCATACTGATCTTGAAAGGACAAGGTCCAACCATGATCCATCTAGACAAACCTCCAATTTCTAAGTCACAATAAGATTGCAATCATGAAAAGTCATAAAAACTAGGCAACCATAGGTGAAGAGGGAGGAGTCTCAGGATGAAGATCTTACATAGGAGGAGGTGGACATAACAACTCATATCCATATTTGGTTTTCTCCTTAGAGGAACCATAATCAATCACTTGTGAACAACATATGCCAAACTATTATGGTCAAGCAAACACATCAGAATAGAAGATAAAACCTTACTAGAGGAGCACATGCCAGATGATAATATGCCTCTTGTGAGAATGACAATGGCTTACCATTTCAATAACACCACTCAAGATACACAGAATATTCTACTTTTCATCCTATTATCTCATGTGCATATTGATTGATCTCGATGCCTAAAGAAACCAATCTATAAAAGGGTCAAAAGGAAGGTATTAACCATCATTCAGGTGATGAGTAGCAAACTTGACCATGTGCAAGACATCCCCATAGGGTGGCTCAAACTGGACCCTACATGCATGCAAAGACAAAGTAGAAAATTTGGCAACACATGATGTACTCACCTCTCTGAGTTAAAACCTAGAGAAAATCTTGAATCTAATCTAGAAAGCACCAAACAAACATGGAGACAACTAAAGCGCATCCATATGAATTAGATAGTACCATAGAAAAGTTCTATGCATACCTATCAAGACATCATCATCTATATCTTGCCTCTCCATTTCTTGTAAGATGCCATGTTGTCGTGTCTAGATCAATGATTATAGGTGAGTAGATTAGCATATAGATAACCTCATGTGCCACTCAATGTGACAACTCTATTGAGATAGGAATTCTCATATCCCCAAATATACAAGGAGAATATTAGTTAAATAGGTCACAATAAATATTTTAATATAAGAAACAAAATAAAGAAAAATGCATACCTCAATCAAGCCCACAAAGCCACTACAACTCTTGGTATCCCTGAAAATTATGTTCATGGAGAAATCATCAAAAAGGCATCTCCTCAGATGCATCAATGGGTGGGTGTATACATCTCCATACCAATTAAGAGAAGGAACTACCTCCATGTCAAGTAGATTGATGAACCAACCAATCTCTTCTACATTCCCAGCATTCCTACCAAAAAGGTAACTAGTAACTAGCACAAAAAGAAATGACCTAACTCACAAGGCAAATAGAAAAGGATGACTACCACCTCATAGTTTCCTATTCATACGAATAATTTCTGTGTAGATTGAAATTGAAGAGTGATAGTCAATATGTTTCACTTGGTAAACATGTTTTAGGGTCTCATAGTTCTCCAAATAAAGGATGCACCACAACATCCAACTGGACATAGGAAAATGGATGGAAAGGTTTTCATTAGATCAGTCTTAAAACCAATCAGGACTAGCCATTAAAAATATTAACAATTTTAATAAGCATATTCAAGTATCTATTTGTTCTTTAAAATTATGATAAATAAAATTTAATCTAGGCATATACTCACGGGCGTACAACAGACACTTTGGAAGCATTGAAGAAGTCAGGAACAGATCCACAACTTAAAGGGGGCATGAACTTGTGGAAGACCTGAAAATGAATGATAACATGCATGTGAGATGAAATTGTGAAGGATGATGAAACATCAGATTGTCGAGGTAGGGTATTATCACCTTAGGTTATATATTTCTCTCTACTCTGAGAAAATTCTCCATGAAATTTTGGTTCAGGCACTTGATCTTTTTTGTTGTTGGTCTTCCACTCAACCACTCACATACCAAGCAATATAACCTGATTTTAGAGTTGTAACTTTGCTTTTAGCATGACCTCTGCTTTGAACTCCTATAATCCCAACACGAAGGTCTTGGATAGCTTGTTTGTCAGGTGCAATGGGAACCTAGTGCACATGAAAATGCATAGAAGTTATATTATAATGAAAACCTTGTCAAACACATTGGTCATTGGGAACATAACTTGCATTTCCATTTTTGTAGTCCAACAGCCTGCACACACTGGCAGGTCCAACAACCCAATGTTTCAGTAACTTGATTTTGTGCAGTAACTTTACTGTCAATATGACCTTTGGCTTGAACTCCTATAATCCCTGCATAAAGGTCTTGGATAGCTTGTTTGATAGGTACCAATGGGAATGTAATGCATATAACAATGCATAAAAGCTACATTGTAACACAAACCTTGTCAAACATATTGGACTTCACAACTTGTATCTGAGTTGTTGAGCCAAGGAAGCTGACATGTGGTGGGTTGTTGTCGTGGCATGTATCATTACACAAAATAGAAGTTAAGAATACAAGAATGATCAATTAAGACTAGAGTTATAAAATATTTAATATAAATAGACAAAATATAAATCCTGGGGTGATTTGTCTACCCTCTAGGAATAGCCAAAAGGACAAGTTGGGCTATTGATTTTAGATAGGGGAAAGATGGGTCATGCAAAATGATTTCTTAATAACATCTCTATATGCAATTCTCAATTGCAAATGTTGACATTGTCTTGGGAAGTAGCATAATGATTTATGGATTCTTAGTAACTTATATATGTGTATGTTGCATACCTCTTTCAGTTTATGTCCATCCTCTTTCTCCATTCTTCTTTGTCCCTTATTCATTAAGAAAATACAAAAGAAAGCAGAGTTGAAAAATACTAGTAATTGTTTTCTAAGAAGGTAATAATATATAGATATGGAACCCATCCTCTTATAATTTAATATAACACTCTGCTTGACTTTTCACTTAAGTCATTGATCCACTCTCAATATTGCTTTTTGTTCCATTTCATGTGGATCCATGGAACATTGTTAACACATTATTACATATGATTGAAAAGAATGACAAATGCTAAATGATAACAACCCCTCATGGGTTACATACAACCAATTTGTAATCAAAGTGACACAACCACATTCATACTATGGCATTAGCTTAACCACAATCTAAACATCACTATCATTGGCCACCTCCCACGGGACCAAGTGTGGGGCCTACAAACCAACATATACAGAAAATAAACCAGTGTTATACTTATAAAAGATATGATTGATTTTCTCAATGAAACTTCACCAAACCAGTCTAGTAAATTAGCTACATCACAACTGAGCAACATGAAATATAAGAAAAGGTGGAGAATGTCTAGAACAATAACATATAAACAGCAACGAAATATAAATATTAACAAGCTCTTCCTTCATAGCCTAATATGTTCCAGCTTAACCATATGATGGGATCCAAATGGTTAATAGAATTGGAGACTCCAATTCCTACAAGATAAAACAATAAAGCAGTTAGTTTCATTTCACCAATAGATATGTGTAATAGAAAACTATGATATGCAAATATATATACTATAAATAATACAATGGCAACAAGAAACATCGTCAATTGGTGAACTGACCTCATAACTAATTCGAGGTATCATCATCTGAAATAACCAGAGAAAAGGCACAACCATCATCATCCTCACTAAAAATCCAAAAGTTCCTGAAATTTTTGATTGCTGATTATCCTATATAGTGCATTTTCCACATTTTCCAAACGTTTTTGTGTGGCACGCTTTCCATCTTCAACTATTTTAAGAGCTTTCTCTTGTACTTTCAAAGCTTCCTCCTTGTCTTTCAATGCTTGGTCTTTTGCTTTGAGTTCATCAAGTAAGGCATTCTTTGTTTTGTATGGTCCTCTAACATCTCTTGGATTTACACCTCCACCATAACAAGATATGTATTTCTTTGTCTTTGATTCTCCATACACTTTTTCGGCGACCTCAACGGGGCGAAGGGATGGCTCTACTTGTTGGATGGTTATGATTTTTTCCTGAATCAACAATTTATGTTAGTAACTAATGGACCGAAAATAGATATTTTTTTCTTACTTACATGAACTTGAGATGACTCCATAGTAGCTAAGGTATCACCCTTCTTGTGGCTTTCAAAGTACATTGTTCCGAAGTCAGGTGGGTTCCCATCTTTTCCTCCCTATAGTACAACAAAAAAGTTATATGCATACCTAGAGACAAAGTATAGCATAAAGAGAAAAATAAAAAACCTTCTGCCATGATATTTCTCTAAGAGGCATGCTACCAGTGCGATGAAGTAACTTATTGTTCAACCCTTCTCTGTTTATGGAGTTTCTCTTACTCGATGCCTGCATTTAGTATAATGTGCATATCGATAGAAGAAAAAAAAGAAATATAAGAACAAATAATTTGAATTGATGTAAAGTTTTATAATAAAAAGGTCACCATAAACTTTTCACTGTGAAAAATCTCTTTCACAAGCCATTCCCAATCACTATCAACTTCAATTGCCATAGGTTTCTTTGATAGTTGTTGTTGCATGTCCAGCCCCTTGACAGTTTGATGCATTGATGCCCTCCACTTTATCCATAATTCTTTCAAGTGTTTTAAAGTGTGAGCTTTGTGTTCCTCCATGTGGTCATTTGAGAATTTATCCTAATACATGTTTAATTACACGAGAACATCAATGCATCATGGATGTTTGTCAAATGATTATAACAATAAAGTGTAGAAGATATTACCATAACTGCAGCCCACATGTGATCTTTTTGTCTGTCTGTAACTTCATTCCAAGAATGCACTTTGATTGGACAAATATTCCGATCACGAACAATCCTTCCCAAGTGTCTACTCCACACCTTATGTTTTTTTCCAACAGGGCGACCTTGATAGAATGTGACATCTATCTTGGCACCTCCTCTTAGTCTAGCCACTTTTTTACATTTGTTACGTCCTCGACGTCTGACTGACGTTTCAGTGGCACTGGCTATATTCAGTAATAAAAAATAAATAAAACAAGTTAAGGAATGTCTGACTCAAGCCCTTGAATCTACTTATTATGAATAAAGGAAAGCGAACCTACACATTGAAATATCATTGATGACATTAGTGGACATCAGTTTGGTCTCCACGTTCTGTTCTGGTTCAATAGGAACTTCTTCAAGAGGTGTAGGATCAGCTTCAGTTCGTGGGGAAGGAACATTTTTAGTTGGAGGAGCATCACAGTCTTGTGGTGGAGAAACATTTTCAGTTGGTGGAGGAGTAATTCTTTTTGACATGGGAGCCATTCTAGATTAATCATGAATATTGCTTTGTTTGGAAGTCAAGTTGTTCAAAAAGGATAAATGATTATCACATGACTCCATGTAACCACGGCTTTTGCTACCTCCTATATGATTCAACAAGCGACTCTTAATTTGTAATCCATGATTACGTCCTTTCCCAATTACTACTAATTGTTGTGGTGAGATGAACTTCTTAGCATTGGACTTAGCCATTGGATCTTTCCCATTTCTTGATGTGCTAGCAGCCAACTTCCTATAAAACCGTCAAGCTAGTTGTCAATATAATTGCTTGCATAAATCAGTATAAATGAAATTATAATTGCATACAATGTAACAAGGAATAATAGAAGGGAGGTCCAGGAAGTGTGGGATACTACTCTCTATGATTCAGAGAGCATGTATAGATAGTTGTTTTGTTCTGTACAATTCTCTTTTTTTGTTTTTTTTTTCTTTTCTGTTTTGTACATATTTTTACATAGTTTCAATAAAGAGGAGCAAGCTGGTTACCACAAAAAAAACATTGTAATGAGATACGAAAAAAATAAGTTTGACTATTATAATTGTTACACATTTAGAAGTACTTAAAGAGGAATAGTAATCTAGTTAACATTATGAAATAAGCATTGGATCATCATGTGCATCATTTGTATCATCAACTAGCTCCAACTTGTCCCCTGGATCGATCTTTGTCACAATATGCCACCCCTTATTAATCTGATCATTCGCATAAAAAACTTGAGATGCTTGAGTTGCTAATATAAATGGCTCAACAGTTTTCCAAATACGCTTGCAATCAACACTCGTGAATCCATACGCATCAGTCTATACTCCTTTAGCAACATCAAACCAATCACATAGAAATAATACCACTCTCTTACTGCCCAAATATTGCAATTCTATAATCTCAGTCAGTTGTGCGTAGTAATCTCTGCTAATTCCACTACCATCATCACCAACCACAGTTACCCCACTGCATTGTGACCTTGATCTTTCATCATGAGACTTAGTATGGAACCGATAACCATTCACTATATAGCCATAAAAACATTTCACGCATTTGAGTGGACCACGTGATAATGAAAGCAACTCATCTGTCTTCTTGCTTTTATCATTCACATGTTGATCTCCTATCTAAAAAAAGATAGTTAGTAGAAAAAATAAATCAAATTAGTGTGTATACAAAACCATATTGAACAAATCAGACCAACTTACTTTCATCTTAAACCATTCTATGAAATCCTCATTTAAATCCTTAATAGATATTTGATCTGGATCAACTCCTTGAGCTTGATAATATTCTCTAGAATAAATTGAAAATGCATGTGATGAAGTTAGTAAACAAAATATAAAATCTATCAGCTAATGGCTCAGCTACACAATTCAAGAATCACGTACTCAATGAACGGCTTAACTTCCTCACAATTGTTTAAGATGTATATGTGAGCTTTCTCCCACTCAACTGCATCAAGGTCCCTTGTTGTTCCACATCCTAATCCTCTTCCCTTGTATGAAAATACAGATAATGTTGCACATTCATTGACATAATCATCATAGTTTCTATCAAGACGATTGAACCTTGTCTCTACAGTATGCAAATATTTGGAACAAAGATTCATGCATTCTTCTGCTATAAAGCCTTCTTCTATGGAACCCTCTGGACAACTTCTGTTTCGAATATAGGACTTCAATGTGTACAAATATCTCTCTATCGGATACATCCAATGATCATGAACGAGCCCACACAACATAGCCTCATGTGATAAATGAATAGGCAAATGTAGCATCACATCAAAAAATGATGGTGGGAAAATTTTGCTCCAACTTACAAAGTGTAATTGCAATTTGAGCTTCAATTTGCTTCAGATCCCCCATATCTAAACATTTGTTTCCCAAAACCTTGAAGAAATGCGACAACTCAATAAGTGGTTCGTAAACATCCTTAGGAACAAGGCCACACAATGCAAGAGGGAGTATGTGGTGTAACAAAATATGATGATCATGACTCTTCAATCCTGAAAGTTTGTTTTCTTTAAGATTCACACACTGGGAAATGTTTGAAGAAAAACCATCTGGTACCTTTAGATCCTTCAAAAATCTTAAAAACCTACGTTTTCCGTCTACATATAATGTGAATGATGCATCAGGCAGCACTGTTTTCCCTCCAATTATCATTGGGTGCAACTCTTGCCTAATATTCATTGCTTGCAAATCTAGACGAGAGTTTTAGTTTTCCTTTGTCTTATTCTTCACATTCATAAGAGTTCCAAGAATACTATCACATATGTTTTTCTCAATGTGCATCACATCTAAAGTATGTCGTATCAATAGATCTTTCCAGTATGGAAGCTTAAAGAAAATGCTTTTCTTGTTCCAATTATCCCCTCTGCTATTATGAGATACCTTTTTTGAACATTTGCTAAGAATATTCCCTTCCAAACTTTGCACTTGAATGAGGACATCATCACCACTTAGTGGTGTAGAGGGTGTGCCCTTCTCGATCATGCCATCAAATGCAGATTTATTCTTTCTCCACCGATGATCCAAAGGAAAATAACGCCTATGACCCATAAAGCATTCCTTTCTACCATTATTAGCCTAATCGAATGAGTACCCTTATGGCTACATGGGCAAGCAAGTTTTCCCTTGGTACTCCATCCAGATAAAATCCCATATGCAGGAAAATCATTGATGGTCCACAACACAGCAGCACGAAGATTAAAATTTTGATGTGTAGTTACATCAAATGTTTGTATGCCATTATTCCAAAGCTCCAATAATTCATCTATTAATGGTTGCAAATAAACATCAATACAATTACCTGGACCATCAGGACCTGGAATCAGCATGGACAAAATGAGATTTGTTTGCTTCATGCACATCCAAGGAGGCAAGTTGTACGGAATAAGAATAATGGGCCAAGTGCTATATGATGACCTACAATTGTTGAATGGTTGAAAACCATCACTAGCAAGGCCTAGTCTGACATTCCTGGGCTCTGCAGAAAAAGTACCATGAAGCTCATTCAACTTTTTCCATGCCAAGGAATCAGCCGGATGATGTAAATTCCCATCATCTTCTTTATCGTGATGCCACCTCATTAGTGAAGATGTTTTTGAGGACTTAAACAACTTTTGAAGGCGGGGCTTTAGTGGGAAGTAACACAAGATCTTTGCTGGTACTGTCTTGCCATTTGCTTTTAATTTCTCTTCCCATTGTGCTTGTCATACTTCCATCTTGAAGTATTGCAAATTTTGCATTTATCAAGGCCACGGTCTTCCTTCCTGAACAACATACAATCATTCACACATGCATCTATCTTGTCATATGAGCAAACAAGATCTTTAATTGTCTTCTTTGCTTCATAATAAGAGGTAGGTAAGGTTGAATCACCTGGGAATAGTTCATCTTTCAATAATTCAAGTAGCAATGTGAAAGAATGATTACTCCATTTTCCAAGGCTCTTGAGATGAAGCAATTTTACCAAGGCAGATAATTTTGACCCCTTTGATCCCTTATAGAGAGGTTGATTGAGGTCGTCCAGCAACCTAAAAAACCTTTTAGCCTCAGTATTAGGTTCCTCTTCATGATCATCGTGGTTGGAATTTCCCATTCCACCATCATTCCTATCAAAATTATGTGAACTAGGGTGCATTTCTTCAAGAAGATCTAGCATCTCATCATCATCTACATCATTATCCCCTTCATCGTTATTGACTAAAGTATCTGAATCAGACTCACTTTCATTTCCCATCTCACCATGATGATACGAAAGAGTATAACTACTCAAAATACCATAAACCATCAAGTGTGTTTTCACCACATCACGTGGGATAGAAGAAGTATTAACACAACGAACACACGGACATCTGATTTTATCTGCACCAATTTTTTGACATGCATAGGTAAGAAACTCTTCAACACCGATTTCATATGATGGATCATCAAGCCTATCATCAACAAGTCTGATCCATTCCTTATCCGGTGCCATTTTCTACAAAGAAGAATTCATGTTATTGTTTACAAGCCACATAATACAATTATTTCTTGTTGGTGATAAATATAAGATTTCTTTCTCTTATTGGTTACCTTTATAAAAAAAAGATCAAGATGTATAGCATGCAGCTCTATGCCCGAGTCCTTTGGGCATCTATACATTCAATGTTTAGCACTTGGGTTATGCAACACCTTGAAAAGTAATAAGGAAGTTAAGATAGGGTATACACATTTATATCATGCGACCATGATGCAGGAAGTAAAAATAGTTTTCCAATTTCATTGTTGCAGACCATGATGCATGAAGTAAAAAGTCATATCATTCACTATTGCATAGAGGAGTGTGACTTGTTTTATATCCACTCACATCATGTTTTTTGTGAGGTATGACGGAGGATTTATCAGGGGAAAGGGTTGAACATAAACAAAGTTAGAGGACAAAGTGCAAGAAGACACCACCAATGCAATCCCTTCTTAGTCCCCCCCTCCGGCGTCTTCCCTACCCCCTTCTATGCACTCTCTGCCTAGAAAGAGACAGGTGGCCCAACTTGACACACCATGATAGCTCTTAGAGGATGAAGAGCAAGAAGACACCACCAATACAATCCTTCCTCCCTTTCTCTCTTTTCCTGCCCATGTTATATAATACATCGATATCAGCTTGGTAACAATTATTTTCCTTAAGTTGTATGACCCTTTCATGTAGCAAACTCCTAGATTCATTTCTCAGGGATAGTCTCACAAAGTTTGTAGACTACATTGAGCTGTCTAGCTATGGTCTCAAACAAAGTGCTCGTGCTTAGTTTGACAAATTGATATCCTTTTTAAGACATGATTGTGACGCTCCCACTCTAATCACATGCTCTTTGATAAAACTAGTGAATCTGTTATTGTTGTTCTACTTTTAAACATTTATGACCATCTCGTATCAGAGTGATGTCGGCATTCAAACAAGTATTCATGCAAGCATTTTGTTACAAAACGCCTTGGAATATTATGATATTTTTCTAGGCATTAGAGTCACCTGTAGTGCATCTATATTCGGCCTATCCAATGTTCTTATTCTTCTCAGTGGTACTGGTATACTTGGGATCATATGGACAAAAACACCTTTTAGCACCATTATTCCCTAGGAAGGTGATTCCTCTCTGGCCTTCCCAAATAGGAAAAGATTATGCATGACACTAGGTAAACTTTTCTATCTCATTGTGACTCGTTCTGATGTCATTAGGGTTGTGGTGTTGTTACCTTGATAGATCAAGTTTGTGTCATTGGAATGTTTTATACCACATTCTTCTGTATCTTAAAGCTGCCCTAGGAAACGATTGTACTATCCAAAGGATGGTCACTATAAAATCGCATGCTTCTATGTTGGAAGTAAGATAGACAGAAAACTAACATCTGGATTCTGTACCTTTGTTGGAGGCAATCTAGTCACATGGCGCAACAAAAAGTAGGCCATTTTTTCTAGGTCCAGTGCAAAGACTAAATATAGGGCAACGACACATTTTGCACATGAAACGACCTTGGTTTGAAGTCATGTTTGAACTTCCTAAAATCGATTTGCTCCTGCGCCTATGTATTGTGACAATGCTGCAACTATATTCATCTTCCAATCGAAGATTCCATGAAGAACCAAACATATTGAATTCAACTGTCACTTCATGCGAGAAGCCATGGATGCTAAGATGATCAACACCCTTTTCAAGAGATCAGAGTTGCAGATAGAAGATTGGCTTATCAAACCTGCGAGTAAATGGGTATTTTCTACTGTAGTTGACAATCTTGGCTTTCCTGATATCTATGCCTAGCTTGAGGGGAGGGGGTGTTAGAGTGTTGATGGGTCCTCTGTTTAGTCCCACATTGGGGAGTATGAGAGCGCTACCCTGTCTACACTCCTATCTATACACTGCTTGTAAGCACCAGTCAATATACTAAATATAATCCCAGTTAGCATTGTCCAATCCTCTACATATATCTATTTTAGTAGGGGCCAAAAGGATAATGACTTGAAAGGAAATGGAGACCACAGAATAACCAAAATAGAGGGTCCATTACTTGAACGATGCTTACTGGTTAAGTATTAACAGATGCAATTGAGTAGGGGGAAGAGGCGATGAAGTCAAATAATTGGAAGATATATAGGTGGATGTCACACGACTCACACCTACCCTATCATGCTAGTGAGGAGTTTCAATCATCAAGATTGAGAAAGGAATATGTATGGTTAATAAAGACAAATAGAGGAAGTCGACACATTCAGAGATCATTATTGATGCTGATGTCAATCAGTAGATACCTTTTTATATGTCTGCATGTTTTCCTTCATTTTAGGGGATTCATTTGATCCTTTGGAGTATTTTGTTTGACAGCAAGAGATAGTTTCAAATACTTCAATTTGCTTCCTGAATTGAATTGCATGCATGCTCAACGATAACTGTGAATATGTGAACTTTACATTCTTCACTTTCAATGAGTTTGTGTTTTCTATGACCAGGCAAGCATGGGCGAGTTGAAACAAGTTCTTTCTGATAGTAGCAGTACTGTTAGCCTCAAGCCTCTGGCCAAGTCAATTAAAGATCTTAGCAGGGCTGCAAAGAAAATAAATCTACAGCAGAAGGTATGGGTTATGCTAAGAAAACCACACACGATGAGTGAAGTTAAGAAACAAGAGTTAGTTATGACATTGTATTACATATTTTGGTTATTTTTTTAAAAATCCAGTTGTTGAAACTTCTGTACTTTTACTTGAATAGCCTATTAGAAAATTGAACTCATTGAACTTATATGTTGACTGCAAAACTGACGTAGTATATTTTTTTTAACAAAGCATCATTTTTTAGCCTTCACGTCTATGATGCGTATGTATCAAAACGACCTAAAAATCTGTATATAGGCTAATCATACGATATGTAAGGATATTAATTGTTGGGAACAGTTTGAAAATGCAAATTGAGTGTATGGCTATAGTGGTACACGAGTGGTAACTAGAAATGTCTCTATGCTTAATACTGTGAAAGATGACCTAAATATAACTTGGCAACATTTTAAGCATTCATGTTTCACTAGTTTGACTGGGACAGATATCACATTGTATGAAACTTGTTTCATTTTTTGACATATCGGCAAGTTGAATAGCTGAGTGTGGGAATGCCTCATTGTCTTTTTGTTTTTGTTTAAATACTCGGCAGCTGTCAAAGTTAGGTCGAGGTCTCACAGCTTGGTACTGGTTTTATGATAAGGTTTTGGGTCTGTGTCCTACACATGCAGGCCTCATGGTGCTGGATCTGCAGACCTTTTATTGCAGACTTCAAGATTATCTTTTGCTTGATTTATTGCAGGATCACCAAAGAGAGAACTGCCTACAAGCATGTCATTTTTTTGCTGCCGGTTGGGAATGAATATCATGCAACATGCCCATCCTTGCCAACTAAATCCATGGCAACAATATACTAGGAGCAACTGGACTCATGCTCCAATTCCCATATTTTTGGGTTTCCTACCTGGGCCCACACCTTAATGAAACCCACTAACAATATCTCATCTTGAAGAGAGAAACATGTAGTGTTAAAAGTATATGTCTAATTTACCATCTTGCACATGAAGACGCCAGCAATGATGGATGTGTATGGAAGCAATGAATCAGCAAGCAGAAATGTCTCTATGCTTAACTAGAAATGTCTCTATGCTTAATGAATAGTCAAATTAGTTGAAACCCCAAAGTCTATCCATATCAGGTTGTAATGTATGGGATTATCAATGAGAGTGTCAATTCATTTTAATCTCACTCATAGGCTAGTGTGACGAAATGTCAATTAAATTCTATACTAAAATTCAACACGTCCATAATAATATTCTAGTAAGGTAGATAAATTTCTTGGATCCATGCTGTAAACATCTAAAATACCAACATCTAAAGTAGAGTCCAAGCTCCCTAAGGTTACACTATCATCAGTTGTCAAACTATATATAGCAATATGAGATTTCAATGACAATGGTAGTTGATGAGAGGGTTACCTCACATGTTTTTTAATGTGTTGGAGGCTAGTGTTTGAAATGTTCATTGCATGCTCATGTGGAATTCAAAACAACTCTAATAACATTTTAAGAAGTAAAATTTAGTTAGATACCTGTTATGAACAATTCAAACACATACTTTTGAAGAAGACTCCAATGATCAAGTCCTTTGAATTCTCATATTTATCAATATCATATATGTAAAGATAGTGATTGTTAATGAGAGGGTAAGCTCTAAGAATATAGATAACCTTTAGAGGCCAGTGTTATGAAATGGCCATTACCTATTCCAATTGAATTCAAAACAACCATCATAACATTCTTTGAAGGTAGTGAATGCAGTTGGAGCCCTAGTATGAATATCTCATAAACCAACATTTGAAGCAAAGTCCAAGATCCCTATGGTTAGATTTTCACCACAACCTCATTCTTAGTAATCTAAAACTTATTTCTATGAAATTTAAAACATGATGATTGTTGAACAGAGGGTAAGCTCATAGAAATTAATTCTATTTCAGAGGCAAGTTCTAGTTGGATTAAACAAAGCCTTGATTAAATTCTTGGAAGGTATTCATTTATGTTGGAACCCTACTATGAACATATTAAACACCAACCATTAAAGTAGATTCCAAGGTCCTTGAGGTTACCCTACATCAACAATCAAATTCTTAGCAAAACCATAATTATTAAATTGAGATCACAAAAACAATGACTATTTAAGAGTGGGTAACTCATGGAATTGAATCTATTTCAGATGTTGGTCTGACAAAAGGGCCGTTGCATGTTTTCAAGTAAGTTCAAACAACCCAAAAAAGACAAATGGTTGTCTAGAACCAGAACGATATGAATGAATGTCCACAATTACTCATCACAAGTAACTCATTATAGGAAGCATTTGGATAGATGATTGTTCTCTGTTACTTATTATGATTCACAAGATATATGAACAAAAAGTTGTTCATATAGGGTAGTGGAAATATGTGAACATTAGGGGTAGTGAGCATGTATTACAACCCAAAATTTCAATTTTAGGGGCAAGCACATGAATCAGAACAACATGACCATCATATGATATTGAAAAATTGATATTAGATAGTTGAATGCTATTATAGACCTCACATTTATCGAGCTTTGTGAAATGCACATCATTGTGTAGTAAATCTAGTTATTCTCGAATATTAAAAGGAAACCAATCTTATCAAAACTAGTTATTCTCAAAATGTTAAAAGAAAACCAATCTTACATGGAATAAAAACAATCACAAGAGATGGGATAGAAACAAATAAATAGAACCATTTCATAAACAATATCACAATCATAGGTCGTTGATCTTGAACTCAAGCCCAAAATTAGGATTTTTAGGGGTCACATATGAATGTCAATGCATGATCAACAAAACAAATGAGATTAGATGTGTGAATGTCTATTTTCAAATCAAATGGTTAGATAAATGAATCTCACATGTGAAAACTAAATCAACCATAGTGAATCATGTAAAAGAAAATAGAAGAAATTTTCAACTTTGATCACTTTTCATGTACCCAACCTCAAAATTAAGATGTTTGGGGTAATAACAAGCGTGAATGCAAAAACACAAAATCTTACCAAATAAATCAGAATTTATTGGTATCTCTTATGATGGACCTCATATATATGTGTAGAGGCCTCTCATTTGCATAAATATCAACCATTACATAAACTAGCACTAGTATCCCCATATATGGAAAACAATCTCACATGTGTATCATAAATAAACCATAGTATATAAGATGATATCTATTCCAAGTAGTTCTCCCTCCCTAGATGGTCGTGGAGGGATGGTACAAGGCGAATGTGGTTCTATGAAAGCCATAAATAAAGTGACTATGTGTGCACAGATTCAAAGGAAGGTGATCTTCATATCTAATTATGGGCTTCTCAGCTCCTGATTTGCTGAGTGGTAGGACAAGCTCAAATTGAACATGGTACCCTATCTCATGGAGCTAGAGGAGACATTCTGAAGCTATAGGTAACCCACATAGAAAAAAAAAGAAAATTGCATACCCTCCTACAGCATTTGAAGAAAACATTAGTTCGATCGTCTTGGGTCCGTAGAGATCACCTCGCCTCTTGCCTTTGGGTTCACAGTCCTTTATCCTACCTTGGTTCGCCTAGGGCCATAGGTTGTTACTGCATGGAGCAGAGAGAAATAGAGGGCCACATGATGTTACTGCACAGAGCAGAGAGAAATAGAAGAAGTAGGGAATAGATGAGTTCGGAAGACATGACTGTGGGAGTGGAGTAGAATGATGGCCGCATACCTTATTGTTCCTCCTACAGATCAATCACCATTTCCTATCTAGGTTGACACTCGCCTCTGGTTCTAGATCGGGGTTCTGGCGTCGCTGTGATGCCTGGCGTCACTGTGATGCCTGGCGCACTGCTCTAGGTCACCCTTGATCGGCCGCCAGAAGTACTAGATTGCCCTGATCATCATCGCCGAAGAGGAGAGCTTGGGAGTTAGCTAGCTAGCAGGCAAACCTAGCGTGAAATCAGTTGGATTGTCTGCGTAGAGAGTCAAGGATCTCTCTGCTCGTGGGTTGGCAAGTGTGGGAATTATCGGTGGAGTGGGAGAATGTGGGAGTCGGGCGGTCTTTGCCACCGCAGGGATCGGGCGTCAGTTCCCGGGTCGCGCGGGGGGGGGGGGGGTGGCGTTGGCGGGGGTGGGACTGGAGGGAGAATTTTTTTAGCGACAAAATATACATCATATTTATGACAACTACTGTATTTGGCCGTTATTAACCATACTAATATCGACCATAAAAATGTGTGGTCACGATTAGGGTAACAATTATGACAAACTAATTATGTTGTCGCTACTTTGGTCGTTAATGTCTTGGTTTCTTGTAGTGTTAGCAGCAGGAGGAGAATGTTCCCCAAGCTGAAGGTAAGCTCCATGATCATCTTCAACCTTGAATTGATGGTTGAAATTGGATTTCAACATTGATTTTCTTCTTCAATGCTCAACCTTGGATATCTTTTGCATCCAAAGAGTTGGAAATGAACCTTCGATAGTTGAAGGACCTTCTTTCACCATTAGAGATTTGAAGCTTGAAGCTTTGAAGCTACTTTGAAGGCGGGTTATATAACTTGAACCCATCAATGTTATTATTGATTTCAATTTCTCATCATATGTTGATCCTTTATTTCTTCTTGAATAATTGCTGAATTAATCATATATATGGAAATAAAAATATGAGGTATGAATCTTGATGATGATGACATCATCTTAGCACACACCTCAAGAAATATCAAAAGCAAACAGTTTCAATTTTGTTGTTGGTCAAACAATTTTCAAACCGTTTAGACACCAAACAGTTTCAAACTATTTGGTGACCAATCGGTCTCAAACCGTTTGAGGACCAAACGGTCTCAAAATATTTAGAGACCAAACGGTTTCAATGGATTCAAGGATCAATTGGTATTATGACCTAATAACTTCAAACAATCAAATCCATTTGGTTATAAAACCCTAGAATCAAATTCAATTGACTTCAAAGCCCTAGATCAATCAATGTCAAACCCTAATTTAAGTCCAATCGGTTTCAACTTTGAACTGACCAAAAGGACCCAAACTGTTTGATGGTCTAAAGGTCTCAAACTGTTTGGGGGACTAAAGATCAAAACTGTTTAAAGGTCTAACGGTCTTCAAAACCATTTGGTGAGTAGATGGTTCAAGGTCGTTTGAAGAATTTTAGATCAAGACCGTTTAAGGTCTAACAGTCTTCAAACTATTTGATGAGCTAGAGCTCAAGACCATTTAAGGTTTCACATTCTTCAAACCGTTTGATGAGCTAGAGGTCAAGACCGTTTAAGGTCTAACGGTCTTCAGACCGTTTAAATATGTTGAGACCAAGACCGTTTAAGGTCTAACGGTCTTCAGACCGTTTGAAGGTGCAATTGGTCCAAGACCATTTGAAGGTCCAAGACCGTTTGAATGGTCAATTGGATCAAGACCGTTTCAAGGTCTAATTGCTGCAAACCATGTAAGAACTAATAACCCCATCAGTGGTTAAAGAGTATCTCAAGGATGATTTCAATGTAAGTACTTTTAAATTACTTAGGTGATTAGTATAATTAGAGTGATTATCACTTGGTTCCTATGAAAGTAATAAATGCAATGCACTATGATAAGCATAGGTTCATGTACTTAGTGAGAGGTTAAATCAACCTAATAAGGTATGATGATGATGTGTGTTCCTAGAACATGGAATAATGACAAGTATGATTTAATACTTAAATAATGCTATGTGCTCCAAGATATGTGGAAGCATTGACTTAGGGTTTGGGTTAATGAAGTAATCATGAAACCCTAATCAATGGAGAATGGAAACCCTAACCAATAAAGAAAATTACAATTCATAAGTTTATATGAATACTTATGAAGGTATTATGTAATTCTAGACATGTGAAGCAATGAGTTAGGTTTTGGATATTAATTATAATAGCAATGCATTCTCCTAGATGCATGGAGTTTTGAATTAGGGTTTGATCTTTGATAATGTGATCATGAAACCCTAACCGAGAAAAATGAGAAATCCTAACCCTAATTTTGGGTAATGGGTGGAGAAACCCTAATTGAAATGAAATAGGAAACCCTAACCCTAATGTAGGGTGATGCTATGTGAAACCCTAATTTAGGGTGATGTTATGTGAAACCCTAATGTAGGGTGATGTTTGTTGGCTAAATGGACTGTTGGATAAATTGGATATTATGATAAATCCCTTTGTTTCGATGATGACAAACATTTCATTCTTATTAATCTAACGAGCTACTTGAGTGTGCAGGATGACAAAGTAGCAAGGGAAAATCCAAGAGCTTACTTAGTTATATTTTCATGCAATGTAATCAATGTTGTAAAACTTGTACAAATATATAATGTACAAGTACTTAGAATTGCATGTAAATCAAGCGTCAGATTTTTCCTAGCCAAACACCATAGTTAGACATGTCATCCCATTTAATTAGGATCACCTTTGCACACTCACACATATAATTAATGCTTAAATTGAAACCTTGAAACAGGATCACTCTCGGTCGACAAACTCCTCGACCGAGACACTCTCGGTCGACAAACCTCTCGACCGAGAAAGATCCAAAGTAGCCGTTAGACACAACAAACAAGTTAGTTGGTAGTTGAAGAAAGACGTTGCAAATCACTTGTTCCAGAGAGCCTGTCGGTCGACAAAAGTTCGACCGAGTAGGTGTCTCGGTCGACCATTTGTCGACCGAGATGGTCTCTGACAGCAACTGCAGAATAAATTAATTAGCCGTTGTTAAAGCAACAACTTTGTACCTAACGGCTAGTTAAGCACTTAGAAACCCCTAGAAGTTGTCTAGAACGTCCTTAAGCATACTTAGGCCATTCCTATAAATAGGACAAGCCATAGGACACTAGAATTCACTTGTTACACTTGAGAATACACTTGAGCATACTTGAGCAATCTTTTGCAAGCAATTTGAGCACTGTGATCATTGGCCTACATTCTCCTTAGCTCAATCTCGTGTCCTATAGGCTAGATTCTCCTACCCACAGCAATCACAAGTTCACATACTTGGCTAGGAGATCTTACGCTTGATCTAGGCATATCAAGCCTCGGGCTTAAAGGATAAGTTGTAATTTCCTTTTTCCTTTCTTGTTCCTGTTTATCTTTTGTACTCTCCTTGCTACTCCTAGGGTTGGAGGCTGCGGATTGGAGAGGGTTGACTTCTCAGGTGGAGAAGGGGACTTCAAGCTACTTCAAGAAGGCTATCGCAAGGGAAGCTACTTCAGAAGGCTGGTGCAACGGGAGTTGGTGCATCTACTTCAAGGGAAGGCTGCTTCAAGGTTGGCGATTACTTCTAGGTGAAGGCTGCTTGAAGGGTTTAGGAAAAGAGATTGTATTTTATGTAAATTCCTTGAAGAGGTAATAAAATAAATTTCTTTTCAAATCCCGGTTGGGTAAGCAACCGGGTAGTGGATTGACGGCTATAGTATTTGCTATAGTTGGAACCACTCTAAACCTTGTGTCTCCTTGTCCAATTTTTTCATTGTGGTTGTTTGAGTTCAATAATTGTTAAATTATCTATAAAACTCTATTCACCCCCCCCCTCTAGTAGTTTTCATGGACATCTATAAATCCCTTTGTTTTGATAATGACAAACATTTCATTCTTGTTAATCTAACGTGCTACTTGAGTGTTGCAGGAATAAGGTGGATGACAAAGCAATTAGGGAAATCCAAATGCTTACATATTTATATTTTCATGAAATGTAATCACTTTGTAAAAACTTGTACAAATATATAATGTACAAGTACTTAGATTTCATGTAAATCAAGCGTTAGATTCTCCCTAGTTAAACATCACATTTAGATAGGTCATCCCCTTCAAATAAGTGTCACGTATGCACACTCATACACACACTTAGTGCCTTAATTGAAAAATTGAAACAGGTTCAATCTCGGTCGACTAACTCCTCGACCGAGACACTCTCAGTCGACAATCTTCTCGACCGAGAAAGACCCAAGTAGCCGTTAGACACAG